>CM034150.1:37871616-38243142 GCA_019776745.2 Taxus chinensis
AAGATCCCAATGGTGTTTGGATTTTAGAATTTGATGGAAGTTGTTCCTCGGCTGGTTCTGGAGCTGGTGTCCTGCTAGTGTCACCTGAAGGCTGCCTACACCCTTTTTCATTTAAGTTGCAGTTCGAGAACACTAACAACACCGCAGAGTATGAGGCTCTCATTCTTGGACTGCAAGTGGCCAAAGAACGAGGTGTAAAAAATCTTCTGGCTCGTGGTGATGCAGAGCTGATTGTGAAGCAAGTCAGAAGCCTTTTTCAGGTAAAAAATGGGAGGCTGAAGCATTATCAGAATCAGGTTTGGGATTCAATTGAATTCCTTGATGCTTTCCTCTATTGAAGCAATACCCAGAGAAAAGAACAGCAGGGCTGATTCACTGGCTGTCTCAGGGTCATTATTGATTCCCCATCCTGAATTCTCTCAGGATAAGTTCACTATTGAAATGGTCCACCGGCCTAGTGTTCCTGACAATACTAATAACTGGCAAGTTTTCAATGATGACCAGCATCTGCTTTCCTTCCTGGAACTCAAGGGGAATTTCAAACAACTATATTTTGAGGGAAGTGACAACCTGCCTCGTGAGAGTGTGTCGTCTGACCAAGCTGTCACCCAAGGAGAAGAAACAGATCAGGAAGGGTGCATTAAACTCAAAGGAAACAAGATTCCCAAAGGTTTGGTGAGTTTGGAGGAGTTGTTTGATAAACATGACAGATATGTAAAATCTAAAGCTTCTACTGGACCTCAGCAATCAGCTGAGTATGATAAGATTGATATAGGGAGTTCTACTGATCCCAAGCTGGTAAATATTGGGAAATGTTGCACAACCGATGAGAGGAGAAGAGCAATTGATCTTCTAAGGAAGTATAAGGATGTTCTTGCATATTCTTATGAGGACCTAAAAGCCTTCAAGCCAAAAGACATGCAGCACTCTATCCCTCTCAAACCAGGAATCAAGCCTTTCAAGCAGAAACAAAGGCAGTATAATCCCAAAATAGCTGACACTATATTTCAGGAGATTCAGAAACTGTTGAAGGCTAAAATCATCTTTCCCATTCACCATTCAACATGGATTGCAAACATTGTGCCTGTTAGGAAGAAGAATGGTGAGATCCGCATCTGTGTTGATTTCAGGAACCTGAATCAGGCTTCTCTGAAAGATAACTACCCTCTGCCTATGATGGATCAAATATTGCAAGCAGTAACAGGATCTGAAATGTTATCTATGCTTGATGGATTCTCGGGATACAATCAGGTAGAGGTTGATACTGCAGATCAACACAAGACAGCCTTCACCACTCCTTGGGGTACCTTCGCCTACAAGAGAATGCCTTTTGGGCTGATTAATGCTGGTGCCACTTTCCAGAGAGCTATGGATTTGGATTTTGGAAGCTTGAAAGGGAAATGTATCATCATATACCTTGATGACCTGACAGTGTTTTCAAAGACAAGAGCAGATCACTTCGACCACCTGGAAACAGTTCTGCAGAGATGCCGAGAGCATGGGATTTCTTTAAATCCTAAAAAATCTGTCTTCTGTGTTACAGAAGGAAAACTATTAGGGCACATTGTCTCAAAGGATGGTATTAAGATTGATCCTGAATGAGTTCAAGCCATCCAGCAGATTCCTCTCCCAACCAGTAAAAAAGGCGTGCATTCCTTTTTCGGTAAGATCAATTTTTTAAGAAGATTCATCCCTGATTTTGCTAAATTAACTTTGAATATTTCTCAGATGATGAAAGGGAAGCAAGGCATTTGGTTGGTCTTCTGAAGGAAAGGAATCCTTTGAGGGTATCAAGAAAGCCATTGCTAAAACTCCAGTTTTGGCCTGTCCTGACTTCAGCAAAGATTTCATCATCTATTGCTATGCTACAGATAATACCCTGGCTGCTGTCTTAACCCAAGAAGACTCTGATGGACATGAGCTACCAATTGCCTTCATGAGCTATATCCTGAAGAATCATGAGCTGAAATACACCATGATGGAGAAGCATGCTTTTGCAGTAGTCAAAGCTGTCAAACAGTTCCGGTTCTATATCCTCAACTCTCACTCTATGGTGCTGGTTCCAGATACAACTGTCAAGTCAATTCTTACACAACAAGAATTTGGGTCCAAGAGAGGAAACTGGGTGGCTAAAGTCTAGGAATATGACATTGATATCAAACCAACCAAGCTGGTTCGGGGAAAAGGTCTTTGTGAACTCATTGCTGAAGAAGCCAAACATGAGTTGCTGGAGGAGAAAGCTGACATTCCTACTGTTCTATTCCTTAGTTCAGTCGACGAATGGTATTCTGACATTACCCATTTTTCTCACCTATGGGGAATGCCCCCTCTCATTTAACTGCCAAGGAAAAGAGGACTGTTAAATTGAGATCAACACAATATGTATTATGGGAAAATGCCTTGTTCAAGCGTGGTTTGGAAGGGAGATTTCTGAAGTGTGTGGACAAGGAACAACAGAGAAAGTTTCTCTCAGCTTTCCATGATCAGGCATGTGGAGGGCACTATTCATCAACAGTCACAGCTCACAAGATACTCCGGGGAGGATATTACTAGCCTTCCTTGTTCAGAGATGCATCCAAGTGGGTGGATAAATGTGAAGCTTGTCAGACCTTTGTGGGAAGACCCCCCCCCCCCCCCCCCCCCCCCCTAAATTGACATCTTTACCTCTCAAGCCAGTTGTGATCGAGGAACCATTTCAACAATGGGGTCTAGACTTCATTGGTACACTAAATCCTGTTTCTAGTGCCAGTCACACGCATGTGCTAACTACCACTGACTACTTCACCAAATGGGTGGAAGCTATTCCAGTCAAGAGCACGACTTCTGAAGTGGTATGCAACTTCATCATAGAGAACATCTTGGTAAGGTATGGTGTACCTAACAAGATTGTAATAGATAAAGCTTCGAACTTCTCCTCAACTGAGATAATGGATTTCTGCTACAGGTATGGCATCTCTCTGGCTCATTCTTCAGATTATTACCCCCAAGGAAATGGACAAGCAGAATCCACCAACAAAAATCTGGTGACTATCATAAGGAAGTTGGTCAATGAGTCTCAGCGAAAATGGCATAAAAAGCTTTATGATGCTCTTTGGGCAGACATGATTACACCTAAAAAGAGCCATTGGAATGTCTCCTTTTCGAGTGGTGTATGGAGTGGAAGCTAAATTGCCAGTGACAGTGGAACTGCCAGCCTTGCACCTGATGAAGGCCATTGAGGATACTAGTTTCAGTGATGCTCTGGAAAAAAGAATCATGTACCTACACAAGCTGAACGAGGATAGATTGGAGGTTATTGATAGGATATCTACTCACTAGCAGAAGGTAAAGGTTCTGTTTGACAAGAAAGCTAAGTTCAGGGAGTTCCAAGTTGGAGATACCGTGCTGTTATGGGACAAAAGACATGAACCTCGTAGCAGCCATGGAAAATTTGATTCACTATGGCTCGGACCATTCAAGGTAAGACACTTTGCTGGTAAGAACTCTTTCTATCTTGATTACATGGATGGTTCGCCCCTCCCACTTCCTTATAGTGGGTAGTATTTGAAGTTGTTCAATTCTTAGGTGACTAGGGAGTCCCCTTTGTATATTCTGTACAGTGTTTTTGCTTCTCTGCTTTCGGTGTGTTTCCCCTTCCGTTGTTGTGTGTGTTGCCCTCTGTGTTGGTTTGTTTTTGACTCCTTTACCCAATGGATAAGGCACTAGTCTGCTTCACCAAGTTATCTAAGTTCTTGCCTTGTCTCATTCCATGAATTTATACCAAGTCATCCCCAGAAGGAGCCAGCTGTTGTCCACTCAAAATTCCCCGCTCTGATAAGAGTAAAATTTCAAAATTTTGAGTCTTAAGTGTTTTTCTCTGAGGTGCCTAAGTCGTGAAATCGAAAAAATCTGTGTTTTGGGTCATTTTGTGTGATTTTCGGGCCTGTCGGAACTTTTTGTCCCATCTGTCCCAAGTACGAAAATGCACTCTGTTCCCCGATCGGCCGAAATCCCCGAAGCTGTCCCATTTTTGGGCCCGTCGGAAAATTTTGTCCCAAGTGTCCCAAAACTTATTTTGCGTGTTGACCTTAACAAGTGTTGAGGAGTGGGTACACTTGTTAAGGTCAACCGGTATGTCTTCATCACGAACCATCCTGAAAACAACTGAAAAAGAAGTCTCAGCAACATAACCAATGATGTAACCTAGAATTCAGCAGTAAGACCCCAGGTGCACTAGCACAACACTCAACACAGACTGAGCGCTCACTCGAAGTGCGCAAAGGTACCAGGTCCCTCTTTAGGGTTGCTTTTGTAGGATGTTAGCATGATGAAGACTTATTACATGCAGTTCCATTATTAATACATCATTCTACAGAGCATGCCAGATCTATATCTAAAGGAGAAATGAATTAAGTACTACTAATGATGAAATCAAGAACATACTAGATCCAAATACACAGAACTAACACTTAGATTCAACCAATATCCTCCATTATATTAAATATGAAAATTGCATAGAAGCTTCTTGTAGTAA
Organism: Taxus chinensis; assembly: GCA_019776745.2. Classification (NCBI taxonomy): domain Eukaryota; kingdom Viridiplantae; phylum Streptophyta; class Pinopsida; order Cupressales; family Taxaceae; genus Taxus; species Taxus chinensis. The sequence continues at coordinate 37,876,130 of CM034150.1, forward strand.
TGGCATTCTATGCCCATACGCGCACATATCTGATACAGTAGTCCAATTTTCCACACATACCTACATACATATATCTATATCTCTCTACTCATCCACGTATATATATCGTCTACTACGCAGTTCACTACATATTTATAATGGTGAGGACTTTCCCTTCATCGCTTATCCAATCCTAAAATAGGTCGCATGCTATTATTAGCTACACACTTTTTACAAGCATAGCCCCACATGCAAGTGTGCTAATAATAGACTTCCTTTAGTTAACTGACAGTGATAAACCTATTCTTAGCTTACATCCATGCAAAGTGCTTTGTAGTCAATCCTCCAAAAATAGCCAATGCGTGGAACGTACGTCTTTGCTTTGTTTATGTGCTCTGCATGTCATCTCTAAAAATAGATCCCCATGTGCAAAAACAACTAAGTCCCAAAATATGAACTTATCCTCCGCGCACTTTTTTCCCTCATCAGTTTGTGCCTTTGAACATGCCTTGTTTTCCCACGCAGACCTCTTGTGTGCCTTTTGCTAAGTATTCTCTTCTCAACAAGGTGACAGACCTCGGGGGTAGCATGTAGAACCATTCGGTATCCTTTTCTTGAAGTGACTCCACAAAAATCCGGACTGACACATCTTCATCCTCAACACCCAATACACCGCAAGCGGTGATAAATGTTGCTACATGTTCTTTGGGGAGTTGAGAACTATCCCCTTTGAATTTTGGAAAGTTTTTTCTTGAGCCACTTGGTAGCTCATGGAGTGGTTGAGCAAGAGCAAGTGGACTGGTTTTTCCTCCCCATTGTACATTAAGCCTACGGGCCTCACGATCATGATCATGCTCACGATCCCCCATTATATTTCTGTTTCTAACTTCCAACCTTGCTAAGGCTGCGACTTCTATTGCTGCCCTTTCATCTGCCTTAGCTTGAAGTCTTTCAATTTCTTCAAGTTGAGCTCTTATTTCCTCTTTCGCTCTTGCTTCTCTTTCTCTAGCTTATTCTTCGGTCTCTACGTCAGTGAAATTTTCAAGGTTCTCCTTGATGTATGGAAATTCACTGTCCAAAGGATTGGCAACACTCAAGTTCCCAACGTGACTGGTTCCTTGATGAAAATTAGACCTCGGAATTCTGAGCAGCTCTTGTATTCTTTGAAGCTCTTCAAAAATATGGTCATTTTTTCCTCCTTATCTCTGTTGTCGGGTGTATCTTCTATCCACTAACTTGGAAATCTATGCTCTTCTTTGTGGTGCTGGAATTTGTCTTTGCCTCTCCAATTTAGCAGCACGTTCTTCTTCAAGGTCAAGAATTCTCGTGGTAATGAAGTAGTGGTTGACACTTTGCCTGTTATGTTAGATAGCTTCTCTCAAATATGAAGTGATATCCTCTTAGATGTGGAAGAGAATTTTAGGCCTTTCAACAAGAGGATTGCCCAGAATAGCCATGGTTTGTAGACATGTGGCTCATATAGCTATTCAAATTCTAGAAAATTTTCCTTTTTTGAATTTTAAAGTTTCTGATATTTTTTGGTATTTTTTGAACCTTGTGGTCATATTCAAGTGCAAGTGTTGCTAAATCTACCCCACGGTGGGTGCCAGAAACTGTTGGTGAGAAAAATTGTTAGGGACAAATTGGTGGTTATCTTGCCAATGCTCTGGGAGTCTAAGTCCCTCTACTTAACCAGGGTAACTATTGTACGTGCATGCATGAGTTAAAAAGTGAGTTTTTTTATCCTAGTGGCCTTTCGGCCGGGGATCTAACAGGGGCACTCCACTGACCCTGCGGCAAATGCTTGCAGGTATCTGCAAGGGAAGAATTTGCTACGAAGGCGAGGAAGGGGAGTGAGAATATTTAGAAAGGAGAAATTAATGTTGCAAGTAGAAAATCAAAGATTTGCACACACTAGCCAGAAGTTTTATTACATGCACTTGTATTTTAGAAGAAAACAAATCTATAGAATAACAACAAGACTAAATAGAGCTCAATGAACACAAAGTACCAATAAACTCCTCAATCAAAGAGGCTAAAATTCCTTCTTCCTTTATTGAAGCTCCAACAGAATTTGTACGTAGTGTGGGAAGTAGAAGACATGTTTTAGTGGGAGAAATGGAAGAAACTTGCTATCTCTTGCTCTCTTCACAAGGATATCTCTCTCATGAATTCACAAAAAATGGCTCCAACATCTAAGAATTTTCAGAAGACAAAATTAAGAAGAAGTTCGAATGAGGAGCTTGCTACAATTTATAGAAGAAGAGGCAACTCTTCATCTTTCCGACAACTCTTCGAATGCCTTAATATGACTTAAGACTGTTCGTATTCCACTTTAAATATTTAAGTCCCTTTTATAATAGCAAGGTGACTCAAAGTTACATTATATTTCTAAAGTCACTTAAGTCATATTAAAAAGTGCAACCCTCAACGCAAAAATAAATCATTGAGGAAAGAGAGTGTTGTATGAGAAGAGGAGAGAGAGAGAGAGAAGAGGAAGAAGAAGAAGAAGAAGAATTATGTTGAAGGATGAGCTACTGCAGTGGACTTGGCTCCGCTCTCTGAGTGCTCTCCACCATGTGATCTTGAGAAGGCTTCTATCTTTCCAAGCTCTTGTTTGAAACGAGCTACTGCTGGTTCTACTTTTTCGGCATGAGGGATGCGAATGTAGCTCAAGGTTTCAGTCCATCCATCGGTCACATTGTTGATGTCCTTGCACTTCCCAAACCATGATGAATGTTTTTCTGCGATAAGTGCAATGTTGGCTCGGATCTCTGAGAAGAAGTCGAGAGTATCCTTAGTGAAGGACAATGGGTTTCCCACCCCTTTCTTGACATATTCTTCAAAAGGGTTGATCAACTCATTAGCAGTTGTATGTTCGCTCATTGCAAGTACTCCAAGTTTATGAACTTTCTGATTTATATTATCCTACAGCTTGTTTTCTTGTTCTTCTTTCTCCTCTAGCTCTGTGAAGGCCCAATTGATTGCTTCAAATCTGATTGCCAAGGCCCTCTCCCATACACGTGTCAAGTCTTCTGTAGGAGTTTCAAATACCTTCCTGTCAATCAACTCCTGACGATGGGTGTTGCTCATCTCACTCACTACTAGTCCCAGAGGTTCCCAGTAATCTCTTTCTTTCCCCACATCCTCTTTTGAGTGCTCGCATTTTGTTGGCCATGGTGCACATGTACGCAAAGATCTTGACTACCTCTCGGAGCACTGGCTTCCCTTTTTCAGAGATTGAGTCAATCCATTCATTGTTCGCTCGCCCCTGCATCGTGAGATCCTACGTTCTTCTGATGGATTCTGGATCGAAGCTACTGATGGGCGCCACTTTCTCGATAGGAAGTGTTGTAGCGCTTGGTTCCACCAGGTGTTGCACATAAGCTGAAAGAGTTTGTACTTGTTCCTCTAGTACCTCAATCTTCTCTTTATATTATTTTTTCCTTGCCACCATGCAAGTATAAGATTGTTGATATATGTGTAAGTCTCCCTCATGAGTAGCTGGTCCCAATTGGATCGTGCTCATCTCGTAGTCGGCTAGTGTCATTTCATCAAGTGGCTTGATTACTTTTGGCCGAGCTACTTCGATGTACTGATTACCAGTATCACCACTATAGAATTGTGATGTTGTATGTGCAATCTTTCTTGACCTTTTTCCTTTAGCCAATGAGAAAATCGCTGATAGATCAGGGGCCACTACTTGTTGCACAATGCGAGTGTTGGGGGTGACCATTTCCTGCATCCACGGAAACATCTTGTCAGATTCAGGCTCGATGATGGGTACACCAACCATTCTTTGTTCTGAAGGGAGGGGGCAAGTCTTGAATGAGAGGGGCGTTGGTGTCAACAAGAGGTGAGACCTCTTGCAATGGTTCGAAGACTGGATCATGAACCATGTATTCATCGTTCACCTGTGCATTTGCTACTGGATTTTTTGTTTGCATCACTGAGATCACGTCTTCCTCCTGCGGCGATGCCAATGAACCTTCTCCTTCCCTGACTTTCTTGGGTGTCTTCTCACGGGGAGAAGCTTCTGATTCCATGACCTTCCTTTTTGAGCTCGCTTCAGAGTGTTTAGAGTTGGAAGTCACCTCTACTACTTTTGAAGACGAATGATGTGAAGCTTACTTCTGGATTGGAGAATTTCCTCATGACTGAATGATCATAGTCCTCTTCTTCTAAAACCAGTTCCTCATTCTACTCACCACATTCTGTAGACCACTCCAATATATCTCCTTTTTCACGAACATGCAAGTTGATTTGGGGCATTAGAGACATCTTGAATGTTGCATACTTAGGATTGTACATCTCTGTCCCATCATCACGCAATATGTCTTCATACCAAGAGAACTTGAATTTCCTCATCTCACCGATTGTCATCCTCATGTGGTCCTTTTCACGTACTTCGAACTCGTCAATACAGTTTGTCCTAGTAGTCCTCGACTTGTGGCTCATGTTGTAATTTTGGGACATAGAACGAGTCAGGCTCTTCTCGGATGTCAAAGTTGGGCCTGGTGATGTATGAATGCAAAGTTAGGTGTGCAAAAGCGGCCTCCAGGTGAGATGCGTCATTTGAGATTTCACACGTGAACTCTCCTAGATATATAGGGAATGAAATCAGTTTCTTTCTCCTACTTATGAGCTTGTTATTTACCTGAGTGATCTGCCTACAGAGCTCGAACAATACAATCTGGTCACTGAGGTACTTAGGTAGTTTCAGCGGAGCTTGGTCGAAGCCAACGACTCGTATGTAGGAGAATGTTGAGAATTGTATGAAGTACGAGCCATATTCCTTAATTAGGGATGCCGCTTTTGGTGACATCCTAGCTTCAAGATCCCCTTCTAAGCATTGGACCGCATACATGGTGAACGCATCGTTCACATGGGTGAAATGCTTGTTTCTCTCCTCCATTACCAACTGTGGAAGTTTCTCGAATGCAGGTACCTTAGAAGAAATTTTTTGTGTGAGATTCAATCCCTTGAATGATCTTGAGCTTGCGAGGAGATAAATTAGGTAAGATTTCACGTGGAACTTCTTTGTCGTGGGCACGTGGAGAAGTTGCAGATGGAGATTGTCATTGATGATCTGCCCCCAATCAATTCTCTACTTCCCTTCTGTCAATGTCAGGATGAAAAGGCCCATCCAGTCCTGGAAATATCTTGTGCTTGCTTTACCCATAACTCTATTGAGGAGAGTGATGACATCGGAATACCCTTCTCGAAACTCACACCCTGGTAGATTCTTGGGCATCCTTGAAGGCTTTCTTTCCATTTTCAACCATGAGCCGAGCTCTACTCCTTGGACATATGAATCCATTATTTCCCAATCATGACGACTCTTTCCTTTGAGACGATGACCATGTTGGGGGATGTCGGTATCTACAAAGAGCTTGAAATGGTCTTAGGGCTGATGACCACCATTGTTGTACCATTTTCAGCTTGGATGGTTCGTGTCTCGAGATCGTAGTGGAAAGAGCAGGCTAGGACTAGCTCGAGACTTTGCACGGACATTGGGTGTCCTGCAGTGACGAACACGCCACTTGTGAATATCTGGTCTTCAATCCTCCTTCGGTCCTTGGAGGCCATACAAGTCTTAAGGTCTTCCATGTCCATATATAAGGCATCTTTGTCTTCCACATCATACTCACATGCGAAGGGTTGTGTCAGCTTCTAACCTGTCCACTTCGGCTTCATGTCTCCCTTAGAAAAAGCAACTTACTATTTTTAGTAAGTGTGAAAAATCAAGTCCCTGGAACTTCTACTGAGTGTTGTGACCTTGATTCCTCTTTCTCCCTGCATTCCTCATTCCTTCCGGATCAACTTTCTATTTTTAGAAGGTGCTCGTGGGCCCACTTTCTATTTTTAGTAAGTGCCAAAAATTCCCTTTCTGGTGAATTCTCATATGTAGTGCACCCCCAATGTCTTCGCCTCCTTCGCAGGTCCTTCTGTCGATGGCTTTCCCAAAATAGCAGTCCCTATGTAATAGACCTACTATTCTTAATAAAGTTGGCTTTTGGAGGTCAGATTGACATGCAACAAAGTTTTTTGATATGGTTTTTTTCCCAATATCGCCCCTCTGAAATTTTTGGCATGCTCGCTTAATAGTCCAGGAGGTTTTAAAGTTTCAATTGTTGGACCTGACAATGCTTCTGGATGTGGCAGCCATTAATGGACCTCAAAATTATAGGTCTAGTTTTCTCCTCTGTTTGTGAAGAAAATTATATTTTTGATGTGGGGTTTTTTTTCTGGTGCTTCACGTGCGATCTTACTTCAATCTAGCAACTGGTTTGATGGGAAATCCCACTTCTTTCTTCATTAAGATAGAAATGAGATTTCTTCGATATGGATTCTATGTCATATGAGAGGAGAGTTTGAGGTTATGTTTGTGATGGTCTTTGATAGAGGAATAAACAACAAAAAATGGTTCGTTGATTCGTGCACTGGTTCACAAGCTTTGTTCAGATTTCCATTTTTTGGCTATGGAGATTGTATTATTTTCTTCTTGGTTAATCTTTATTTCTCCTTCTTAGCTTGATGAGAATTCCTTCTGAGACCTGTGTATCACCATGGGAAAGGTATTTCAGTTTCTTGGTTGATGTGTTATGAGGTTTTTGTAATGGTGTAGTGATGGAAGCAAGTTGCTGAGGAGGGATGAAGTCTTTCTATGCACAGGAGTGGTGGCAGCTGGAAGGACTAAGAAGCACTAAGTGTCTGTTAGATTTTTCAAATTTTGAACACATGGAGGGAGAAGCTTGGGCACACTTTTTCATGTTTGATGTCCTTGACCTTAGGGACATGAGGGACATCAAATTCCATGGTGGCCAAGAGGACGACATGTGGTGGCGATCCGACGACAGGGAATGAAGGTGAGAAAAGTTGCTTTAAAGCACTGAGAGCTGAAAGTAGGTCACATGGATGTCCAAAAGGCTCCCCATAGGGGGCTGGGCACATTTTTCCATGTCTTATGTCCCTCACCTTAGGGACATATGGGACATCAGTTTCCATGGTAGTCCTGGAGATGACATGTGGCGCTTGATCCGACGACAAGGAATGAATGCTCCAAAAATGCACCTCGAGGTTGAACTGTCAAGTCTGGAGGTCACATGAGGGTCTAAGAGGTCACATGAGGGCTGGGAACATTTTTCAAGGGTTGGTGTACCTGACCTCAGGAACTTCAGGGACATGAAATCCTGCCAGGCTCCAGGTGCTGACACGTGTCCTCCCGAAAAATGACTAAGTCCTGAACTGCCTTTAAGAGGGTAACTTGGAACAATGATAACTTGAGCTCCCGGTGGAATTTCTTGGTAAACGTTTATATGATCCTGATTGAAAATATCATTTTGGATCCAATGGTGGGGGTATCATGTCTTGATCCAACCATCTAATCCCTAAAAATGTGGAGTTTTGATTTGAGACTCCACTTGTGCCTGAGAAAAATCTTTCTGCCAATCCTATGCGCCAAGGTGTTGTGAAAAATATGATTTTACCATCATTTAAGTATTGGAATCCTATTTTTGGATATGTTTCATTTTACTCCTAACTCCATCCAGAGCTCATGGAATCTTCTTCTGAAGCCCAACAACTGTTTTAGGCTTGTGTACTGCCCAGGCTTGTGAACCCTGTTTTTTACTCAGACTGCCCCAAGTCTTTCAAAACTTCCCCAAACCTTCCAAAATCATTTCCATGATGTTTTAAGGTCTTCAATTCACCTCCATGTTGAATTTGGCCCTTCTATTCTGCTCCAGGGGGTTTGATCCAGTCTTGGGAAGGCCAATGATAGCCCTTCCCAATACTGCCAGAAGATAGAATCTCTTCAGAACTCCCTAAAATCACTTAGGGGGAATGAATATACTTTCCTAAATCACCTAGGGGACCAATTTGACATCAAATAAGGGGTGACCAGATTGACAGATTTGACCTGGGGTGCCTAGGAATGATAAAACATGAAAATTTTGGCACAAGGGTAAAGTTGTTGTGCTTGGAAACTTCCAATTTCCTTATTGCACATTTGCACGACAACGGTGAGCAATGAAAATTAACAGACAAATGAAAGATAAAAAATAAAACACAGATATACCTTCTATGTAACTCTCTTGCAAACCTCAAGAAGATTAGTGAAACATTTAAGTTTGTGAAATCTTAAGATGTTTGGATTGTTGATGCTCTTGATATTACTCTCCAAAGTGGATTTGCAAATGCTACGAGCTTGGATGCACAAGGATGCGGATGTCAAATTGGTAGAAGTTGGATGCAATTTGCTCAAAGATTTCAGGGATGAGTACAGAGAAAAGGGTATGCTTTTATAGTTGAAAGTAAAGCCATGAAAGGTGGATTTGGCATTGACTAAGCTCCAAGTTAATGATTGTCATTACCTGGATTAACAAGTAGACTTGACAATAACAGTTACAGATTTACAGGGGTAGTAGACATTTGGAATAACAGAAGTTACATCTGGAAAAGTGGTTACACGTACAACTAAATTCCCTGCCCCCCCCCCCCCCCCCCCCCCCCCCCGCCTTTTTAGGAATCTAAAAGTGGAGCCCAAATAGAGTTGACTAGGGAATAAAATTGATTAAATAACTAATTTAATTAGTTATTTATTGTGATGAGATAATTAATCATTTTTAAAAATAAATGTTTAATTATATTAGCTAAAAGAGTGTAGAAATTAATTTAATTAATTCCAAGAGCATAATACAATTAAATTATTTAATTCTAAAAGGTAGGAATATGATTTAAGTAACAAAATTAATTTAATTGATTGTAAGAGGGGGTATTTAGATGATGGAATTAATTTAATTAATTCCAACGGGGTGGATTGCGGCAAAATATATTTAATTTAATTAATTCTAATTAGATAGAAATAAGTTAAAAAATGTGTATGTATTTTTAGGGTGTCTATACGTAGGTTATCCCTACACTTGTTGAGTTAACTTGCTTAAGTGTACTAGTTGTGTGGAGTTAGCTTTCTACTCGTGTGGAGTTAGCTTGCTAGTCATGTGGAGTTAGATTAATTGTCAATATTTGTTAGTGGGAGTTCTTCACCACTAATCTAGGTAGTAGGTGCACTTCCCTCCTCTTATATGTATATCTTAGTTATTGAGCTAATTTATGAGATCAATGACATTATGATGGATTTCCATAAATGATACTACAACGCTTTGTTTGCAAATCCTTTTGTAAGGTTATTCTGGCTAATCCTTTTAAAAAGAGTTTCAAATTTTTTATAGACTCTACCCATTTTTGTTTGCAAATTCTTGTTTCTCTTTTTCAATTTTACAAAAGAGTGGAAAATCTTTGTCGACCCTTAGCATGTAGGAATTAGGCTTAGAGTTCGAGAATCAAATAAAACAATTCACTTGAAAACCAATCACGTGGAAGATGATTTCAGGTCATGTGCTCCTATTTTGTTTCAAGGTTTTCATATAATTATTTCCTAAATTGTCTTTCCTTCCCCTTCAGCGTATCCATTGCACTCTTTTGGTGCAATTGATAGTATATTTGGTAATATAACCTATATTTCATTTTTTAAAAAATAAAATAAATTATATACAATAATTGCTAATGCTTCACATTGATGTATTGGCGTCTTATCTTTTTATCTGGTATTTTTAATATAGATAAAAAAAATAGGGCTGTTTGTGGTCCCCTCACACTTCTAATTACGAGGATATTGGTCCAACTCCATAGTAAAGTCTGGCCAGGGTTGATTAAAAAGGGCATCAACGTGAAAGCAAAGTTGCCACCTCTTTCCACCTTATTATGCTCTCATTTCGCCAGAAAATGGCAGTGATATAATGGCAAAGGGAAGCTGCAAATTATATTCATCTAACGTACCAAAAACAACTCCCACCATCGGTGGATGCGCAGCGCCAAGTTAGGGTTAAGCTTTTACTGTAATTTAATTTAAACATTAATAATAATAAAGAATACCTATCTTCCCCCGGTCCACATTTAAGGAAATGAGGGCGTGATGTGCGTTGTGAATCCCATGTTTGGTATTTATTGGTTTTCATTTAATACATTGCTGCGTAACGGACATCCCTCTTATCGCAGCAGCAAGTTTTTCCCCTAAAAAGACTGGCCACAGGAATGTTGACTTTGCATTTAATTATTTTATACTTTTTAAAGTCGGAATCCATCCCAACAAGAAAATTTGCAATTCATTCAACAAATATTCAGATCACACCTTCAGGCTTCGATTTTGTAACTTCCATTGAATTTTTTCTATGGAGACATTTTTTAACGGGGATTTGTTTAAAAATTGCAACGTATTATTATATTAATTATAATATAAGATGGTGGTAATAACAGAGAAAAACTATAGTTCAAAATTTTTAAAAAATGTGGTTATATAATAACTATATGTAAATTTTGTATGATGTAGGGGAAAGGACCCATTGATTGCCCCTAAGTTAATTATTGCAAATTCTTCTTTTATCAACTTGCTTCCACCCCTTCTCATCTTACCTCAGTGGATTTGGGGACCCCCCCTCAACAAACGGTTAAGGAGAACATTCTAGGTGGTGGTTCGGCTTTTGTCGGTAGTGGGTGGTTTGGATTGTGGGGCTTTGCCCTGTGTTATTAAGGTGCCTTTGGTTGCTAAATAATAATGTTTAGGCTCTTCCCCAACTTTGTCTAAATGAGTGAAGCCCAAGGTGAATTTGGACTTTGCGATTAAATGCTAAGGAAGAAGATCGGAGGTTGGTAAATTAAGTTTTAGTGGAGGAGATTTTGAAAAATGGAGTTCGATGGACGACAAAGGACCTTTTATCCGTGAAGGGAGACGGTTGGCTACTACTCATGACTAGTTTCTTGGGGTTTTATCATTTTGGGAATTCCATTTCTTTAAGGGTTGGTTTTCCTTGTTATTTTGCCTTTGTAGACAATGAATTTGTTATCTTTTATGTTGAAAGGTTTTCAATATTTTCACTGTTAGTTACTTGAGCAAACTTTGTTTTGTTATTCTTCTTACTAATTTTGTGGAATGGTACTTGGAACAACCACCCTTGAAATAATACCATGCCTCTCCTCCTAAATGCCTTTATCCCTAATACTTTTATAATATTTATGTTTTAGAATATTATTTGGACATTAGGGACATTATTATTTAATGACATAGATTGTGAATACCAACAACCACCCATGTTTCAATTAAAATTAATGTGTATACTGCATTTATAATGCGTTTCAATTAAAACTATTGTGCGTGTATATTTTATGTTGGGGAGTGCATTTAGTGAGCTAAAGTATTTTTTAATAAGATGTTGTACTTACTCTTTTTCTCCTATTATGATTATTATAATATTTAACTATCATATTCCTGCCACAATATATAAATTCGGAATGTCAGCGTCGTGTGTTTGTTTACCTTTAAAAATTGTTCGTCCCGCTCCGACAAGTTGTAAGCTGAGATCTTTAAGAGGTATGACAGAAATATTATTAGTAAAGTATTTCATTCAAAACCAGTGAATCCAAATCACGACAAGAGACGGAACAGAGTGAGTCCGCAGTCCGCAGTCCGCAGTCCGCAGTCCGCAGTCCCCACACACGCACAAATAATGTGGGTTTGTAAGACTTATCTGGCAGGGAAATTGGAATGGTACTTGTGACCTAACCTCATCGTGTTGTAAGATGTTATGGGCCACTGTTTTTTCCGAAACACTTGTTTTCTCGTGTTGTCCAAATGTGGTCTGTCCGGATATGTACAACGACCTCCATGCCTAGCTGGCACTTGATCACCTGCCGATACCCATGACAATGGGGTCCCTCTATCTTTGACCTCTCCTCTTCCTCTACGTGTTATGTATACGCCCTTGACTCTGCTATCCCATCTTTTTCCGCTTTCCCAAACAAATAAAATAGCCCAAATTACTTACCCAACAAGAATATCCAGCGAAAAAAAGTCCTCCTCCCGCACCAACGTTGGTCTTACGCCTGTGTTTTCTGTTTTCCTCCTGAAGAATATTGCTAGAAATGCCCCATACCCTCTCTGCTCTGACCCTCTTATGGCCCAATCTACATATATACTGCGTGTGTATGTATTCCAGTAGATTCTATGATTGCAATCCTGACGTAGTTTGAGGGGAACAAGAGATTGATTTGAAACTAGAACAAAACCCAATTATTGTTGACAAAAGTAATTATGGGGTGTGAGGTTCCAATAGTTCCCAAAGGGAAGCTGGAGAACATCCTTGCGAGCGAGGCACTGGCAAGAGCAAGAGAAGGTGGGATTCCATTTGCTGCTGCAGATTGGATGAGCAAGGCTTACAATACAGTGCCTCCACACCTCTTTTCTCCCATCAAATTTCAGTCTGTACCCTTCCTACACACAAACCACCCAGGTTTTACTCTTACCCATTACTCTGTTTTTATTATATATATTCTGAAACACCCTTTTAGAAACTTGAGAAACCCATTTCGTTTTTTGTTTTTGACAATGTTACAATTCTGAGTTTTTCCGGGGATTTTTATCATATAGGGACTGGTAGCACGATGGTTTCTCATGCGCCCTTGCCATTGTCGAATTCGATAGCTTATAGTGCTTCGCATCAGACTTTTCCGAGTACTGCTGGGGGTGGTTTGGGAGCTCTCTGTGTAACGAAAGATGAAGAAAATCTGCCCTGTTCTAACAATTTGGAAACCAAAAGAAAAAAGAGGATTCGGAACAGGCCCAATGGATCAAGTCGCAAGAAAACAAAGACAGATTCTTCTACTGATCTGGTTTTGAGCAATGAAGATGGAAAACCACCTTCTAGCAGATCTAGGAAGCGCCTTCCCTCTACAGGTGAGAAGGATTTCTCTCGGCAATTTAAGTTTAGGAGATTGGATTGAGATTCACTTTTGATTTGTTTGCTAGCTGCCGCATAGAAAAATGGGCCAAAACCTTAATCTGGAAATTATTATCTAAATATGTGTTTAATCGAATTTATAATAGCAAATGTACTTGTATAAAAGAAAGGTACTCTGTTTCATCACTGCAAACAAATTACTCACGCATAGGTTTGTACTTCTGTACTAACAGAGAAAAGTGGGAAGACATCTTCCAAAAGGCAAAGCTGTAGAGGAATTAAGGGCTCGGAAAATGACCCTGAGCATAAAGGAATGTCTTTGATTGAAAAGGATTCTGCTCTTCAAAGGGGACCGAATTCTGGAAGCAATGGCATATTAGGTAAAGCCAGAACTTTGAAATGTTTTTGAGGTATTTTGGACTTTTGTTATATTCTCTATTTCTAAAAGGTGAAGATTTTTCGTTGCACATATGTATGTCGGATGATTTCTAGCTTGCCTTATTGCACTACAATTTATCTTCAGTACCATTAACCTTTGTGGACATTAATAATAATTTCGATTTCAATTTTATAGGATGCAGTGGATGTTGTTTGTGAGAAAATTTAGTTGTCTGTATTTTGCAGATGTCTATGGGTTGAAGACAATGCCAATTGATCTGTCCAACCACATTCGTGATATATCTATAAATGACTTACTTTCCCAAAAGTTTCATCAGCCTCAACATGACCAGCTGGGTAATAAGGGAAGACATGGTGCAGTTAATTGTTCCCTTGTCAAAGAAGTAAACAAGATACTTCAACTTATGCCAAAATCAATCCCTACCGAAGACAAGAAACCGAGGATTGAAAATTCATCAAATTTGGGCTTCAGGTCACAGTTCCAGGAATTTGGGAGAGGTTTTCAGTACCCCAGTGGACAGCAGGAGACTTGTGCAATGGTTGGTGGTGCTCATTAAATAAGATATTCATGCTTTGATTGGATTATAATATTTTATGGTGTAACCCTTCTTAAGATTTTCTTAAACTTGCTTTTGGTGACCCCATAAGTATAACTTTTAGTGTGTAATGGATTCATTGTTTTGTTCTTTAGATGCATTATTGCACTGACCTGAAAATTACAAGCTTGATGTTTTAACATGAATTATCTTTCCACTTGCAGGATGCTTCTGAGGAACCAAGTGCCATGAAATTTGCATCCTCATCTGATTCTGTTTTTCCCATGGCAAGATTTCCTTTATATCCAATGCACGATTTTGTGAGTAGGTTGGGACTGCCACCGAATGAAGCTTTGGAAAATCTTATTGTGAAGCCTGACAGACAACCAGATATTAATAATGATCCAAACTCACAGGTGAGTAACACTGGCAGTATTCCACCTTTACAACATTCTACTTCGCTTTCTGGAGGTTCCAGGGCTCCCCTGAAAAATGGCAAGGAATCAATGAACCAGAGCCGATGGCTAAGGGCAGGAATTGTTAAACTTGTAAATGGTTCATTCCAATCGGGATCAGCATTGGGATTAGCTACAAAAAGTAGTACAAATGTTGAAGGTGAACAAAAAGAAAGAGAGCGGGGATACAAGCACACAGGGAATGAAACGACGGAGAGAGCATTCATGATAGACTTGAATGTGGAATCTTTTGAGCAGTTGGATGAGTCATCAATGGCAGATGCTCCTAATTCTTCCTTGCTTCTTCAGCCGACACCGGAGAAACTCTCTTCTCTTTCCTTAAACAATACAGCTTCCGAAGGCCGAAAGAGAGAAGAAAATACAGGGGATTGTACTGAGAATTTGTCCTATGGCAGAATTGATCACTCCATGGCTGAGGATGAAAATTTGAGGAGGGGAAACAAATGTTTGAAAAAAGAAGCTAACTCAGAAGAACTACCAGCTCTACGATTAGAAGCACTCAGACCCCAAACATCTAATATTCAAGATGTTAAGAATGACATTGGCATTGAAAGGAAATTAAAAACAATCCAGTCTAATGAAAATTTCACTCATCGTGATAGAGGTGAAGAGTTTGAAGAGCTAAGGCAAGAACCAAGGAATTTGAAAGAAGTCCAAGCATCATTTAGTTTGGACCAAAATTCTTCCCAATTGGATAAAGCATCCCAACATGTCCCATTTGATTTGCCAACCTTGCAACTTGATTTGGATAAAGGCCTGCCTTCCACAGGTATTAACCGTTCCAACATACTCAAAAGATATTTACATGGAACAAGTCTCAGCATTCACTAGAGAGTAACTGGATGGTAATACATAAATGCAATGTACTTTTTCTTGATTTATCAATGCATGTTTCTGAGGCATGAAGACCTGATACTAAGTAATGAAGACACCTGATTTAAATTCTTAATGCAAGAAATGTTGCTTATGAAACAACACAAGTTTTTTTTTGCTTTCCTTTGATGTTTCGTGGCCATATCATTTTCTATGTACCTTTGCCTCCTCGCAATTATATTTCAAATGACACAAGGCTGAAATTGTTCATCTGTTTTACAGGAATGCCTAGTTCGCCACGAGTTGAAGCTGCAGCTAGGATTCTGTTTGACATGGCTATTTCCCAGTCTCATAATAATGTAACTTCTTTGCATGACCCTCAAGAAGATTCATGTGATATCTTGCAACAGGTATCCCGTAAGGGTTCAACTAATGTACAAGGGCCTGCAAATGCAAATATCATTTCAGAAAGTAACTTCACGGCAGTTGAGGAGTATGAAGATGGAGAGATCAAAGCTCCAATACATGAGAAGAAAAAAGCTAGAGCACCCAATTCTATTCTGTTGATCAAGAAATATTCCTCCAAGGGCACAGAGCCAGAAAAATTGTCTAGTGGGTTTCAAAATAAGACTCTTGACTCAGCCTTAAGAAACCACAGTACAAAGCAGGGATCTAAAGATGCTGGAAAACAATACATTCCTGAATCTGAAGAGGTATCTGACACTCATATTCACTGCCAGTCATCCAGGCCTTCACGACCAATTAGAGATGATGGTAGCTTGAAACCTGTTCTATCTTCAAAAAATCAGTACAGAGGAAACCTTCAGCCCAAATCTCTGGCAGGAGGTAAAATGCATATTTCTAGTAAAAGTAACCAGAATATGAATGCAAACAATGGAAACCACAAATTCACTCTTTCCAGGGAACAGAATCAACGGAAAATAGCAAGTGTGGGACATGTGAAGTCCTCAAGGTCAACACCATCGTTTAGAGATAGGAAAAGGTAAGTGCATCTGTGTTTAACAATACAAGGATATTAAATCTGGAGTGCGATTCATATCCATTTGACCTCTTGAAATTAATTTTTTTGGGGAGGTCATGAGAGTGATCTTAGCAATAAAAGACAATAAAAGAAGAAGAAATACATTTTGACAGGCTTCAGCCATGAAACTGGATCTGTTCTGTAACTGTTTTTAACTGGACTATAGTTCAGTCTTGTGTGATACCACAAATGGTACATGTTATGGTTTCTACCCAATCTCAGGATAGCCTCTCTTCTCTCCAGTAGGAATATTTCATTTTTGCCTTGAGATTTTCTTCATTAATTTAAATGAAAAATTGTATAGGAGAGGGAATAAAAATCAGTGCACCAGCAAGGGAAAGTTAAGTGGGGCTTTATTTTGCATTGCAATCAGCTTCATTGTAAAGTTTGTAACCACTATTTGTAATCTGTAAAAAATTATTGTCCTCACCCTTTTAAAAGAGCATATAGTATGAGGCATTTCATTTTTCTGATGCACTCAATCCACAGGACAAGAGACCAGATTGTACATTCAACTACCAAATAGATGACAACCTGGCTTTTTTAAGTATCAGCTTTTTATCCAGAAGTCTACATTCTTTAATTTTCTTTTGTTAAATAGTGATGATATTTAATTCATTAGAAAAAAAAACAGTGACACTCCAAAGCAGGATGAATGGTAGTCACAATTTTACATTATCTTCGCAATAAAAAATATAGCCCGTAAACCTATCATGTAGGATGGGGATCAACCAAAAAAAACTTGGATTTTTTGTCTGGAAGTGGTGCAAATTCTCTATTAGAGGGCGAGGAAGATTCGTCACAGCATTCACCTTCCAAAGATCAGAATGCCAAACTTCCACAACATGATTAGCTATAAAATCCATAAAGCTTCAGATTGCCGTGAAATATGAATAAATTTGATCCATTAAAGATTCAGACTTCATTGAGAAAGGAGCACTGCAATTGATTTTATCTATTAGTGCCTTTGAATCTAAGAAGACACTAGCAGCTGATAAAGATTACAAAGCAATTAAAAGCTTTGATATATTGCAAATGCATAAAAGAACAAGGCCACCTAGTGGCGGAGTACCTGCAAGTTAATTAGCTCGGATATCTGATGTGATCAGCTCTGCCCCATTCAAGTCGCCTGTCAGCTCATCCGAAGATTAGATAATACGAGTCGGAGCACAAGAGCCAAATCATTTGTTTATAAGAGTTAGTTAATACTCCTTGAGGTTATATATATTAGCAATCGTATGCAAATTGTGTGATGGTAATGTTAAAGAGGATGTGTCAAAAAAGTTAAAACTTATGGAGGAAGAGGGGGCATCGAAGAAGGGGTTTGAGGAAGGAGAAGTCTAGGCGAGGGGGAACTGATATGAAACTCTCATTTCTTATGAACAAGCACATATGAAACACGTGTCATTTTTATCAATCATTTGAAGGAGAAAGGGGGTGCGGCGTGTGTGTGTCATTGAGGCAATATAACTGGAGATATTTATGAAAGCAAGGGATATTTGAATACTTACAAGGAAATCTTGCATATGTTTGAATCTCAATCTCCACATATGTTAAATACAAAAACTTTGTGTTTAGGGTTCATTATATTGTCAATTTCTTGCACATTTATGATTAGAGTTCTCTTTAGCGATTAAGGTAGTGATTATGGGTTTCCCCTCATTAATAGACTTGATGATGTTATACATCAATGACCACAGGCACAAAACCTCAACCTTCTATTTCCCCCATGCATGTTAGGCACAACCATTGAGACTCTCATTTGGAAATGCCTATCAACACAATTAATGTTTGAGGCATTGGTAGTAGAAGAAAATTATTTTATGTGTATGTGCCCGAGTCCTCCTTCGATCTTGTATCTCATCCAAGGTTATACATAGGGAACATTTCTATTTGAAGGTTATAAATTGGTTGATTAGTTTGAAGATTATAATTCAGTTGACTGGTTTGAAGATTATAGTCTATTGATGAGCCAACATATCTAAATGCATGGATGTCGGTTGATGGCTGTTAGAAGAGATGCCAACTTGTATGTCAAAGCATAGGGACACATGTAGCTTGCATCATCTAACCATTTGAAAAGTCAACCAATACAATGTTTAACCCCTACATGCAAAGTGAAACAATGGGAAAATTAAGGGAAGATGCAAATTCAGGTGATACCGTCAATGGTGTGAGGAGATACCGGATGCGAGAAAGTATAAATCGCCATACTAAATATGAGATCCATGATGCAATATGATGTTGAGCTCAGAGGACCATTAATGCAAAGATCAATGCCCATTGATCTCGAAACCAAATAAAAATCAAATTCAAATTGAATTCGAGGGATCAAGTCAAGCTCGGTAAAGTCAGGGAAAATTTTAGTGGCGATTCTTCGCTAATTTATGAATATTAAGATTTTTGAAATTTAGATTTGGCGATTTTTAAGAGTCGTCTCGAGCAACATTTTGTCTCAAATTTTTGGGAGCAAGTTAGTTTGGCGGGTCGGCTTGCCTCGCCTAGTGTTTATAATAAATTTCATATAAATAGATATATTCGCCTCAATGCACTGGTTACATGCACCAACATATACATCTCGAGCATAGAGATTTGTTCTTTCGACAACAACATAGGCTAGAAACATGACCCAACAACATATTCTAGATGCTCGGTTGTTTTCTCCAGAAGTTCGACCGCTCTAGATGTGCAGTTTCTTTTTGTAGACGCCTGATTGCATTTTTTAACAGTTTCTAGGTTATTTTTTTCCAGTCGCCCAACTCCATCTTCCTGTCGTCTAGCTAGTGGCATACCAATAGTCACTTGAATGCACTCAGGCATTCGGCGGCATACTCCAGCCCTCCCTTTTTGCTTGATTTCAGATTGTGCACTTCAGACGTGTAAAAATGCCTCGTCAGGGATCCTCCGATGCTCACAATTTGGAAGGCCAATAAACAAAAGGAATATTTTATTATATTTTAGCCAGCCATAAAAAAGGGATCAAGTAGAATCAGATGCAAGTGCAACCCCCATACACACCAAACACACCAAATGCAGGAAACTATTTGAACTAAATATAAATCACACACACACACACACACACACACACATGTGTATGTATATGTATATGTATATGTATATGTATATATGTATATGTATATGTATATGTATATGTAGTATGTGTAGTGTGTGTGTGTGTGTGTGTGTGTGTGTGTGTCAGGTAAAATTTTAGTGGTGATTCTTTGGTAATTCACGAATATTTAATATTTTTGAAATTTGGATTTGGCAATTTTTTAGAGTCATCTGGAGTAACATTTCACCTAAATTTTTTGGGTGCAAGTTAGTTTTGGTGGGTCGGCTCACCTAGTGTTTATAATAAATTTCATATAATATACATATATTTCTCACCTAATGCACTGATTACATACACCAGCATATGCACTCTCGAGCATAGACATCTATTCTTTCGACAACAAGATAGGCTAGAAAGATGACCCAACAACATATTCTAGATGCCTGATTGTTTTCTCACATATTCTAGATGCCTGATTGTTTTTCTCCAGAAGCCCGATCGCTTTAGATGCTTGATTTCTTTTTCTAGACGCCTGATTGTATTTTTTTTACAATTTCCCGGTTGTTTTTTCTTGTCGCCTGGCTCCATCTTCCTATCGCCTAGCTAGTGGCATACCAATAGTCACCCCGAATGCACTCAGGCATTTGGCAACATACTCCAACCCCTCCCTTTTTGCTTGATTTTAGATTGTGCACTTCAGTTGTGTGAAAATGCCTCATCAGGGATCCCCGATGCTCACAATTTGGAAGGCCAATAAAAAAGGGAATCTTTTATTATATTTTAGCCAGCCACAAAAAGGGATCAAACACAATAAGATGTAATTGCAACCACCATACACACCAAATGCAGGTATTGTATGAACTAAATATTAAATCACCTTATTTATTTTCAAATTACAAATTCCAATAATATACTTAATAATACAAAGTTCAAAATCCCCATTTTTTGTAGATGTAGCATATCCCTGTAGCATATCCCACTAATGATGATATGCCCTCCACTTGAGGACAATCCTCATTATGTGTCGACATTAGACATACAAGCAGAAGAATTGCAGTAAAGCGATGTCCAGTGTTGTATTGCGGCATGTAAATTTATCCCTCAAAAAGCAACATTTATTGGCAAAGTCACTGAATATGTCCTTTAGGCTCAACAATGTGTAGATTTGGGGGGCACATAAGGTTTTTTGAACTGATTTTTGGGTTTATCATGTGAGTGGGAATGAGTTTGGGAGGGATGTTGAATGGGTAGCCATTTCTAAATTCTACATTGTAGGATTGTAGGATCTTGATCTGGACTTGTAGGCGCCTATACCCTGTAACCTAAAACTTGATTTGATAGATTAGAGCCAGGAGCAGAGTTTGGAGTTAGAGGCTAGAGCGAGGAGAAATGAGACAATGAAATAGGGTTCAAGGACTGGAGGATATATATAGGTGAGGGAGGGGGAAGGGCACGTGGCGGTAAATGGGGGGGTTACCAAATGGGCCGTAAAGGCATCTGTTTAAAAATATAGGTGGGTGATTATGCCACTCCAAAGGTCTAGACCGCAGTAGCCAAACACACATGCAACTAGATGATTACACATGCAGTCGCTCGACTGCATGTTTAACCGGGTGACTGCATATGTAACCGTGCGTTTACAAATGCAGATGCCCGACTGCATATGTAGTCTCCCAGTTGCACATGCATCCAGGCGGTTGTATATGGAGATTCTCGGTTGTACATGCAACCACTCAGTTGCGCAATGCAACTAGGTGACTACATATACAACCAGACAACTACATGTGCAGGGGGGCATTTGTATATTCAGACGACCGATTGCACATGCAATCGTCTGGTTACATATGCAGTTAGGAGACTGCATTTGTGGCTACCTGGTTTTCTGTATAGGTCAAGCATCTGCATTGAACATAATGCAATTGGTTGAATGCATCGCACATGTTGCAGCCAACTGTCATTGCGGTTTCACCACTTTTTCCCATGTTTTGTTGTGAATCAATTTTTTGGGGATATTCATCATTTCTTCAAAATCCCATTTTAGAGATTCACCACCCATTCTATAATATTTTTTTGGAGGGGATGTCTTAAAATGAACCTTTACACACACACACACACACACACACACACACACACACACACACACACACACACACACACACACACACACACACCACACGTGTGTGTGTGTGTGTGTGTGTGTGTGTGTGTGTATCTATATATATGTACAAACATATATCTTTTATATATATATATCACAGAAAATTTTAGTGGCGATTCTTTAGTAATTCATGAATATTTATATTTTTTAAATTTGGATTTGGCGTGTTTTTTAGAGTCATTTGGAGTAACATTTCGACATTTCGCCTAAAATTTCTGGGAGCAAGCTAGTTTAGCAGGTCAACTCACCTAGTGTTTATAATAAATTTCATATAAATACATATATTCTCCTCAATGCACTGGTTACATACACCAACATATACATCTCGAGAATAAAAATTTGTTCTTTCAACAACATCATAGGCTAGAAACACAACCCAACAACATATTCTAGATGCCCCGGTTATTTTCTCCAGAAGTCTGACCTCTCTAGACGCATAGTTTCTCTTTTTCTAGACGCCCGATTGCATTTTTTACAGTTTCTAGGTTATTTTTTCCAGTCGCCCAACTCCATCTTCATGTCGCCCCGACTAGTGGCATACCAATAGTCACCCAAATGCACTCAGGCATTTAGCGGCATACTCTTAGCCCTCCCCTTTTTGCTTGATTTTGGATTATGCGCTTAAGACATGCAAAAATGCCTCGTCAGGGATCCTCCGATGCTCACAATTTGGAAGGCCGATAAACAAAAGGAATCTTTTATTACAAATATTTTAGCCAGCCACAAAAAGGGATCAAGTAGAATCAGATGCAAGTGTAACCTCCATACACACCAAATGCAAGAACCTGTATGAACTAAATATAAATGACACACACACACCCACACACAAATATATATGTCTATGTATATGTATATATGTGTGTGTGTGTGTGTGTGTGTGTGTGGTATATATATATATATATATATATATATATAATATATATATATATATATATATATATATATATATTATATGTATGTATGTATGTATATGTATGTGTGTGTGTATATATATCAGGTAAAATTTTAGTGGCGATTCTTCGGTAATTCATGAATATTTATATTTTGAAATTTGGATTTGGAAATTTTTTAGAGTCGTCTGGAGTAACATTTCTCCTAAACATTTTGGGTGCAAGTTAGTCTGGTGGGTCGGCTCACCTAATGTTTATAATAAATTTCATATAAATACATATATATGTGTGTGTGTGTGTGTGTGTAGTTATAAGCCAATATATACATCTCATAGCATATATATATATACATACATACATACATACATACATACATATACAGATATATATATATATATACATATATATATATATACACTATGGTATATATATACATATATATGCCCGACTATATATATATAGTACATACTATATACACGGGTGGCTGCACACACATTGCAATCTTTCCCTTAATTTAAAGTACTACAATCATTTGTGCCTTCAGTAGATTTCAAATGCATATCCCGTTTAAAAATACGAGATGTAATTATATGAAGGTTCATTGAACCACACATTTTTAGCAGATCGGATTACATTTGATTTATTTTTTCAGCTGTGCATTGTTGCATATTAATGCAAATCCATACACATACACGGATGTCTGCTATTAATGAGATAAAATACATCTCCTTAAGATTTTAGATTTTGTATGTATTCTTACCCAACTCAACACTGTAAGCATTGGGTTTTTCGTTACCTTGACATCTCTGTTTTTCATTCTATTTTTTTCTTGGGTTAATTTTTCAAGATGTTTGCTGTTATTTTTATTTTTTTGGCTCTACCCTCTAATATATTTTCGAAAGCCCATTTCGGAAATATCTCAAATTGTCTCAATGGTGTTCTCCAATGAGCTTCATTCTAGCACCCTGTCCCTAAATTCCCCCACCCCCTCTCCTAAAATAGGGAGTATAAAACTGATGAGCTAAGAATCCCAGACTAGAATGCTATAGTAGACTGTATGCTACCATGTATCCTGCACAGATATGTCCTATGTGATGCCTATTGTATAAGATTGACATAATGAATATGAATGCATGATATGTCACATATACACCAAATGATGTAGTAGGTTCCTCATACAAAAAATAATGATCTGGTTCCTCTTGGAAAAGAGTTAAACCCAGGAACATGTATCAATATTGTTGCAATTCCTTTTTCGACGTGTACCCATGTAGGTATGAATCCAAATGTAGGAAAGTAGAGAATAGGGTGGTGTCTCAAATGGTCTGTCATAACGATATTCTCAAATGTGACTATAGGTCAGAATTAGGAAATTTTCTAATATACTAACTTTGAAAACATGGTCTGTGCAGACAGCATGAAATGAAGGAGGGAGATTAGGATGGTTTATCCATTACCCCTCACATTTACATCCAAAAAAAAAAAAGGTGATCATATTATCCTATAGGACATGTCATATTTTATCCCAGATATAATGTCTTCAATGGGGTCATACCCTCGAGTCCAAATACTTATGGGACTCTATAAACAAGGAACATAATACCTCCCTAACCACCTAGAAATGTGTCCTCACGTGAGTTTAAGCTATAGAATACATAACCTCCCAACATCCTCAACATCTTCCTACCCACCCTTGTTCGCTTCCAAATCCAAATTAAATTATTTGGAAGGGGTCGAAACCACTTCCAAGTAGGTTTCCTCACTTTTCTTAGATCGTCACTAATTCTAACTAATCACTCGCAATTCTATAAAAACCTATCAACCTTCATGAATTCAGATCCCTAAAAATTGCAATGAAGCTTTGATACTTTAGCAACCTAGATGAAATAATTTCAAACATATGAACATCTTCTGCATTTGTATCACATTTATTGAAGGGCCAAAAACCTTGTAAGACTTCTACAACATTCTTTCTTGGCATTCCACATCAAAGGTATGTCATTTTCACCCGTTCTCACTCCTAGTCTGTCCATATCAATCTATAAATCATTTGTTTTGCATCCAATTTGCATCTTACAAGGATTCAAACTTTTTCATAGAAATCGCCGGAGAATATCTTGAATAATTAGTGATCACTATATTTTAGTTACTTAATCACATTTTTCATATATGCAATCAACGTCTTAATTATTTTTTCCCTAATTTTTCTATTTCCAAGTTGTCTCTACTTGTAGATGACTGTATTAGGTCAGACACATCCGATCATGAGTATCTACGATATACCTATCATCTCATGACAACTTTTTCGAGAGAAATTTGACTTTACACATGGCGAGTCTTTGTGCTATCTCCTTGACACCAAACATTGATGACATCAAAGATTAGCTTGAATTTTTATGAGAAGAACAAGACGCCCCTGAACAGGATTGTATCAAATATTTCAAAGGAGATCGAACTAGCCTTAGCCCTAGTATAGGCCACTTATTACATGGAAAAGGATCTTTCTATCCCTCTAGACATTTAATTTGTATTTCCATTGTCTAGCCATCATATTCTATCTTTTATCATTCATCACTTGATTGTCAAATCAAGTTGGCACTCTTTAAAGGAATCCCATTGGTTCCTGGGATCATCCTTTTCCAAACAAATCATCATCTTTCTATCCAATATCTATTTTTTCTAGTTATCTCCTTGTGTGCAAGTTCTCCCACTCGTTGGAGTAGAATCCCCATGCCCGTTTTGCATCCACACATCTCAACATTGTATTGTCAATGTAGGTATCATTAAATCCTATTGTCCTCCGAGTTTTTGGTGATTTTTCATATAAATAATGAACCAAAACCCACCATAAACATTTTGGCATACTTGGTAGGACATTCAATCCCTTTTTTATCAGATCTTGTATCTTCTTGTTTATTTTCTGATCAAATCATCTAATTTTTTAGATTGGAGTGCTTTTCTATCACCTTTTCAAAAAAACGTAAAATAAGAAAAATTAAAAAGGAATAACGAACACATGTATGCTTATTTTCTTTCATTTTTCTTTCAGTATTACATTCTATATGTTTTTTTTATCTTTATTGAAATCAATATTTCCTTTTGGGTTTTAAAAAAAGCTTCATCCTTACTTTCTCATCTAGCTTAATTAGATGTTTAAAATATTGCATTCAAAAATTCCCCTCACATACAACCAAACCACATAAATAATCAAATTTGCATCTAAGCATCTCCTTCCAGGTCTACGTACTTAGATTTCATCACCAAGGGGAAGTCGATTCAATGTTCTATCCGAGTATAAATAACTGGTGGGAGGTATATTGACTAAGCATTCGACACCCTTATTTTTTTGGGAACGTGAATTGAAGGGGTAGGCCCCAATATCACGCTACTTATCAAAACCAACATAGACTTGAGCCTCTCGTACCTTTGGGTATATTGAATACTACAACCTTAACACACTTAAAACTAGCCTTAGTACATTTTTCTAAATTAATAAAGATAATCAAAAGAAAAATTTCTTGTGATCGTGTGGTTTTCATTTTTTAACAACCATCATTTTTCTTCCCTTTTTTCATTCCTTGTTTTTTTATTTCATGGTTTTGAAACAAAACTAGTCTTTCCTTCAAAACATCTCAAACATGTCAAAACCACTTGAAAAATCCCTAGAATCAACTCAAGAACCTCCACGTTCTCCTAACACTCACTCCAGAACATCAGATGCTCCTTGTCTCGAATCTTCACAGTTGTTCGAGAGTGGTAACCCAATATTTATAGAACTCTTAGATGCCAACTTAATTTCTCTTAGCAGTTACCTTGACAAAAATGACATTTGTCTTCATTGTCATAATCTAGAATATTATCCATCTACTGTTGTTGATACCTACACATATTCCAGACTTTATGATCTTGACTATCAACCAATTATCAATTAGATTTCTCCCTACCCTACCTCTAGGGACGCGGAAACATCATATTCTTCCTCATCCACTCCTATTTCTAGCTTCAAACTCAATTCCATATCATCACAAAATACCTATACTCAACATGGCCCTACACCGTCCACATCTTCAGCTATCCCTCAGGGTGTTCAAAACCCCTGCATTAATACACCACCCTTGGTTAGTCAATAGGGACCTGTAGCGTTTTCATCCCCAGTTAATCCACAGGGTGCCCAAAACCCCTTTATTACTTCAACTCCTGTAGTTATTCATACATCATCCACTCCCCTTCCTCCCCCAAACAGTTTTATCGATATACCCACCTCTACAAGATCCTTGTCCATGAAACATCCTATCATCTCACAAAAACCCACATCCGTAGTTCAAAACTTAATGATGTCTATCCCTCATCCTTACAACCTGTCAACTCGAGTGTCACCACTAGTGATCATCCTATTTCATAGCCTATCTCATCGTCGGGTGACTATGGATACATCATGGTTCATCATAATCTACCATAGTCACACCCATACATGTATATTCAATCCTCCTCGAAACCGTTAGTCTCTTATTACACTTACAACATTCCAATAAACATTCCCCTCTCTCAAATTACTTCATTACCATATCAGTTATATCAAAAATCAATTCCTCTTACTTATAACCAAACCAACCCTTCCTATGCAAACATCCAAGACCTCAAAATGATCCTATGCAGGCACTATTAAGCGCAATAGATACCCTTGAAGTCACCACCATAGGACCTAAAAACAACCTTTCCTATCAAAAAATCTATAACGAACTAATCAACCCATCCATTCTTTTCAAGGCCTATTCTCCACACAGGGAACTCCCAAAATTTATCAAGTTCTACAGGAAGGAGGACCCACAAAACATATCAGGGCCTTTCTTCATGGTTGTTATCCCATTTCTCATGATCATGACCTCATGTTGAGGATGTTCCCTATGTCCTTAGCTAGCCTTGCCCTTGATTGGTATAACAATATTCCTCAACACTCCATCTATTGATTTTTACAAATAACAACTAGAACAATTTTCTATCAACATCATTTGTATAATATCTATCACCGACTTGTATGCCATCAAATAATTTGAGGATGAGTCCATTGTTGATTTTGTTTCCAGATGGTGAGGAATCATCAATCAACTATACTTATCCCTTCCACAAACTAAATTGTTTAAGTTATTTGTTCGATCCTGTGCCAAACATATATCATCAACCCTTCAAAGTTAGTCATTTCAAACATTAGACGAAGCTTTTACCATGGCCCATAAACTATAACTTTGCACCCTTAAGGATGGTAAATTCAAACTTCGATATAAGAAACCAAATCATAATTCCCCTTTTAAAGCCTCTTCTAACAATAAAAAATCTAAAGGTTCAAAAAATAAAGTTATTTTGAAAACTGTATCAAAAGGTTGTTCGGACTATAAACTATGAACAACTGTAAATAAAATAAATAAGTGCAGTAAAGAAGTATGTAAACGATATAAATAACTATGCAAAAGGAAATGCTAACCCTAATGTGCAAGAGATAAGAGGAAAGAACTCAGTTGAATAACAGATGCTCGCGGGACTATGTCGCAGAGGTGACTAGAAAATATGGTGGTGGCAACAATTGTGTCAAAGCTCTGAAAAGGGTGGATCTGGACTAATTCCTTGGACTAGAGTGCCTATGAAGGGATTAGGGTGTCTATGGGCACTCTGGTATACAAAATGGGCTCCCTGGTTTGCATAAAAGCTCTGAAATTGAATCTGACAAGGATGAGAGGTGGTTTGAAACCCTCGTTGTGTATGTCACATTAGATTAGTGTCTTGAAATGGATGTCTCCAATGATCCAAGATGAATAGAAAAACCTGCAAAATCCTAAACAAACATCAATCTCTAAAAAATAAAAAATAAAAATAAATGGGTCAGACTGACCTAAACTACCACAATAGTGGACTTACTAATTGAGCGGTGCACTACATTTCAGTCCCAAATGTAATTTTGGTGAGTGTGTACATAATGTGCCCTAGGTGCTCTTGTGCCAGTCACACTTTGTGAAGTAAGGAACAAAAACTAAATGTAGAAAATGTAATAACATGTGTGCATGGAATATAATAGAATCCCCCCTCTATGAAGTGTGTGATGTAGATGTCCTAGCTTTATGCCTTGATGATGGAGCTATGTGGATGAAATTGATCTCCAATGTAATAGATGGATGCAACTCTAGATGAGTGATAACAGTGAATGATGCTAGGCCCCTTATTATGGTCTCATAACTTTATATTTATAGGGTTATCTTGATCTAATTTTGTAATTAACCCCAAAATGGCCGACCACCAAAAAGATAAGAAGCTAAAACAACTAGAAAGAGCCCAAAAGATGGCGAGAAAGTGTAAAAGGGACCAGGGCACCCCAGGACTAATTTGGGTGCCCCAGTCAAGGCTAAAATAACGTGGGATGATAGAAGCTAACTGGGCACATGTATGTAAAATATCGAGAATGATGAAATAAAATAAAAAAAGATGGCCAAAAGAAGGGGGTTAATTAGTACTTTCTTCACTCAAGAACCTTCTAAATAGTAGTATGAGACTGGGATAAATAATGTCTAAAGTGCATGATTTTGTGACTATAAATATACGCCTTTGGGGGAGTCCTATAGTTTTTTCTTTGACAAAATTTTGGCCTCCTCTATGAGTAATCTCCCTCCCATCTGACCTATCGATGAATCTACATTCAAGCCATCATGGTAGAGAGACAATGACTATTGTAAATATCATTAAGTTTGAGGACATGACATTGAAAGGAATCACTAGTTTAGAAATGTCCTCCAAGACCTTATCGATCGGGGTGAATTACAACTTTATAAGCCAAATGCATCTCCTAATCAAATCTTGAACATGTTTAAGAAACCTTTCCCAAATCATCCCCAAACTAGTAGCCAACCTCAGTCCAACACTAGAGGGTTTCACCATATAATCAACACTATAAACAATCTCACACTCACATCTATAGTATCATTTGTTTCCATAGCTGAAACACCAACATAACAACATAAATATTCAGATATCCTCACTATTGAGACCCTGAGTCCATACACGTCACAAGATTCAAAATCTACCTCAACTACTCGCACTAAATCTCTCCATAATGTCTCTCTAGAATCATAAGAAAAGAAACATGTCATTGAAATTTTAAATAACTCTTTCAAAGACCATGTCTCTCAATACCAAGTCAAAACTCTTGGTAATCCAATAGAAAATCATACAAATCATCTATCTAAAAATATAGAAAATCCAGAAGACATTCGCCAGAAAAACACATCACAGGATGTCATGCCCTTACCTTCCATTCTTAGACTAATGTTGGAGGCAAAAACACTAAGAGGGGGGCATGAATCAGTATGCAATAAATTTTTTCATCCACTTATACAATTTCAACCATTAACCATTCAATTAACTATTAAGCATGCATCCATAAGAACATAAGAATAAAAGAGAAAATGCGAGTACAACAACAAAATAACATAAGATGTAAGTGGGAAACCCTAAAGGGGAATAAAACCCACTGAAACACAACTTTATTAGAGCTATGAATCAAATTTAGATGAGCACCAACTCAACAAGAAACACTAACCCCACATCAAGCACCAACCTCTGATTTTAGTTGAGCACCAACCCCAGAAAGAGGTACCAACCCCCAAGATGACATAGCACCAACTAAAGCCACCTGATATGTTTTTCACCACTAATTTGTTTCTGTAATAACTGAAGATAACACAATGAAGCTCACTCTCCTTCCTCATCCAAATTTTCTCACTAGGTCAACTCACTCTGTATCTTATTCACCAAGATGAATTAGGTCCAATGGCCTATCTCTCCAATAA
This sequence comes from Taxus chinensis, assembly GCA_019776745.2. Taxonomy (NCBI): domain Eukaryota; kingdom Viridiplantae; phylum Streptophyta; class Pinopsida; order Cupressales; family Taxaceae; genus Taxus; species Taxus chinensis. The sequence goes on from CM034150.1 coordinate 37,906,101, forward strand.
ACACTCTAGAAAATATTCTCACACTCTTTTCCCTATATTTTTGTTCATAAATACCCTTTACACCTTCTTTTCTCTTCCCTCTACCTTGCACTTTCTCACAGTATCTTAAGTGTATCAAATGAGCTTTCTAATTTTCCTTTATACCTATATCATCATTATGAATCACCTAGTTTGGCCATAATAAATAAAAATACATCACCACATAATAATAAAATCATAAAAATATCATTCATAGAACCATATAGGTATCCAACATCACCTATTAACCATCTAGACCTCCATTAGGACTCAAGAAGCCCTAAAGCACCAAAATAAGAAAATTGTTAAGAAGAGAATGTTATAGGGATAAACCACCTTTAAAAAAACATGGGAAATACTTAGATATGTTATATAAGCCTTATAAAAACTCTAGAAACCATGAAACACTCTGCATCATCATCTCATGCCATGAAACCCTCTTGAGACCATGCACAACCAAACATCCTCAAAACTAGTCTTTAGAAAAGAAGCCATAACTTCATCAAAACTCATAAAAAATAAAAATTTGATATACCAATGAAATGATCATGACCTAAGAGTCATCAAATAACTCAATTCATGTCATAAATAATACTGTAGAGCCACCAAAACACCTCTACAACCAAACTACCTCAAACTACTCCGAAACCAGTCATGCAAGATAGGGCACAATAGACCTCCCAAAATATCAACCATGATATGAAACCATCATGGAAATTAATAATATCTCCCATGATTCCTTAAATTCGAATTTAGTCACTAGTTCCAATGGACAACTTGAGCACAAACTGGACTTTTACAAAAACTTGCCTTTTTGAGTGGGGCCCAAATACTGTCACAACATATAAATATCACTTGGTGAAAGATAGAGGAGTCTTATACAACCTCCAATCATAAAATTTTATCAAGAAATAAATTATAGGCCATAACAACAAGGATCTCTTCAGTCGCTACATAGCTAGGGTTTTGAGAGGGTTTAAAAGTTGTTTACATTATGAATGATCATTCATAAAACTATGATAATAAAATGAACTCATTCCACCTATGAAATATTATTAATATACCTCTTTAGTTATCCAAAAGATCTTGGGTACCATATAAATCACACACTATCCAAAAGATCTTGGAAATTTCAAATTGAGCTCAAAATGGAAACTCAGTATTAGTAAAAATGTAATATATTTCAAATTATTCAACAAAAAACATGAAATTTGGACCACACCTTGATATCAACCTAAAAAATACATATCCAATGCTCACCTTTTCTCAAATACATTTGTAAATGCTGACACCACCACACTAGGACATACTTTCTCAAAGACTAGGTCTAAGAGCAGACCTAAAACCAATGTCTAACACCTGAAATATCACTATAAGAAACTTGTGGGTGTCCCAAAACCTCATAATATTTATTCTAATGCTCTTATAAAGTTTAGAAAAATGCTACATGCCTTACTTCATCATGCCATACCTCCTTCTGCTCTCTAGGCCTCAAGAACAAACACCTTGAACATGCTTGCTTCACTAAATTTGACCATCTCACCACTTGGACACACTTACACACATTATATAACCTTTACCACACACCATGACATCATTATTAAATCACCAAAACACTACATCACCTCTACAAGCCCTCAAACTGACTCAAGACACCATGAACCATCACAATGACCAAAAAACACTGTAGACACTACCAATCAAACTTCATGTTTCTCTTTCCTTTTGAAATCAATGAAAAAACTGACAACATCATAGTTTGACATCAATAATAAAAAAATACCAAAAACCACATCCGTAATCCAAACTTACAATCACTATCACTGAATCTAGAGTTATCCTTTGACCAACACCTAAACCTATCATGTAAAAAATGGTTCAAGCATCTCATAATTCTAAACCATCAAATGATATTCAATATCCATCATCCTCGTCATCATCTCAGTCATTCAAGTCAAGATATTACACTAATATCCTTGAAAAAATTATCCAGCCATCAATGATAACACTACCACCTATTAATCCCTATGATCCTCAGGGGTGGAAGCCTTCTTGGTATAACTATGAGACATTATGGGCTTATTATCATATAACAAGAAATTATATAGAGGAATGTAACTCCCTCCATGTCATAATCTGAAGTATCGATAATAAAGGACTACTTGTAAACGTCAATCATTCTAATCCACCTACCAACCTCGATATAACCAGACAAAAACATCAAATCAAATTGACCCCATAAGTCCCTAAACATACCAATTCCAAACTATCACTTGACATTGTATCCAATAAAAACAAGGCTTATTCTAGTAAATCCCCTCTCTTATAGATAGATTTTGTTCATATAACCACAAGAGCACATACTCAGGATTTGAAATCTACGAATAAAAATGGGCCCAAAGTCTCCATCTCCATCTCTCCCTCTCAATCACCCAACCACTCAGCTTTTAAAGCCAAGGTGTCCATCCTTACGGCACCTCAAACTCAATCCACTATATCTATACAAAACACCATCCTCAAATAGTTACATCAAGATTCCATTAAGATGTATGTTTATGAGCTTGTTCAAAACTCTCCACAACAACAACAAGTCATGATCGAATCTCTTCAAGACATTTTACTACCATCAGATGACCCCCAATCATTTTCCAACCTCATTGGCACCCTTAAAATATCCTCCACCATTGTGTTTGAGGACTATGAGATTCTGTCCTTACAACCTGAAGACCATGATATTCCTCTCTTTTTCACCACCCAAATCAATGACACTTTAGTCAAGAGAGTAATGATCGACAACGATGCAAACATCAACATAATATCATCCCACTCCTTCAAATAAATTCAGTTATCTGACACCGTAGTGGCTCAATCAGTTACTTTATTTCACTCCTTTGATGACATTATCGCCACCACATTAGGCACTTCATTTTACATATTAAAATAGGTGTTAAATTCATTCACGATCTCTTCTATCTTGTATAAGGAGAGTTTTAATATAACATAATACTAGGTCATCCTTGGAAACATACTATGTGTTATATCCCATCCACATTGCATAGATGTCTTAAATAAGAACACGAGGGTAAGACCTTTACAATCCCCACCAATCTAAATCCCTTCAGATCCTGTCATATGACCTACAGACCTAACGACGTGCTACTTTTATTAAAAAACTCCACACCTTCAGATCAAGATTCTATAAGTTCCCCCATCCACGTATCTAAAATATTAGAGGATCAACCCTTAGAAGACATCATGCAATGAATCTTGTTGGCAGAATTAAGGTCACTAAGGTCACTAGAAAATTGTGCATTTGTACATAATTATGAGACCTTAATCATGGTTGTCCAAAAGATGATTTTCCCTTACCTAAAATTGATCAAATCGTCGATCTAACAAAATTCAATGAGATGGTGTCTCTTATGGATGGTTTCTCTAGTTACAATTAAATCCTCATTGCATCGAAATATCAACACAAGACATCCTTTATCAACCCATGAGGAACCTTCTACTATAGAGTAATGCCCTTTGTCCTGAAAAATAAAGGAGATACTTATCAACGTTCCATGACCTACATATTTCATGGCCTCATCCAAAAAATTATAGAGGAATATGTTGACCATATCCTAGGTAAATGAAAACACCGAAGAGACCATCTAGCTGTGCTTGACATGATATTTTCACATCTATTATAGTTCTTTCTTTTCCTTAATAATGCTAAATGTGTATTTTGAGTTCTCATAGGAAAATTCCTAGGAATTATATTATCTATCAGGGGAATTTAAGTTTACCCCACCAAATTCAAAGCCATTAAAAAAATGTCTCCACCATCTAATATCAAAAAAATTCATAGCCTTCAAGGAAATATTCAATAAATATGTCACTTCATCTCTTAATTATTAGACCATTTTCAACCTTTCCATCATCTCATGAGAAAGGAAATGCACTTTAAGTGGGGTGATAAATGTCAACAGGCCTTCGACACTATCAACCAATATATTTTATCTCCACCAGTGCTTACACATACACACCATGGGGAGCCCTTCTATCTTTACATCTCCGTGATTGTCCATGCCTTGGGAGCCATGCTGAAACATCGAGACAAGAAAGGTAAGGAACAAGCCATCTATTACATAAGATGCACCCTTCACGATTATAAAACTCTCTATTCAGAAGTAGAAAAGTGTTGTCATGTCTTGTACTTCACAACTTCCCAAATCCATCACTATCTTCTTAATCACAAAACTTACGTTGTTATGAAATTTAATCCACTCAAATCTATGCATTCTAAACCTTATCAAAATGATCGTATCACCAGATGGATCATGCTCATGATAGAATTCAACCTCAAATTTATCTCTCATAAGTCTATCAAGTGGCATGTCATTACTGATCAACTCGCACAAGCTCCTCTTCCTTCTTATCAATTACTTTGTGAACAGTTCCCTAATGAATGTATGAATACTCTTGATCATGAAAATACCCCTCTTAAAATGACCTTGTTCTTTAATGGGTCCAAATGAAAATAGGTGGGGTTCCAGAATAGTCATAATTCCCCCTTGGGATACTCTTATTCCATTATACTTCAAACTCAATTTCGAATGCAATAATAAAATTATGGAATACAAGGTTCTCATCATGGGACTTCAGACCACCACCTTTCTCATAATACAAATCCTTAACATCTATAGAGAATCACAAATTGTCATCAATCAAATCAAATGAATCTATCAATGTAAAAACAAGATTTTACAAAAATACAAAACCATTTTCAAATACTTATTACAGCTCTTTGACCATTACAAAATTCAAACCACCCCTCACTCATCTAACAATTTTGTAGACACAATGGCCTCTCTCACCTCTCTCATTCCTTTATCACCAGACAATTCCAAAATATTTGTCGTCATACAAAAACTAGATCAATCATCCTATACTAACATTGATATTCCTACCATCAATCATATAGAAGATAACTCATCTGACATCTAGTATAAATGGGCATATGAATATCTTTCCACTAGTAAATTACCTTTAGATTTATCTAGAAATGGTAAGATATCCTTTCAACAACATGCATCTTATTATGTCATACTAGTGGGTATCCTTTACAAAAGAGGATTTGACAGCCTCCTCCTCCGTTGTCTTAAAACTCTTGAGGCTCGTCTATCTATCTAAGAAGTCCATTCTGAAATATTTAGTGAAGACTTCAATGGTTTATTGTTGCTTAATAGATCCTTTGCATGGGATACTATTGGCCCACACGTAACTGAGACTACTATGACTATGTCAAGAAATGCATCAAATGTCAACAAAATTCCAATCTCACACATATCCATAGCCTCGATCATCAACCCGCTCAAGATATTTGGCATTTTTCATAATGAGGCCTCACTCATCACAGTGACACAATTCCATCATCACATCAAAGGAATATTTTACAAAATGGGTGGAAGTGTTATCCAGATGTTCCCCTTGCACATTTTGTGGCTAACTCCCTTCATTCTTCCCTCCCTTGTGCCTCAGTCATAATTTTTTGCTTTTCAGGAACTCAAGGCCTTCTGAAAATGGCACCATTGGATAGAGATTTTTCTCAGCTTTCAAGAAAGGTAAATTTTTCCTCCTAACTCCATGTATTTTTTAAGTTATGGCTCGACGGAGTTTTTGTGGGAAATTTTCCACTAGAAGGCCCGCAACTAGTAATATCATGCCACGTGTCCTCGGGACTGCCAAAGGGCAGAGGTAAACTTGGAAATTTTACCAAGTGATTTGGAAAGTTTTCAAAGGGAATAATTCGCCCCGCAGGCCTGCCGGTGAATTGGATCGTGCCACGTGTCCTTGGGGGCTGGAACAGCAGAGTGCGGAGGTGAAGTTAAAATTTTGGTGAAATATTTTGCGAAGGCGCAAAGTCAAAGTTTTCCTGCAAAGTCCGCATCTAATGGCCTCATGCCACATGTCTGAAGAATAGCGGGCCGTGGAGAGAAACTTAAAATTTTGGCGAAGTGTTTGGGTGGGAGGAAAGGAGAAATATTGGTCCGTCAACCCACCCGCCAACCAGTCAGATTATGCCACGTGTCCCCGGGGCCTGGAACGGCGGAGCGCGGGGGGAGATTGGGATTTTTTCCCAAAGGCTAAAATGAAAAGAAAAATGTTTTCCCCAAGGGCCCACGTCGAATGAGATGCTGCCACGTGTCCTGGACCGGTGGAAGGTGGGGAAAATTTGGGAAATTTTCCCAAAGCAAAATGAAGGAAATTTCAAAAGAAAAAGTCTGCCCCCTAAGCGCGAGCCAATGAGATCGTGCCACGTGTCCATGTGGCGGCAAAAAATTCAAGACAAGCCCGTAGGAAAAATTTGAAGGGAAAAGCCCGCATCCAATGGGGTTTTGCCAAATGTCCAATGAGGAAAAATGGTCAAATAATGATGGAAAATTTAAAAGGAGATGCCCGCAGCCAATCATAACATGCCATGTGTCCTCAACTGATCGGCTTGGTGGAGAATTTTTGGAAAATTTTCCAATGGCCAAAATGGAGGAAAATAAAGCACAGAAGGACCGCGCCCAATCAGCATGTGCCATGTGGCACCTAAAATGGCGGAGCGTGGGGATTTTTTGGGAAATTTTCCCAAATGCAAAAAGTGGAAAATTTCAAAATTTTCGCCCGCCAATCCATTTTGGCCCTGTTTTGCCCTAAAATTTCAAATGGCCATATCTTTTGATCCAGAGCTTGGTTTTTCACGTTCTTTATATCAATGGAAAGCTGGTGAAATTATCTACAAGATTTTGGGATCATTTTTGTATTTTGATGGATTTTGGAGAGAGAAAATTGAAAAATGCCTCTGGCACGTGGTCATGAGTAGAAATGACATTTCAACCACCATTTTTAATGAAGAATGGCTCGCATTCTCTCCCAGCATGGTGAAAAATGTTAGGGAATGGACCTATAAGGATGCCCATGCTGTTTTATTGAATTTTTGGTTGGTGGTTGAAGCTCTCCCATGTTTTCCCATGTTTCTCTCTCCTGGGGTCATTTCTGGCACTGTAAAAGCCAGATTTGGCTCATTTTTGAAAGGTTGAACATTTTTCATGTATTGCAGGCTCCCTCTTTCACCTTGAAAGTGATTTTGTGGAAAAAATCAGACCTCTTCCAAGACTGTAACCTATTTTCTGCCTCTCATATGTTGTAATGCATGTGTTTTTGATGTTAAAAATGACAATGCAGGCTCTGTGAATGAGTTTTAATCCTTTGTTTGTGTTGTTTGATTCATTTATGACCTTCCATTACATTTCATCAGTTTGTGCATGAATTTTTGTTGCATTTCCATGATTTGTGTCAATCTGTAGAAGTAAAAAATGCTCACCACTCCTTTGGTGCATCACCTTATTAGCACTAGTTTCAGTTTTGCATTCTCTATCTCTGTCCCCTTTGGAATTTAGAGTAGGATCTTGAATTCAAAACCTCTGCAACTTGCAAGTAATACACCTGATCAGAGGAGCTGAGGAACCAGCCTCTAACCTAGAGATTCTTTTCCCATTTTTACAAGTCCCACACTTGGGGAGAAGATTCAATGTTGTGCAATCACACTGGATGTCCATCTCCACCAAACAGAAATATGATCAACATCCAGGGGTGCTGCTGATTTGCACCAATAGTTTTGGCATGCCCAGTGGGACCTTAGAGGTCTTCATCTTCATTGCAACAAATTGATGTGCATTTTTTGCAAGTTTCTTGCTTAAAAGAGCCCTAAATTGCACATCTGGCGACTCCAAGGAAGAAGAATCAGTTGGTTTTAGCAGTGTAGACCTGAAAACTCATGAGAAGAATCAACACAAGGTCAAGAGTTGGAGAAGAAGAGGTGTTGTTTGAGTATCTGCAATTATCTCCAAGAAGAAGGCAAAGAGGGAGGAGAATTCAAAGGTCTCCATCTCCCCCAAACAGAACTCTATCAACTCCTCCACCTGGTAGGCCTTTCATTCAATCAACAAGGGTTCTAAGGCCAATCAGAATGGCACAACACAACCCCTATGTCAATTTCACTGGCAGCAGCCCACTTGCTCTCAATGCACAAAATCCAATCCCAGTTGTAGCATTGAAGAACATTCCATACTTTACTGGAGAGAATCAAACCACTCTTGGTGATCATGTCAAGGATATTGCCAATATTTGTGCAATCCATGAGATTAATGAGATGCAAGTTGCTGTCAAACTGCTGGCATCTTCATTCAAAGGGAAAGCTTTGCAATGGTTCAGGAGTCTTGCCTTAGGTTCTATCCAAAATTGGAACCAGCTATGTATAGCCCTCCATGAGCAGTTTGGAGAAAAGGGAGATAACTTGTCCCTTTTGGAACAACTGACAACCATTAAGAGAGCTCCCAATGAGCAGCTGACTGACTTCAACTTCAGGTTTCAAATGACTTGGGAGAGAATTCTAGTGGTAGTAAGGCTAGCAGCAGAAGGTGCTTTTCTATATTACCTTAAAGCTTTAAATTCTGATATTTCTATGTTAATTCAATCCATGGGAGGCACAACTATCCTTGTTGCTTATAGCATTGCCATTAGAGCTGAAAATTGTTTGATTCAAGCTGGAAAGCTAGCTCCTAGGCCTCCAATGCCATTGTTTCCAAGTTTAGAGAGCCCAAATACTAGTCAAGTGCCTATTTTAGCCCCTATTCCCACTCCAAGAAATCAGAATTCAAGTGAAGCTTCTACTTCATCTCCTAGTGCCTCAAATGAACTTCAAGAAGTCATGAAGCAATTGCAAAATTTAGGTAATGAGCTGGTTACACTCAAGAGGTAGCAAGCCCAAGGTTTTAGACCTCCTTTCCAGCCTCAAGCTTAGCCTAACAGGTAGCCATACCAGCCTCAAAGACCACCCAATCCAGTTGCAAATCAAAATCAAACAAGACCTCCTGCCAATAGACCATTTCAGCCCTATAATCCCAATGCTATATCTTCCTCTAAGGCATTAGTGCCAGTGCAAAACAACATAGCTCAAGAGTATGATTGGTGTTTCCCATGTAATGAACCTCACAAATAGTCTATGTGCTTCAACGGTGCCTTAAATCAAGCGTTAATGGTGACTACAACTGGTGTGGAGGGTGAAGGTAGTCAAGGAAATAACCAACAACAAGACACATTCTAGCAGCAATCAGCTCCAAATGATACCACACTTGTAAACTGGTAGGCAGAAGATTTTTGTGGCATGAATCAAATGATTCCCCAAAGTGTTACAGCCAACACAAGGTCAAAAAGGAGAAATTTTGGTGAAGAACAACCATTGGCTCCAAGTAATCCACAATCTTCTATCACTCCACAAATTATTGGCAAACAAAATTTAGTTCCAAACACACAAGGGATGCCTAAAACAACTCCTAGGCCAACTCAAATGCCATTTTTTGCTGCCCATATGCAAGGAATGAATGTGCAGGCCAAGGGACAACAAAGAGATGCTTCATCTCCATTCAACATCATTGATCAAATGAAGAAGACAAATGTAAACATATCAATGTGGGAATCACTATCTATCCCAGGCCAAAGAGATTTGCTACAAGCTGCCATGAAGGACTGGTCAACTTCAAACCAGCAAGTCCAAATGTAAGAGAAGGTGCTCACAAATGTTGCCTAGCCTGAAGGGAATCATGGAGGACAGCAAGGTAAAATGTTGAAGCCCCCTCCATTCTATGTTTCATTGATCATTGGAAACCAATTAGTACACAATTGCATGATTGATTCTGGGGCAAGTAGTTCAGTAATGCCCAAACAAATAGCTGATCAGTTGGGAATTCAATATGAGGTCATATCCAAAGGGGTAGTGCAATTGGATGGGACAGTAGTAACAACAGTTGGAGTGATAAAAAACTTGAGTCTTACTTTGCATGCATGCCCCAACATTGTTGTTTTGCAAGATGTCTCAGTAATAGATCTTCCACCACTCTTTGCCCTATGTCTGTCAAGGGATTTCACAGCCAATATTGGAGGTTACTTATCTGCTGATTGGTCACACATGTTGTTCAGAACAAGATATGGAACCAAGGCCACAATCAGATTTGAACCTATTGCAAACTTTCACATTGAGCCTTACACTCCAAGCCAAATCAATACCAATTGTTCAGCGTTTGATCAAGAAGATTATCCAAGCACTGATGAAGCTGACACCAAGGTTGGAAGTATCCCAGATCTGACTCTTGATGAATGGGCAAGTAAGGTGCATGCTTTTGATCCTTATCAAGAAATAGAAGAATCTGAGCTAGGAGTCTATTGCATGCATGAAGAAAATCAGCCTATTCCTAGCATCACCAAGCCAAACCACAAGGATGACAATGAGGTATGGCAGTTGTTTTTTGATGGATCAAGGAGTAGACAAGGTGCAGGAGGGGGAGCTATGCTTGTTTCACCTCAAGGAGTTAAGTATTATTCAGCTTTTAGATTTCAGTTTGCATGCTCTAATAACACTGCTGAATATGAAGCTTTGATACAAGGATTGCATTGGTCAATCAAGAAAGGAATAAAGAACTTGCAAGTCTTTGGTGACAGTGAGTTGATTGTCAACCAAGTTAAGGGGCAGCATGCTGTCAAGAATGATCTACTCAAGTGCTACAAAAATAGGGTGTGGGACCTCATTGAAGATTTTGAGGGCTTTGGCATCAAATCCATTCCTAGAAAAGAGAACCAAGCTGCTAACATGTTTACAGCAGTTGGGGCAGCCTTTGACATTGTTGAGAGCATCCAAAAAGACAAGGTACAACCAAACATCCATGTGATTGTAAGGCCTTCAGTTCTAGACAACAATGTAAGTTGGAAAGTATTTGAAAATGATCAGCAAATCATCCATTTCTTGCAAGAAGAGGCTGAGTTCTCAGCTAAAAATCAGGAAAAGTTGGAGCAGCAGTATGGTGACCAAGTGGTACAGCTGAGAACCAACAAACTACCAAAGGGACTTATTACTTTGGAGTCCATTTTCAATCCTAATGATCAGTTTAGGAAGGAGAAAGAAAACATCCAAGTCAAGGGAGAAGATTCAGTGTCCATCTTGGTGGAAGAAGGCAAATCACTGCAAATTGGTAAGATGACAACTGAACAAGAAAGGTATGAGTTCATACAGCTTTTTCAAGAATTCCCTGATGTGTTTTCTTGGAGCTATGAAGATTTGAAGGGTTTCAATCCCAAGTTAGCTCAACATACCATTGAATTGGATCCAAGTACTAAGCCCATCAGGCAAAACAAAGACCAGTCAATCCACACATGGAGCCTCTCATGAGAAAATAATTGAATAAGTTGATAGAGTCAAGGATCATATTCCCTATCAAGCATTCTAGTTGGGTGGCCAACTTGGTTCCAGTTAGAAAGAAGAGTGGGGAAATCAGATTTTGTGTTGACTTCAGAGATTTGAATAGAACATCTCTCAAGGATCATTATCCACTTCCTTCTATGGAACAGATTTTATAGGTTGTTGCCAGCTCTGAGAGGTTTTCATTACTTGATGGCTATTCGGGGTACAATCAGATTATGGTGAAAGAAGAAGATCAGTTCAAGACAGCCTTTACAACCAAATGGGGAACTTATGCATACAGGAAAATGCCATTTGGGTTGTCCAATGCTAGAGCTACTTTCCAAAGGGCAATGGACATGGTGTTCAAGGATTTGATTAACAACATGGTGCTGATATATCTTGATGATATCACTGTTTTTTCAAAAAATGCAGTAGACCATCTCTTTCATTTGAGACAAGTGTTCCAAAGGTGCAGAAGATTTGGAGTATCCTTGAATCCTAAAAAGTGTATTTTTCTAGCCCATGAAGGAAATCTCCTTGGCCACATTGTCTCCAAAGAAGGATTAGAAATTGATCCAGAAAGAGTTGAAGCCATAAAAACACTACCATTTCCAAGCCACAAGAAGGCCCTTCAAAGTTTCTTGGGGAGAATAAAATTTTTTCGGAGGTTTGTCCCAAATTTTGCAGCCCTAGTCAAGCCTATCACCAAGATGTTGAAGAAAAGCATGGCTTTCAAATGGACAACAGAAGGCAAGGAAATTTGTTAAGAAATCAAAGAAGCCATCTCTCAAGCCCCAACTCTCATTAACCTGGATTTCTCCAAGGATTTCATCCTCTATGCATTCGGGGGTGATGATACTATTTCTACAATTTTGGTATAGCAGAACAAAAATAATGAAGAGCAGTCAATTGCTTTCTTCAGCTAAATCCTGGAGGACTATGAGGTGAGGTATTCCTTCATTGAGAAGCATGTTCTTGTAGTAATCAGGAGCTTGAAGAAATTCAAGCATCTAGTCTCAAACAACAAGGTTCATTTGTTGGTTTCTCATGTGGGAGTTACAGACTTCCTCCTCAACAAAGACTTGAATGAAAAGAGAGCAAGTTGGATTACTCATGTCATGGAGTATGACATAGAGATCAAAGTCACCAAGTTGGTCAGAGGAAAATAGTTGTGTGAGCAACTGGTATTGAACAAACACAAGGAAGTATGCAATGAGAAGGAGGCTGTTTTGGCGTTGCAAGACAGCCATGAGCAAGGAAGCACTCAAAAGGAAAATGATGGTGTCCTCACTCCTTACTGGACCCAAGACATAATGCACTTCCTAAGCACATGTCTATGCCCTCCAGAGATGAACAAGACCAAAAGAAGACACTTCAGATTGCAGGTTGTCCCATATGCCCTTGTTGATGGTGTTTTGTTCAAGAAGGATGTGAATGGAGTGCTGTTGAGATGCATTGGTACAAATCAGATTCATAGGGTGTTGGAAGAGTTCCATGGTGGATCAGCTGGTGGTCACTTTGCACCAAGAGTGACAGCTCTAAAGATCATGAGGGCTAGCTATTATTGGCCCAAGATTTCAGTGATTGTTATGCATGGATCAAGAGGTGCAAGAATTGTGCATTCTTCACAGGTAAAGAGAGGCTAGCTGCCCTTCCATTGCATGCAATTTTAGTTGACCAGAAATTCATGCATTGGGGTTTGGACTTCATTGGGGTCATTAATCCCAATTCAAGCCAAGGGCACAAATAGATTTTAATAGCAATAGATTACTTCACCAAGTGGACTGAAGCAGTAGCACTCAATGAAGCAAATGAATCTAACATCCTAGATTTCTATGAGGGAATAGCAACCAGATTTGGCATACCTACTACAATAATATCAGATAATGCATTGACATTCATTGGGTCCAAGGTGACTGAATGGGCTGTCAAGAATGGGATCTACCTAAGCAATTCATCAAATTATTACCCTCAGGGTAATGGCTAGGCTGAATCTACAAACAAGAACTTGTTAAGGATCATTAGGAGGACTCTTGATGAAAATCAGAGGTCTTGGCATACTAAGTTGAAATCAGCCTTATGGGCTGATAGGATAACTCCCAAGAGATCTACAGGTAACTCTCCATTCAAGCTTGTTTATGGAAGAGAGACAATTTTTCCCATGTCACTTGAGTTGTCAATGTTAGAACTCATGAAACAGTTGGAGTTGTTGGAGTTTGAGCCCATGGAGGTTAGATATGTAGAATTGATGGAGCTTCAAGAAATCAGAAATCAAGCATCCCAAGCAATAAAGAAGGATCAAGCTTTGGTCAAGAAGACCTTTGATAGGAAGGCCAAGGATAGATCTTCTAAGTTGGAGATCTAGTGTTAAAATGGGATACAGACAGAGCAAAACCGGGAAGGCATTCAAAATTTGATGCCATTTGGAGTGGTCCATACGTGGTCACAAAGTGTAAGGACAACAATGCTTTCCAATTGTCTTCATTGGATGGTGAAGAATTGCAGATTCCAGTCAATGGAATCCATTTGAATCATTGCTACTGAAGGAAAGTCTCCACCTTGTACATATTAGCTTAGGTTTTCATTCCTCCAAGTGCTTATGCACATTGTTTTGTTGTAGATTAGCCTTGCTTTCCCTAATTGCTTTGGCACAAGCTTGCTATTACAGGAAATGTGTTTTACAGGCCTTGCTCCAATCAGGTGATGTGCCACCCTCCATCTTCCTCCTTGTAGTGTTCTAATCAGTTGGGGTACCAAGCAGAGAATTTAATGACTCCATGCCCAATGGATTGCTTCAGGAAATTGGTAACTTCATCCAACAGGTAGATGACCCCTATGAGTCGCCAAAATTGTTATCCAAATGTTCCCCTTGCAAATTTTGTGGCTAACTCCCTTCATTCTTCCCTCCCTTGTGCCTCAATCATATTTTTTTGCTTTTCAGGCACTCAAGGCCTTCTGAAAATGGTACCATTGGATAAAGCTTTTTCTCATCTTTCCAGAAAGGTAAAGTTTTCCTCCTAACTCCATGTATTTTTTAAGTTATGGCTCGACAGAGTTTTTGTGGGAAATTTTCCCGTAGAAGGCCCGCAACCAGTAATATCATGCCACGTGTCCTCGGGACTGGTAAAGGGTGGAGGTAAACTTGGAAATTTTACCAAGTGATTTGGCAAGTTTTCAAAGGGAATAATTCACCCCGCAGGCCCGCCGGTGAATTAGATCGTGCCACGTGTCCCTGGGGGCTGGAACGGCAGAGTGCGGAGGTGAAGTTAAAATTTTGGAGAAATATTTTGCGAAGGTGCAAAGTCAAAGTTTTTCCGCAAAGTCCGCATCTAATGGCCTCATGCCACGTATCTGAAGAATAGCGGGCCGTGGAGAGAAACTTAAAATTTTGGTGAAGTGTTTGGGTGGGAGGAAAGGAGAAATATTGGCCCATCAACCCGCCAACCAGTCAGATTGCACCATGTGTCCACGTGGCCTGGAACGACGGAGCACGGGGGGAGATTGGGATTTTTTCCCAAAGGCTAAAATGAAAAGAAAAATGTTTTCCCCAGGGCCCGCGTCGAATGAGATGCTGCCATGTGTCTCAGACCGGCGGAAGGCGGGGAAAATTTGGGAAATTTTCCCAAAGCAAAACGAAGGAAATTTCAAAAGAAAAAGTTTGTCCCTAAGCGCGAGCCAATGAGATCGTGCCACGTGTCCATGTGGCGGCTAAAAATTCAAGACAAGCCCGTAGGAAAAATTCAAAGGGAAAAGCCCGCATCCAATGGGGTTTTGCCAAATGTCCAATGAGGAAAAATGATCAAACAATGATGGAAAATTTAAAAGGAGATGCCCGCAGCCAATCATAACGTGCCATGTGTCCTCAACTCATCGACCCGGTGGAGAAAATTTGGAAAATTTTCCAAAGCAAAACGGAGGAAAATAAAGCACAGAAGGCCCGCAGCCAATCAGCACGTGCCATGTGGCACCTGAAACGACGGAGCGCGGGGATTTTTTGGGAAATTTTCCCAAATGCAAAAAGTGGAAAATTTCAAAATTTTCGCCCGCCAATCCGTTTTGGCCCTGTTTTGCCCTAAAATTTCAAATGGCCATATCTTTTGATCCAGAGCTCGGTTTTTTGCGTTCTTTATATCAATGGAAAGTTGGTGAAATTATCTACAAGATTCTGGGATCATTTTTGTATTTTGATGGATTTTGGAGAGATAAAATTGAAAAACACCTCTGGCACGTGGTCATGAGCAGAAATGACGTTTCAACCACCATTTTTAATGAAGAATGGCTCACATTCTCTCCCAGCATGGTGGAAAATGTCAGGGAAGGGACCTGTAAGAATTCCCATGTTGTTTTATTGAATTTTTGGTCAGTGGTTGAAGGTCTCCCATGTTTTCCTACATTTCTCTCTCATGGGGTCATTTATGGCACTGTAAAAGCCAGATTTGGCTCATTTTTGAAAGGGGGAACATTTTTCATGTATTGTAAGCTCCCTCTTTCACCTTGAAAGTGATTTTGTGGAAAAATCAGACCTCTTCCAAGACTGTAACCTATTTTCTGCCTCTCAGATGTTGTAATGCATGTGCTTTGATGTTAAAAATGACAATGCAGGCTCTTTGAATGAGTTTTAATCCTTTATTTGTGTTGTTTGATTCATTTATGACCTTCCATTACAGTTCATCAGTTTGTGCATGAATTTTTGTTGCATTTCCATGATTTGTGTCAATCTGCAGAAGCAAAAAATGCTCACCACTCCTTTGGTGCATCACCTTATTAGCACTAGTTTCAATTTTGCATTCTCTATCTCTGTCCCCTTTGGAATTTAGAGTAGGATTTTGAATTCAAAACCTCTGCAACTTGCAAGTGATACACCTGATCAGAGGAGCTGAGGAACCAACATCTAACCTAGAGATTCTTTTCCCATTTTTACAAGTCCCACACTTGGGAGAAGATTCAATGTTGTGCAATCACACTGGATGTCCATCTCCACCAAACAGAGATCTGATCAACACCCAGGGGTGCTGCTGATTTGCACCAATAGGAAGCAACCCCCCTTATCTGCACTCTAGAAGATAAAATCATTGACTTCGTCCACCATCCCATTATCTTTCACTTTGGTAATCCTCATAAAATAATCACATATAATGGAAAAAAATTAAAAATAAAGAAGTTCAAAAAATTTGCGACACTTACAACATGAAGATTAAATTTTCATCTCTTTATTATCCAAAAGTTAATGTCTAAGTCGAAGCATCCAAAAAAACCCTAAAAAAAATCCTCATGAAAAATGTTAACCAAGCTAGTAGAAATCGACATCTTGAAATCTGATTTACATCATGGACATATAGTACTAACTTTCAGACCCCTACGAATGTTACGCCTTTCTCCTTAGTATATGAAACTGAAGCCATTCTTCCTCTCGAGGTCCATATACTTACGTGTTTCTCTCAAAGAATTCATACCTGATGAATATTATCATCAAGAATAATTATCACAACTATAAATGTTAGATGAAAATTTTCTCAATTCCCTCAACATATCAACATCTATCAAGAATGAATCAAACAATCCTATGAAAAACATATGAAACAACATGAATTTAACATTGGTGATCTTTTTCTCAAAGGGAACCAACATGTCTCTAAGATGGAAAAGAGTAAACATGGGAAGTTTTCTGTGAACTATCTTGGACCGTATATCGTCACTCATAAATATGGGTATAAGGCTTATTATTTAGCCTCCCTTGATAATTAATATGAATAGGAGTCTCTTAACGCCCTGCACTTGTGGTTGTTCTATTACTAAAATATCAACTCACGAGACCTTAGTCACATTATGATATCCATCCATCAACCCACATATCCTATTACCCTCATATTGATTTAGAATCATGTGGTCCCTTCCGTTAACAAACCTGTTACGACCTTGAATATAGGCACCATGGATCTTCTCATAACACATTCCACATGGACAAGTTTCCTACTCACAATTAGGGATTCCTACAATCATTACTCTCACCATCCCCTTATCTTATCATATTTAACAACATGCCAAGTATACATGCATAGAGTGCACACTTTATTATCCCCTTCTAAGTGATTACCCATAATTTCCCTCAACTTGAAAAAATTAAAATTTCTATGGGATGGATACAATCAGAATATAGACCAATCCCTTGAAGGACAAAAATAGAAAATTAAATCATGTCAAATAAATTTGTAGATCACTCTCTCGAGGGATGAATGCCATGAAATCAAAAAATTAATATAATCGTAGACCAATCCCTCGAAGGATGGCTACCTAATCAAAATACAAAAAATGAATTCCCACATTGATCACTCCTCATATCAAAAAGGGCTTCCCACATTGATCAACCCTCATAAAAATAAAAATAAACCATCCCAGGAAAGCTTCCTACATCGATCAAATTTCCTGTCAAATGTAAACTTCCCACATCGATCAATTTGTGTAAAACACAATAAAGCTAGGGAAAAACCTAGGAATTGTTAAAAAGAACCCATTTCCCTGTGCTTGCTACATACAAACCTTTCCCATATCAAAAAAATATTTGTACAACTATCCCCATCTATCTATGATCCTAGTATGACTAACCACTATGAGTATTATATTAACATTAATTACAAGGCCACATGTGTAGTATCATACATATACAATTTTTTTATTATACAATATACATGTCAGGAATAATAAGGAAACAAACATCTCACATTATATTATCATCCATTGTATAATGCATTAATCAAACAACAAGATCATCATTTGTTATAAGCATGTCAATAGATAATAAAAATCCTATTATAACACACACACACACACAAAAACACACATCTAATCTAAAACCATACATCTCTAATAAATTCCATAAAAGATCAAAACCATAATCATAGTCATCAATCATATCTCCAATCAAAAAAATACATCCATCACATTAAAACAACTCAAAATATAACTCAAAATCAAAATCATGCACACGCACGCACACACATACACATATGAACATGTGAATACATCATTAAGGGCTCCAAAGACCCTAATACATCAAAATGTATACATCATCAAGGGATTCAAAGAGCCTCATACAACAAAATATCTATACATAAAAATTTATCAAAATGGGTATACAAAACTATCTAGTAAACTTAGTCTTTTCAATCAAATGCTTCCTCTGGTGCTGCTTCCTTGATCCTCATCCAAACCTCTAGCCAGACCCTCACCTAGATCTCTTGGTGGCTGACCCACACTTGTGACACTACCTGATGGAACCTGCCATCACTAAGCCGAAAACATAACATATATAGTCTCATCGAGAAGCCTCCACCTCACTATGTCCTCATAATAATGAAGCTCATTACCTAATTCCTTGTAGTTAGCCATACCCACACTACCAGGTGGTCCCATTTTACCACTAGTATGAGATTTAGATTCCTGTAGCTCATCTCCCAATATTGATGGGCCTATCACACTGAAGGCTTACCATAAAGTCTCCATATCACATCGATACCTATCCCTATCCACCATATTATGAGTGAGATCACTTTGTACATTCGTGAGCTACTGGCTCAGCCTATCCCTCTCACCATTCAATCTATCTCAAGAAATTATAACATCATCTCTCTTGGTGGTCAAAATAACTCACTCAATTAACAAATATGCCTTTTATACCTCTAGGATCGTTATGGTAGCCTCCAAAAAATATAATCTACCATCCTCCTCCCCTCCCTTAGCACCACCCTTCGGCGTAACCTCTACGCGAGCTTCCACATGCCTCTCAAACCAATTTAACTTTCCCCATCACCAGGCATCATATGACTAGGTCACTCCTACATCATCATGACCCACTATAACCCCTACACATCCACCCTCACTCCTACCCCCTCCTCATATGCCATTTTAACTAGATCCTTTACAACCAACACCAAAACATTTGAGCCTATATGATCTCATCTATTAGACACAACTACCTCCGGAATATCCTGAACAATTCCAAATTGTTTCCTGACGAAACCAAATTTGATAAGCTCCCAGTGGTCATCTCTCCAATCCTACACCCATGTATTATGATAAATATCTCTCAACTCCCCCTCTGCACATTGACATACTATAAAACCTGTATAAGGTATCCAAAATACATATCCACTATCTAATCAGGATAAGAATTGCCTATAGTGACCCTCTCCTCTAATAGGTCCTATAACCACAAATTTCGATCCCCACCTTTGATTTAACAAAATATCGAAAATATGCTAAACCCTAATTGTAGAGTCACAACAAAATTATAAGTAATAAAGTATAGGTTTGACCTAAGCAATAAGATATATAAAAATTAAATCTTAGGTGCAAGAGAGGGAATATGAGACTTATCTGATTTTAGAAATAATCTTGAAGATGTACTGATCATGAAAACAAGTGAAATAGGAGGGAAGATTGTCACAACCGAGCCCAAACAATTGTAGAATTTTCATAAATGTTGGGACTATGGTTCCTAGACTAGGTTAGGGGTGCCTGGGTGTTGGAGACCGGTTCAGGGTGTTGGTGCCCATTTTGATCCTCTGTTCTATTTGCCATCATTCCCCTTTGTTATGCATGCTCTAAAACATTTTTCTTTGAATTTGGTGGTCTAAAAACTTTGTTCTCTAGATTGGATGCTTTGAAAAGCTCACAAACTTATTATTTTACCCCATTTTGAAAGAAAAATACATGCATGCCTTGTTTTGTGCCCTACTTTTTCAAATCCACGGGCCTCTGTCATTTTTTATTTCTTTCATGGCCTTTGGAGCTCAAATTTAATTGTTTTTTACTTATTTTCCCTAAAAAATCTATCCCCATGGTCGAAAACTACCTTAATTCAATTTCTCTTTGTTTTTTGACCAAAAAATCCTTCATCCACGAAGAAAAAATTGATTTTGGAGGTCATGGGAAAATTCTGTGTTTTTTGACGGTCATACGGGTGTCATTTTCCCATCAAAATTAAGCTCAAGCAATCCCTCATATGTGGCCATTTGTGGTTGGACAAGACTCAGAGAGTTTCCTTTGAAAAACTTAGCATTTTTTGGTTTCAGGCAAAAAATCCAAATTTCCCCTGCAACTCCGTAGGGGGACACGTGTCATGTTCTTATGCAAAGGAAGGATGGAAGGCTGGCGGGGAACTTACAAGTTTTTAACTTTTTGGCAAAGAGGGGGAAAAGGTAAGTAAATGCCCGCGCATCCACCAAGCCAATCAGAGGTGGACACATGGCAGGGCGGGGTCAAAAGGGAGCATGAACTGACAGACGACTTAGAATTTTTTGGTTATTTTTGGTGAAAAGGGAGAAAGGTTGAGGAAGAGGCCGTGGATCCACAATGGAGCAAGAGGTGGACACATGGTAGGCACAGAGGAGAGAGCGGGTTGGTGGGTCGCGGAGGTAAAAGGGACATTTTTCCCTTTTGGTAAAAATGAGTTAAAATGGAAGTTTGAAGAGGGGTCTGCCAAATGAGCCACAGGGAGACACGTGGTGACTGTAGAAGAGAGTGCGAGCTGGCAGAGGAAAAAGGGAATTTTTTCCCTTTTTGCAAAATGACTTAGTGTGAGAATTTGAGTCGTGGCTCTGTGGCAATGAACATGTAGCAGGAAGAAGAGGGTGTGCCCGTAGGGCAAAGAAATCCTCTATGAAAAGAGGCGCATGGCCCGCGATAGAGAGAGGTGGACATGTGTCAAGGAAAAAAAAGGTGCGGGCCCACAGGGGAAAAAAAATTTCCAAATTCCAAAAAAGGGTGGAAATGTGTAGAATTGAAGCGCGATTTCAATGGGACCCACCATATGCCATGTGTCAGCTCCAAATTTCAAGGGCGGAGGGGCAGAGAAAAAATTCATTTTTTTCCATTTTTCAAAAAATGTTGAAAGGTCAAAAAGTGATCCCAAATCCGTTCCCAACCGTATTTTGACACGTGGAGGGCCCAGATTGAAGGGAAAAGGGGAAATCAATGGTAACTGTACATTTTCATTTTTTGCTACCATTTTTGGTCTAGGAAGCTTGGAGATGTGAATTTTGCCTCATTTTTCATAATTTTTTGGCAAATTCATGTCGTTTTTGCCTTCAAGGATCAATGGGATAAATTTGAAGTTTTAATTTGTAGATACACGGCATTTTTCAAATGAATTTTTACTCAGGCTCGAGCAAACACGTGAAAGATCAAATCCAAAGTTGCAGAGTAAAATTTTGAAATGATAAGGATGAAATAATGAAATGAAAGGGGTCTGCATGATTGGAAAATGAAAAATGTGCCTCCACAATGGATAATGATGAAGTATTTGTAATGATTCGCCTTTTTTGAAAAACCTGACAACTTTTGTTACAAATATGTTAAACATCCCTATCTGCGAATCATGTTGGAATTTTGTAACAAACTTGATACTGGGCATATTCTTTTCTTAGGAAAGAAGGATCAAATGTAATTGAAAGTTATATAATGCATGTTTTGAGACATGCAAAAGGTTGGAGAAACTTAGAATTTCACAGGAAAATATGGGAAGAATCCCATTCTCTGAGAAACCACCTGAGAACCATTTCTAATTCTTTTTTACATCATATTTGTATCATGTTGAGTTGGTTTCAGTTGTAAATCCATCAACAAGCTTTGAGATTGTTCTTATAACATTCCCCTGCTGATAGATTTGATCATTTCTAGATTATTTTGTGTTGTCTCTTGGAAAAATTTGCATGCACTTATGTTTCAGAATGTTTTCAATTTTTGTTTCTTACTCCTGTTGCAGTCTTGTGTTTAAAATATCTCTTGATCATACATGGTCTCATTTCTTGTTGATAGTTTAGTGGAATCTACAATCTCACATTCAGAAGAGATTTCATCTGATAAAGATAAACAGATTTAAAATCACTTTACCTTCCTTGAATTTAGAGATTATTTGTAAACCTTTGGGTGCACCTTAGGTCATGATAAAATAGAGATTTCTGGATGCTTTGTTGGTTCATCTGCTTCAAGATTTTGTGGCAGGTTGTCAAATATTGTGTGGAAGAGTGTAGATCTGGGCCTCCATTTGGTGCACATATCCTGGTTGAAGGATTACCTTAACCCTTTTGAAACATTCTGCTGTGTGGGTCTTAAAAATTTCTTGCAAAGGTCCATCAAAGAATTTGGCAGATTCTGGTAGTCTTGTCTAAAATCTCCCACCAAAAATTCATTCAGAATAACTAATCCTACCCCATACTACCCCTGCATTGCATTGTGTGTCAACAAAAGAATACAATCCATTTACAAAAATGCACAAAGCAAATCAGGATCATACCATGTCTTTAGCAGCCTCAGCCTTGTCTTGAAAGCATTTCCATCATTTAGTAGTGATAGCTCTATTGAGTTTGAATAATGGGAAATTGATCATGTTTTCTCAAGGCCATCTCCATACAACCTGCACATTGCAAGGATATCTTCACCTCCTTCACAAAACAGAGGTTGCAATATAGGTTCTCTTACCTTGGTTGAAAGGCACAACCTAAAACAGTTAGGACAAGATCAAGTCCTATTTGAGTGCTATCCATCTCTCCATAAATTTGAGTGCCAGTTAGATCACATCCCTGGCTACAAAATGACATACATCATGATCTATCTATCTTCAAGCTTCATGCCATATTTATGATGCTACGCAGACTGAAAAGGAGAACAAATTTTGGTACCAACACCAGTGGCGCCGTTGCCGGGGGCTGTTTTGAATTTCTAGGAAATAATTTGCATTGTTGAGATTGATTTGGTGATTCATTTTCCAGTCCATGTCTATTTAGCCCATCAACAACACTAGGACATTATTTAGTATTTTAGTATTTCAGATCCCTGGTAATACTTCTTATGTGATTTATGTGCAATTACAAATCTGAGTATCATCTTCTGATCAGATTTATAAGGCTGGAATGAAGAGTAGAGTTCTGAGTTTGATATTTTCTTAGTTCAATCTGATCCATGTGCATGCATATTTGAGATATTTGAATGCATATCAAACCCTGGTAATGTCCCTTACAAATTCTGCATGCAAATACATTGTTGAAGCATCATTTTATAATCAGATTTGTAAGGATTAAGTGAAGATATAAGTTTTGCTTGTAATTTTATCAGTTTCCAGTAGTGGTTGCACTTCATTTACATTTGTGGTTAATAAGTTCAAGAAAAGGAAGATTTGATCTATAAATTTTGGCAAGATTTTCAGTGCTGATAGATATTTGACAGAGTATTTTAGTGCATTTGCACAACTAGGGTGAAAGTCCTTAGTGGCGACTCCATGTTGTTATGATCTTGATAAATACCAGTGTCTTACCTTTCTGTCATTTATTTTTGTGTTGCTAATTTCTGCAAAACTGGAAGGAAGAATATCTCTCTTCATTAGAGACTCCACTAAGAAGTTGTTTTCAGATTCAAGGAACTCAGAGTTGGAAGGGAGAAGAGTTTGGAAAGTTGTTAAAGGTTAGACACCAGGCAAAGATATATCCATTGGTGAGAGAGATCAACCTTTGGTAGAGGATTATCACTCTTCTTCCAGTGATTCTCATTCAAGAAATCCTCTCATAAACTTGTTCACTTCAGTTAGTGAAGGTCCTTCTATTGTACCTGGTGAGTTCCTTATTTAATCTGCACCTGTGTGTTTCAATCCTAATAAAACTTTCCAAGAAAATCAGCACTTAGAGAATACCAGTCTTGTGAATCACATTCTTGAGCCCCAAAGACCTTGCACTCCTCATCAGCTTGTGTCACCCCCAAGATCACCTCCACCAAACAATATGGCTCAACCTAGACCTCCATTTGTTGTTAACACCTTTGGTCCTATAGAATTTAGAGGAATGGATGGTTACCCAAATGTTGTCCCACAAGATGTCAGAAATAGGTTGCCAAAATTCCAAGGTAACAATGCTATAACTGGTGATCAGCATCTCAAACTTTTTGTTAACATGGTGGAGGATTTTGAAATAGAGTTTGAAGATGTGTATATTAACTTGTTCATTCATACACTAGAAGAGGATGCTAGGGATTGGTACAAGGCTCTGCCTGATAATTCAATTGATTCTTGGACTGAGATGAAGAATGCATTTAGGTTGTAATATGGTGAGGAGACTGATCCTAGATTTCTCTTGTCTAAATTTGAGAATATCAAGAAGATCCCTAATGAATCAGTTCATGACTTCAACACAAGGTTTAACAAAAATTTGAGAAGGCTTCCTGTTGGTTTGAGGCCCTATGATGAGTCTTGTTTAATCAAATATGTAGATGCATTTGATAAAAAGGTAAGCCTATTACCTAAGAGACAAGAACCCTATTAATCTAAGACAAGCTTTCACCATGGCAATTCAAATTGAAAACAATATCAAAGAAATTGGGAAACCTCTCAAGAGAGATGGTGTAAAGTTGATAAACCCTGAAAAACCTCAAGCTAGCAAGGGTGCTGATTTGGAGGAGGTTGTGAAAAATTTGGTAGGGGCTATCAAAGAAATATCATACAAGTTGGCAAGAGCTGAGAAAGGAATTGGGAAAACTTCACAAGGTCAGCCAAGAGCACAAAACCATGATATATTTTCCAATCATCCTAGGGGTGATCAAAGATCTGATGATAGAGGGAAAGGACCCATGGGGTCTGAAAAATAGACATCCTCAAGCACATGAAGGAAGAGTGTTACATGATCCCCTAACTGCTAGGGTTGTTGTTGTTGAAGAATTTGCTGATATTGATTGGTGTGATAGGTGTTTTCTGCCCCATCCTCCATGTGAAGTGGACCAGTAAGAAGGTGAAGCTAATAATGATGATGGTATTGATGATGATATTTGCATGGTGGGCTGTTCTTCAAGCTCACAAGGAGGAGAAACATCGACTGAAGTAATAATTGCTAGGACTGCTACTACCTTTTGGGATTGCATCAAATGGGTACAAGTTTTTCTTCCCCCTCATACTCTTGAAGTTGATGTAGTGCAATATTTTTAAATTCCTAATAATGACTTTGAATACTTAAGAGCTTTGATGATTAAGAAGTATGATGGTGGTATCCCTTTGGAGGAAGATAGAAAATTGTTGATGAATGTTGTTGTAGCTCAAGAGAAAGACTATAACACTAGAAGAAAAGTTGTTAAGGGAGTTGGGCCTCAAGCCAAACCTAAAACACCCTTTCTCACAAGCATTCCCAAAGAAGCTTCTAGAAGAGAAACACCTGCCAAAAGCTCTGTTGTCCCAAGCAAAAATTACAGTCCTCCTCATGCCCAAGCTGCCAAGAATCCCTTGCCATCTAATGAATCTTCTTGTCTCCCTTCCAATGTTGTTTTTCCAAAGAGTGTTCCCTATGACATAGCCCAAGTATTGAGCCAAATCAAAGTGAGTTTTCCAATCATTGAGTTGCTTAGAATTCCTAAGCATAAGAAGAGATCATTTGAGTACTTGGGATTGAAGGAGGAGAAGACTACTCCAAGCAGAAATGTAAATTTTGTTGAAACTCCTCAAATCATTGCTGACCTTGAAACACCACCAGCAGTAGAGGATCTTAGAGAGACACCTGAGGTATATTTGGGGACATCATTGGTTGATTCCCAATTGAATGTTGATCCATTCTTCACAACTTTGATCATAAAGGATAGGCTACTTCACAATTGTATGTTTGATTCTGGTGCATCATGTAATGTCATACCTCTAGAAGTCATGAATGAGTTGGATATCAAAGTGACAATAGCCTATGGAAAGTGTACTGCCATGGACTCAAGAGAAGTTTCAGTAGTTGGTTGTGTGAAGGGTTTGGTGGTGCAGCTTGCATCTTATCCTGAGAGGAATTTAAAATTGGATGTTGTGATTGTTGATTGCCCTGCCAAATGGGGTATGTTATTGTCAAGAAAGTGGGCTGCAAGTGTTGGAGGGAGTGTCCAAATGGACATGTCTTTTGCCACCATTCCCATTGAAGGCAGCCTTGTCAAGCTCTATGGAGAAAAGAAGATGTTGCATCTAATTAAGGATCCAAACAATGCTTCTTATGAAGTATTATTTACTGATGTTGATGTTGATAATTTTATTGGGTTTGTTGATGGAAAAGAACACAAGATGGAT
Organism: Taxus chinensis; assembly: GCA_019776745.2. NCBI lineage: Eukaryota > Viridiplantae > Streptophyta > Pinopsida > Cupressales > Taxaceae > Taxus > Taxus chinensis. The sequence continues at coordinate 37,932,452 of CM034150.1, forward strand.
CAGTCAAAGTTCCTTGAATAGGTAAGTTCTCCTTGGACCTTGCTATTTGATGGATCTTCCTCCAAATTTGGAAATGGTGCTGGAATAATTCTAATTTCTCCTAGCTTGGAAGAATTTGTTTTTTCCTTCAAGCTTAATTTTGAATGTACTAACAACGTTGCTGAGTATGAAGCCTTGTTGTTGGGTCTGAGAATTGCATGGAAGTATGGTGTCAAGGACATCATTGCAAAGGGAGATTCAGAGTTTATTGTCAAACAAATAAGAAAATTGTATGCTACAAAAAATCAGTGGATGAAACAGTATAAGCATGCAGTTTGGGATCTAATTGAGATGTTTGATTCCTTCAATATTGTGCACCTTGATAGAAGTTTCAATGTTGTTGTTGACAAGTTGGCAGTGTTGGGGTCAAGATTTGGAGATTGCATCATTTCACCTTATTGTGAGTACAATGTTGAAGTGTTAACTAGGCCAGTTGTCCCTGACAACATCAAGCATTGGCAAGTGTTTAATGATGATGCTCAAGTGTAAAGGTTCTTAAAAAATCAAGGTGAGTTTGTGGATCAACATATTGATTGGGAACCAATGGTGTGTGTGACTGAAGGAAGAGAGATTTTTTTTGGAAAAGATATTATCCAATTGAAAACTAACACCATTCCTAGAGGTCTTGTTGCTCTTGAGTCAAATTTTAGCAATGCTGATTGCATCATCAATAGAAACATATCTACCTCAAGGGATGTGGAAGAGCATGACTTGGGAACAAAGGAAAAACCAAGAAAATTTTGGTTGGGCAAGATTTTAAACAAGGAAGAAAAATAGTCCTACATCCAATTGTTGAAACAATATCAAGACTGCCTTGCTTGGTCATATTCAGAGCTAAAAGCATATAGAGAAGACTTGTTTCCAACATGAGATCCCTCTTGAAAAAAATACCAAACCATTCAGATAGAAGAAAAGGCCAATTAATCCACTCCTCTCCATGAAAATGCAAGATGAATTGAAGAAACTAAAGGAGGGAGGGATCATTCAGCCCACAAGGTATTCATCTTGGGTTGCAAACCTTGTGCCAGTCAGAAAGAAGAATGGAGATATCAGACTTTGTGTAGACTTCAGAAATCTGAATAGAGCTTCATTGAAAGACAATTATCCTTTTCCAAACATGGAGAACATGCTGCAGTTAGTGACTGGATCTGAATTGTTTTCCACCTTGGATGGTTTCTCTGGCTACAATCAGGTTGTTGTCAAGGAGTCAAAAAGATTTAAAACTACCTTTACCACTCCTTGGGGAACATATGTTTATGTGAGAATGCCTTTTGGTCTCATGAATGTTGGAGCTACCTTCCAAAGAGAAATGGATGTTGCTTTTTCTGGTTATATAAATGACTTCATTGCAGTTTATCAGGATGATGTGACTGTATTTTCAAGGAGCAGAAAAGATCACTTGCAGCATTTAGAAAGGATGTTGATCAGATGTAGAGAATTTAGAATCTCTCTCAATCCAAAGAAGTGTCACTTTGGGGTGAAAAAGACCAAGCTTCTTGGTCATATTGTTTCAAAGGCTGGTGTCATGATTGACCCTGAGAGAGTAGAAGCAATCAACAAGGTGCCAATTCCAAGAACGAAGAAGGGCATCCAATCTTTCTTTGGGAAGATCAATTTCATTAGAAGGTTTGTGTCTAATTTTTCTGAGTTGACTCTTCCTATCACATGCATGTTAAAGAAAGATCAAGTTATCAAATGGGAGGAGGCTTCTATTTAGGATTTTGAAGGAATCAAAGAGACAGTTAAACATGCACATGTCTTGGCAGCTCTGAATTACAAGAAGCCTTTCCAAATCTTCTCCTTTGCTTCTAAAAATACTATTGCATATGTTTTGCTCCAAAAGGATGAAGATGGGGTTGAGAGGCCTATTTCCTTCTTTAGCAAGGCTTTACAAGCTGTTGAGTTGAAATATACAATCATGGAAAAACAAGCATTTGCCTTGGTGAAAGAAACAAAGGTTTTCAGGCCTTATATCTTAAGTTCAAAAGTTGTTGCTTATGTTCCCCACACCATGGTAAAAGACATCTTATCAGAGATGGAGATCTCAAGTAAAATATGTAGATGGGTGAACAAACTACAGGAGTATGATATGGACATCCAAACCAAAAAGCTAGTAAGAGGTTTGGGTCTTGCTAAGCTCATGGCTGAGAGCAACTTGCAGACTGTGGAAGTGAATGAAGTAGAGGAAGAAAGGGAAGATGTTCTTGAGAAATTGGTAAGTTCTGAGTGGTACAAGGATATAATATTTTACCTCAGACACCTATGTTGTCCTGATCATTTAAATAAAAATTAGAAAAGATCCCTCAAGCTGGCTTCTCAAAAATACATCATCACTGACTTTGGGCTGGCTTGGAAGAACCCTGAAGGTGTCCTCTTGAAGTGTGTAACTGAAGATGAAGCTCCCAAAGTAATTGCTGATTTCCATGGGGGAGTTTGTGGAGGAAACTTTGTTGGAAGGGTTACAACACACAAAGTTTTGAGAGCTGGTTATTGGTGGCCTACTCTCTTCAAAGATGCAACCATGCTGGTTAGAAAATGTGAAAGCTGCCAGCGTTTCTCTGGAAGAATGAAAGCTTCAGGCTCCCTTCCTTTGCAGCCTGTATCAATTGAATCTCCTTTCAAATAATGGGGGATGGACTTCATTGGTGAGATTTCAGACCCTTCTAGTGCTAGACATAAATGGATCCTTATAGCCACATATTACTTCACCAAGTGGGTAGAGGTAATCCCCACCAAGAAAGCAACACACCAAGTTGTTATGGACTTCTTGTTGAATAATATCATATGCAGATTTGGTGTGCTAGTAAAGATTGTGGCTGATAATGCCATGTGTTTCAGAGCTAAACCTTTGATGGCAATGTGCAAGGAGTATGGAACCAATCTGACTTATTATTCAAACTATAACCCCCAAGGGAATGGACAAGCTGAGTCCAGCAATAAGAACTTATTAAAGATCATTAGGAGGACCTTGGAGTTGAACAAGAGAAAATGGGGTGAACAACTGAAATTTACAGTTTGGGCTGATAGAATCACTACCAAGAGAGCTACTAGTAAGAGCCCATTTGAGTTGGTGTATGGAACTCAAGCTCTGCTGCCCTTACATCTGTAGTTATCTTCATTTCAGTTTGTTCAACAACTTGAAGATCAAGAGGTCAGTCCATATGAAGCAAGGATTAATCAAATTGTGGAGCTAGATGAAGAGAGAAGAGCATCCCACCAGAGGCATGTCAGATTTAGAGAGAAGTTGAAAATATTGTTTGATAAGAAGGTCACTCCTAGGGCCTTCAATATTGGAGATCTGGTTTTGTTATGGGACAACATAAATGAAGATAAGGGCAAACATGGAAAATTTGATGCATTATGGATGGGCCCTTACTCCATTGATATCAGAATTGGTGAGAATACCTTTTTTCTCAAAGATTTAGATGGGGAATTGCTTGAACTACCTATTAATGGTAGGCATCTGAAGCATTTCTTGGATTAATCCCCAAATTTGAGGTATGCACCAACTTGTACAGTGTATAGTGTTTGGTTTTTGCTTTGTTTTTGGTGTTTTGTCAGTTTGTGGTTTGCCTTGGTGTGTGGCAGCCATTTTTATCAGGTTCTTCAGCTAGTTTTTGGTGGTTTTGGCTCATGACTCCTTTTCCCAATGGATTATTTTGGCACTTGGTCTACTTATTGTTCTTGTGGCACTCACTGGGAGTGCCCATCCCCGAGCAGGAGCCGATGTTGGTGCCCATTTTGATCCTCTGTTCTATTTTCCATCTTTCCCCTTTGGTCTGCATGCTCCAAAATGTTTTTCTTTGAATTTGGTGGTCTGCAAACTTTTTTCTCCAGATTGGATGCTTTGAAAAGCTCACAAACTTATTATTTTTCCCCATTTTGAAAGAAAAATACATGCATGCCCTGTTTTGTGCCCTAAATTTCCAAATCCATGGGCCTCTATCATTTTTTCCATCTTTCCCAGCCTTTGGAGCTCGAATTTTTTTGTTTCATGAATATTTTCCCTAAAAAATCTATCCCCATGGTCGAAAATTGCTTAAAATCAATTTCCCTTTGTTTTTTGACCAAAAAATCCTTCACCCATGAAGAAAAAATTGATTTTTGAGGTCGCGGGAAAATTCTGTGTTTTTTTACGGTCATACAGGTGTCATTTTCCCATCAAAATTAAGCTCAAGCCATCCCTCATACGTGGCCAATTTGTGGTTGGATGAGATTGATGGGTTTGTTTGAAAAATTAACATTTTTTGGTTTTGGCAAAATTTCCAAATTTCCCCTGCAACTCCGTCCCAGGGGGACACGTGTCATGTTCTCATGTAAAGGCAGGATGGAAGGTTGGCGGGGACTTAGGAAATTTTTGCATTTTTTTTGGTGAAGGGGAAAAAGGTAAGGAAAGGCCGCGCATCCACCAAGCCAATAGGAGTGGACACGTGGCAGGGTGGGGTCAAAGGAGAGCGTATGGACCAGTGGAAGACTTAAGCTTTTTTTGCTTTAGAAAAAAGGAAGAAAGGTTGAAGAAGGGGTCGCGGGTCCGTAATGGAGCAAGGAGTGGACACGTGGTAGAGCAGAGGAGAGAGCGGGTCGGTGGGCGGTAGGCTGGAGGCAAAAGGGAAATTTTTCCCTTTTTAAAAAGGACTTAAGCCGTGGGTGCAATGGAAGGGATTTGGTAGGCATGGTAGTCCTGCAGAGGAAAATGAAATTTTTCCCAAAATGAGTTAAAGTGACACGTGGCTTCATGACAAAGGAAGGAAGAAAGAGTGCATGGGCCCGCGGAGGCAAAAGTGGAAATTTTCCCTTGGCAAAAAAGGGTGTTAAAATGTGAAATGAGCCCATAGATCATCAGCGATAGAGAGGTGGACACGTGTCAAGGATAGAAATGGAGGTGTAGGGCCCACAAGGAAAAAAGTGAAAAATTTCCAAATTTCAAAAAAGGGTGGAAATGTGTAGAATTGAAGTGTGATTTCAATGGGACCCACCATATGCCACGTGTCAACTCCAAATTTCAAGGGTGGAGGGGTGGAGAAAAAAGTCAATTTTTTCCATTTTTCCAAAAATGTTAAAAAGTCAAAAAGTGATCCCAAATTCATTCCCAATCGTATTTTGACATGTGGAGGGCCCAGATTGAAGGGAAAAAAGGGAAATCAACGGTAACTATACATTTTCATTTTTGGCCACCATTTTTGCTCCAGGAAGCTTGGAGATGCGAATTTTACATCATTTTCATCAAATTTTTGGCAAATTCATGTTGTTTTTGCCTTCAAGGATCAATGGGATCAATTTGAAATTTTAATTTACAGATCCAGGGCATTTTTCAAATGAATTTTTACTCGGGCTTGAGTAAACACGTGAAAGATAAAATCCAAAGTTGTAGAGTCTAAATTTGAAATGATAAGGATGAAATAATGAAATGAAAGGGGTCTGCATGCTTGGAGAATGAAAAGAGTGCCTCCACAATGGATAATGATGAAGGATTTGTAATGATTCATCTTTTTTGAGACAACTGGCAACTTTTGTTGCGTGTTCTGTTAAACGTCCCTATCTGTGAATCATGTTGGAATTTTGTAACAAACTTGATGCTGGGAATATTATTTTCTTGGGAAAGAAGGATCAAATGTAATTGAAAGTTATATAATGCATGTTTTGAGACATGCAAAAGGTCGGAGAAACTTAGAATTTCATGGGAAAATCTGGGAAGAAGCCCATTCTCTGAGAAACCACCTGAGAACCATTTCTAATTCCTTTTTGCATCAGATTTGTATCATGTTGAGTTGGTTTCAGTTGTAAAGCCATCAACAAGCTCTGAGATTGTTCTTATAACATTCCCCTGCTAATAGATTTGATCATTTCTAGATTATTTTGTGTTGTCTCTTGGCAAAATTTGCATGCACTTATGTTTCAAAATGTTTTCAATTTGTGTTTCTTGCTCCTGTTGCAGTCTTGTGTTTAAAATATCTCTTGATCATACATGGTCTCATTTCTTGTTGATAGTTTAGTGGCATCTGCAGTCTCACATTCAGAAGAGCTTTCATCTGATAAAGAGATAAACAAATTTAAAATCACTTTACCTTCCTTGAATTTAGAGATTGTTTGTAAACCTTTGGGTGCACCTTAGGTCATGATAAAATAGAGATTTCTGGATGCTTTGTTGGTTCATCTGCTTCAAGCTTTTGTGGTAGGTTATCAAATATTGTGTGGAAGAGTGCAGATTTGGGCCTCCATTTGGTGCACATATCCTGGTTGAAGGAGTATCTCAACCCTTTTTGAAGCATTCTACTGTGTGGGTCTTACAAATTTCTTGCAAAGGTCCTTAAAGAATTTGGAAAATTTTGGTTAGTCTTGTCTAAAATCTCCCACCAAAAAATTCATTTAAAATAACTAATCCTACCCCATACTACCCCTGCATTGCATTGTGTGTCAACAAAATAATACAATCCATTTACAAAAATGCACAAAGCAAATCAGGATCATACCATGTCTTTAGCAGCCTCAGCCTTGTCTTGAAAGCATTTCCATCATTTAGTAGTGACAGCTCTGTTGAGTTTGAATAATGGGAAATTGATCATGTTTTCTCAAGGCCATCTCCATACAACCTGCACATTGCAAGGATATCTTCACCTCCTTCACAAAACAGAGGCTGCAATATAGGTTCTCTTACCTTGGTTTAAAGGCACAACCTAAAACAGTTAGGACAAGATCAAGTCCTATTTGAGTGCTATCCATCTCTCCACAAATCTGAGTGCCAGTTAGATCACATCCCAGCTACAAAATGACATACATCATGATCTATCTATCTTCAAGCTTCATGCCATATCTCTGATACTACTCAGACTAAAAAGGAGAACATCAAATTAAAAAAATAAAAAGATGCAAATGAGGAGTTAGATTGACCCCGGTGGTAACCTGATAGAGTGAGCTTATGACTGAGTGTTACACTACATCTTAGACTCCTTGTATATTTGTGTGTGTGTGTAGAATCGTTCCCTAGGAAGATCTTGTGCAAGATGCACCAAATAGTGAGAAATAACTAGATGTAGTAATGTAAATAGATGTGTGGATGTAAAAATGAAATTCCAATCCTATGAAGTGTATGCATAAAATATTGTTCATTGTCCATTGAATGATGTCTATATGAATTATTTGATGCTCTTGAAATGCCTTTGGATGCAACCTTAGGTGATAGTAATAGATGCTCAAAGCTTGGTCCTTTATGATTGTCACATAGCTTTATATTCATATGATTCCCTTGATTGAATTTCACAATTAAAAATTAGAAGGCTGACCCATAAGAAAACAAGATTCCCAAAAGATAAAAATATGCCCAAAAGGAGTGAGTAAAAAACAAAGAGGTCAGGGGCACCTAGAGGGGGAAAGGGTGCTTGGGTGCTGGTGTCTTGGCTAGGTGCTAGCATCTAGAGTCAGAAAATATAAAGTAGTAAAGTATTGAATGGGTTGTGGGGTGTAAGAGGCCAGAAAGAAAAAAATGAAACATAGACAAAAGACCAAATATAGTTGTTAATTGCTAGTTTTCTCATTTAGGAATCATATAAATAGTAGTATGTGACTAGGACGTAGAAGTTTATCCAAAGCTCATGATTTAGTGTCTACATTTTCCCCCAATTTATGTTGTTAGGTAAATATTTGATAACATAAAGTAGATAAGAGAGGTGTACCTGATAACCATGTAGATTAATGGCAAAAGTGTGCCGAGGAGACAAGAAAAAGTGTGCACTGATAAAATGAAGCGTGGAAGCTAAAGAAGAGGAAGTGACCTTTGGGGTTAAAGTGTATGTGTTATGTCATGTTTTACCTCTTATCATTTTCACTTGATTTGTTTGATAATGTGACTGCTTCTTCCCATAAGGACGAACCTACAAAAGAGAAGAGAAAAAGATTAGTCAAAGTCATGTATATGTGAATATTTTGATCCAAGTATGTAAAAATGCAAAAAGAAACATGTGCACATGATCCACAATGAGTTAAAAAGGATATAAAGTGTCCTAAGAATTTGTATAAGAATGTATTTTTTGGGCGATCTCATGTTAAGAACGAGTTTTTCAGGAAATCTCACGCCAAGTGCAAGTTTCTTGGGTGATCTCACACCACAAAATAAGAAGCATTGGGGAGAAAATTTTCATTATCAATCCCTGACTACTTCCTGAAATTATACACCATTACAGATGGTGCGATCTTGCTTTTTTCCAATTTGATCCATTTTGATCTAGTTTGATCCAATGTAAATAGAAAAAAATGAGATAATATACATGATGATTGCTGGAGGACTGTGTCTATTATGTGAAAATTGTTGTGTAAAGTACTAAAAATTGTGTTGATTTGAAAAAAAATCTATAACTGAGCCTGGTCATAGGCACCTAGGAAGGGTCAAGAGTTCTTAGGCGCTCATGTCTATATATTGGCGATGGCATCTGTGTTATGCTAAGGACCCAAGCATGATTTTGATTCCTTTCTGTAACTATAGACTGTGTTGTTCATGTACTGTGCAGGTCTGAACTATGACTATATAATGCTAAATGGGGTGAATGATTCACCCAATGTATGCCCCCCTTCATTTGAGGTGCATGTGAAATTTCTAGGAGGATGCGACCCAAAGGATACGAGAAAAAAATATGATGAACTGATACCCTGTAGGGGGAGGGAATGTTCTTGGTATAAACTAAGGCACATGTAAACAAATTGGAGTGAAAGATATGTTAGTGAAAATAGGAAAAATACACATATAGAAGACAACGTATAATCTAGTAAGAAATAAGACAATGTAGACCAAAACAAAATGGTTTTAAACACAAGACACCACTCACAATTTCACAAGGTAATCAATGCAAAAGTGACCAAAGAATACAAGCAATGGATAAGAAAGACATAGGGAAAAACCTAAAAACAATGGCATACAATGGAAAACAGTAGAAAAAAAGTGTCAGACAACCATTGTAGCAAATAGTTCCTGCAAATAAAATGCTACACATGAAGCACCCATTAACATGTTATAAAGATAAGAAGTATGTCAAAGTGTGTATAGTCCAATATAGTAGTGTGTTTGGTATGAATAGGAAATAATATAAAACAAAACTATATTACCTATAGTGTGTAAAAACGTAGATGCCCCCAGGAGCCGATGTGAGACTAGTAAGAGGTAAAGTTCTAAGCATTTGTGCTGCATGTAATAGATCTGTGTAAATTCTACATTCACAACTAGAAGGAAAGTGAATGTGCATGTGTAATGATAAATATAATTACATACAAAGTATTTGTCTAGCATGTGAAATAAATCATACATGTAAAAAGTATAAGTAAGCAAGCATATGTGCAACCAAGCTATGTAGTATGATGTAAGTGTGGATGGAATGGAATAAACAGTGAGTGTAATAAGTGCAATGTTCCCCCTGAGTGAATGTGAATGAGTATGCATGAGATGAGGTTCCTTTATAATACCCCCCTTACCAGTCAAGAATGAACCATAGAATAAGAGTGCATCATTGGGAAATGGTTTGAATCATGGGCTAGAAAGATATGATAGAAAAAACATAGAGCCTAAAGAGTGAGTGAGTGTGGTGAGGTTCATTTCAGATTTAGACACTCAACAGTCAAGTATAAACTATGGAAATAGAGTGTGTTATTGGAAAGTGTGTTGTGTGACAATTAGAAAGATGTGTCGTGAATGCGCCGAGTGTGAAATATGTCATGTGTATGATGTGAGGTTCATGAATATAGTATGCCCTAAAAATTCAAGTGTGAACCATAGCACAAGAGTTCGTCATTGGGTAGTGACGATACAAGTGTATCAAGATGTGTAAGATGCGTGCGAAAGGCTAAATGAAAAGTGTAGAGTGGACAAGTAGAAATGTGAGACAACTGATAATGCTAGAAGGGGGGAGAATAAACATGATTCCCCAAGTGTATGAATATGATATCCAAAAAAATGAAGTGTAAGAGTCCTCCACCCGATGATTGCGGAGATAAAGGTGTGTGATCATGCTTTGAGATCGGTGATGTATGAGATAAATGATGTATAATTGAATGAGATCAATTGTCATGAACCTATGAGGTGATGGACACCTATGTGAAGGAGAACGTGTAGGGGACTAACACCTATGTGAAGGAGAACGTGTAGGGGACTAACACCTATGTGAAGGATAGAATAGAGGAGATGAACACCTATGTGAAGGAAACTGAGGAGGTGACATATACCTATGTGAAGGAGCCACCCTAGTGGTGAACCTAGACTGATGAGATGGACTAGTAGACCGATGAGACTGAATAGGTCATGTGAGAATAGGGGAGCTAGGATTAGATTGCACTTTATATTTGAGAGGTTGTGGGGACCTATATTCTCTAGTGAGTGCAACGAAAAACTTAAGAGGAGGTTAAAACCATGGTGTGTATGGTTAAACACCATTGATAGTGATGACTTGCTTGTTATGAATGAAATTTAGACACAAGTGATTAATACAAATGATAGTTTGAGTAGCATGGATCTAGGGAATACCTAAGAGCATGTCACACCATTTGATTGAAGGTGCCACAAGAAATGGACCAAGCATGGTAAAAGGACCAACTGTGACTGGAATCTTGGCACAAGCATATGATTTAGGAACATGATATGAAATATGGGATATCAAATAGTCGATATCAATAAGAAGTGCAATAGAGCACACACACATATGCATCGATGGATCAATCATTGTATTATTGATAGTGTGAGGACCAATAGAATAATCGATATGTAATGTGTTAGAGGAGAATGTAGCATGATAGTTGTAATCGAAGAATGCAATAAATGGTGGAGGTACATCAATGTGAGAAACTAGAAAATAAAGATCCTTTGATGAGGGAGGAGGCTCTACATGACATGTATGATTAGTTGAAGAGTCAACAACTTACTTGTCATGTTTAGGAAGAGGATTGTTGACGATCTTGAGTTTGTGATTTTCATTGACCGAAGTAGATGTCGTAGACTCAAGAAGCCAAATTACATTATTATCGATGAGATCTTGAATAAGATGTCTGAGTTTGAAACATCGATCAGTAGAATGTCCCACACATTGATGATAATCACATATAAAATTGTCATTGTAATTGGAATATTTAGGACGATATGGGTCCAAATTGAGTCGAGGAGGAAGCGTGATAATATTTCTCTCAACGAGTTGCAAAAATAGAATATGCAGAGCACTAGGAAATGTAATAAATGTATTCTCATGTTGTTCTCATTAAAGATTTTCAATATTATAGACAATGTTGGGAGTAGTTTTAGCTTTAGTAGGTTTAGTAGATGGCTTGAAAGTTTATTTACTTTGAAAGCGGGTAGAAGATGAAGCTTGCTCATGATATTTAAGTTTTACCATAGGTAATAGTTTACTTTTGCGTAGCTTAGAAGTATGACATAAATGATATAATGATGGAGATGTCTCGAAGATGACAATATCATAGAGAGGAAGTAATAGAATTTGGATGAATAGATATTGAAGTTCAGAGTCTGAAAGTATATTAGACATCTTAGCTAAGTTGTTCTTATATCATAAGACATAATCCACTAGATATTCTTTTGATCCTTTTTTAGTTTTTTCTAGTTGAGCATATGATATCTTAGAGCCAATATTAAAAGAGAAATGAATGAGAAAATCATCAGATAAATGTGTAAAAGATGTTACCGAGTGGACAAGTAGATCATCGAACCAATGCATTGCATAATCTAGGAGACTTCTAGGAAAGAGATTTGCGAGTAAAGTGTGATCATCTGCATAATATAGAGATGCTATGTGAAATTATTGGAGATGATCTTGAGAGTCACCATGGTCTTTGAAGGTGGGAAACTTAGGGGTGATGAAATTGAGATGAAGCGGATAGGTGGAAATGGTGGGTGCAAAAGGAGTGTGAAGTATTAAAGTGGAATCCAAAGATCGAGATGCATAAGAGGTAGTAAATTGAAGTTGACAAAATTGAGTTTGCAAATCCTAATATAAAGAAGATAAATCATGAGTATTTGAAGAAGATCCAGGTTGTGCATTGTAATGATTAGGCTGGATGAAAAGAGTGGTAGTAGTGGGAATGGAAGGGGAAATATGAAGGGGCTAAGTAGAGGCCATAGTAACCGAGGAAGAACCAACAAGGGGTGTAGTAGCAGCATCTTGAAAGTTTTTGGCAGTAATCAAAGCATAAAGAATATGTGGAAGATGATTAGGGTGGTCACGCAAAGCTTGATGAAAATTGGTAAGCTTTTCTAATTGCCATTGATTAACATTGGTGTCCTTGTCATATGATTTCTCATTGTCATATGCTTCAATTTTTTCAATAGGAACTTGTTGAGAATTAGCAAAAGGATTATTAGTTTTAGCCATTGATTTAGAAACCCTATGGGAAGATGGAGGGAGCTCTATTTTCTCAAAAAACCCAAAACGACTGCTATTGGTGACATACATAAGAAGAAATCATGAAAAAGAAAGTTGGGATCGAGTAATGGGTTCACCAAATTATTTAACAAAATATTGAAAATATGTTAAACCCTAATTGTAGAGTCACAATGAAATGATAAGAAATAAAGTACATGTCTGACCTAAGCAATAAGCTAGAGAAAAATGAAACCCTAGGTGTAAGCGAGGTAATAAGAGACTTATTTGAATTCACAATAATATCAAAGATGTAGTGATTTGGAAAATATTTAAAACAAGAGGGAAGATTGTCACAACTGAGCCCATAAAATTACAGAAATGTCAGAAATTTTGGGACTAGGGTGCCTAGGCACTAGAGACTAGTTTCGGGCACATGTGTTTATGAAGAACATCAGAAACTGAATTTTATAGTGTCACAAGGTGTTCACTAATATTCATTGTTGATCACATGTAGGTCGCTAGAAGATCGCTGAGTTCACATGTAACCTGTAAAACAAAAGACCTCCTACAAGACACCAAAAACATCAAATCCTACAAAGAAAAAGATGCAAGTAGGGAGTCAAAATGACCATGGTGGTTACCTATTAGGTTAAATATTAAGCTTTAATAAGTATTTAATAATTAATTAGGGTGCACGTTCTATTTTTTCTTTTGTGTCATTACTCATGCTGAGTTGCACTTTCTTCCACTTTCTAGAATTCTCTCTAGAAATTTCTTCTCTATGTTTATGTAGAAACCTCCTCTTCTAGAGTCTTCCCTAGAAGTTTCGTCTCTCCTATCACTTGCCTATTTATTGGCATGAACCATTCTTTGGGATGTATGTAAGAGAGATCACCAATAAAAATCTCATTTTTCTACAGATCTTTTGTTCTTGGCTTCTTTGTTAAAGTTTTCTTCTAGTTAAATCTTTACATGTGTTGGTTCTACCTACATAGTACCAGAGCATTGAATGTTTGTAAGTTTTATTCACACTTTCACACAATATTTTTCATTCTATACATTGTTTTGGATAGACTGGTCAGTGCTTTGATATACATGTAAACCAACATTGATAGTAGGGTTAAAGCCTGCGGTTAGACCTAGATTTTTATGGTAGAAAGATTGTTAGGTATCCCTCTCCCTTGGTGTCTTAGATATTTCCTTGAACGCAATAGATCAATTTTAAAAATAGGACACAAATTTCTCCTCCACGTAGCAGGATTTCTCACATCTTTGGCTTGGCATGGTTGCGTTGAAGTTTACAAGCTTTCTTTGGCTACGTTTTTAGCATTGCAGATTGGGATGCTCTTGTTCCTCCAATCCTTGGCTTGCATTCTCAGATTTGCAACGTGAATTTTAAATGTGTCTCCAAACTTTACTGTAGTTTAGCGCATATCACATCTTAGACGTTATTTTTTGGATATCTCCTCATTCACAAGTTTTTTTAGAATTCGTTCATTACCACATAGTAGACCATTAATTGGTTGATTAAAACATTTTGGGCCTAAAATATAGTTATGCTTTTCTAAAAAAAAAAATTCTATAGTTTTCTATTAATAATGTATTTTTGGGGGCAATTAATGTGTTTTTGGGCCAATTAAGGACTTTTAGTGGGTTGTTTGTAAACCAAGACCAGATTTGAGATCCTTGTTCCCTCTCGGTTCTAATGAGTGGTCACATGACCACTTTTCCATCTTTCTTAACAATATTTTAATCATTGAGTCTTTTTTAATTAATTTGAGTCTTTTTTATGGAAAATTGATATGCTAATAAGTTTTTCATGGTAGCTCGGATATAAGTTCCATTTTGTTTTGCAAAATTTACTTATTTTTCATTCTCTTTCTATTGGTTTAATTTATTTTGCAATTCGGGGGGGTTGATTTTTTGAATATTTTGGGAGGGTCCTCTTGTTATGCTCTGGGATGCATTTTTGGTGGCACCCAACGTCCATCCAGGACCATTCATGTCCTCATTTTCTCCTTTGGAATCAGGTTTGTTTGATCCACCTAATACTTCTAATTATAATGTCTGGAAACTAAAGATGCAACAATCATTACAATCGAAGGGCTTGTGGCACATGGTGTTAGATAATGGTCCAACCTTCACTTCTAAAAATGACCACTACTTGATTGAGTGCAAATAGGATGAGGCTCTTGGTTTGATTGGGTTGAATGTTTCTGACAACTTGATGTTTTACCTTTCCAGCCTTAACACACCTAATAAATTATGGGAAAAAATTTCCAAACTCTTTGGTAAGGTAAACGACTTCAGATTGTTGCAACTGGATGCATAATTATCTTCACTTTTGCCATCTGATTTTTCCACTATATAATAATTTTTTTTTCCAATTTTAAGTCTATTCACTCATAATTACAAGCAAGAGGAAAAACTAAAACTAATAAAGAACTTAAATTTCTTATTGTTTCTAAGTTGAAGGGTCACTTTAATGTCTTTTCATCTACCTTTCATTCGGCTATGGATGCCCTTGGTGACCAATTAAAATGGCCTACTTTTGAGCTATTTTGTGATTGCCTTACTAGGGAGAAAACCAAATTAATGTACCTATATTCCCTTCTTAGTAGCTCTCACTTTCTTTTTGCTAGCTCTTCCAAAGGAAAACCCAAGTCTAAAACAAATACCTTTCCCTCCATCAAATCAGTAAATAGACCTCCTCCTCAATATTTTGAGCCTAATCCATCTTGTGAGTCCACTAAGTCGTTCAACAATCCTAATCCTAAAGGAAAATCAAAACAAAGGAAGACCTGTGGACCTTGCACCTTTTTTGTGGCCCAAATCATTCAGAGAATAAATGTTTTAAGAAGATGCAATCCTTGGAGGAAGCAATTAAGAGACATAATATTTCTACTACTCCCACTTCTTCTTCATCGGGAAAAGGGAAACTTATTTTTTCTCAATCTATATCTACATCTCATGATAATTGGATCATTGATTCAGGGGCTTCTCATCACCTCACACATTCTTGAGATCTTCTATCTCTAGTTTTGTTAGGAAATTAGTGTTCATAGTGTGAACATATGGTTTAAATATTAATATTATTTAATATTTAAATAATATGTGGGTGTGCATAATTAGTTTTCATGCACAACTCATAGAGATAGGAATGTGTGAGAATATCTTGGGATTGGAAATAAGACTAGGGAATAAAGGAGAGATACGGGGATAAAATGATAAGACTCGACTCCATGATTTTAGGAGCAAGCAATTGTATAAAATGCCTTCTCATATTCAATAGAAATGGCTCCATTCTAATTTCATTTTTTCTGTACTTTCTATTTCATGAGTTAATTTGATTTATTTTTGTTGAATTTATTTATGAAAATCTAGAAATTTAGCATCATCTGGTATCAGAGAAGGTTTCCTTCTGCAAGTGTAGAAGAATAAGAAGAAGAAGAATAAGATGGTTGAAGGAATCCCGTAAGAAAATTTCTAGTAGACACATCACAATAAAAAGAATGCAGTTTACTCATATGACATTTGATTGATGTCTCATTTTATTTTTCTAGAAATATAAGAACAAGATGCACGATATTGCAGTTTACATCAACTTCAGATTCATCTTGTATCTACGCGTAACATTTTGTGTAAGTTGAGTGAAAATTTTGATTCTTTTTAAAGCAAATGTTTGATAGATTAAACTTATCTAAAAAATCCAGATTTGAAATATTACAAAATTTATTGGGTTTGTTTAGTTAATATCTAGAAAACTTCTATTAAAATTTTACAAAAACCTAGTTTCTATTTTAAGAGAAAAGTTGAAATAAAAAAAGGGATCTGAAAAAAAAAGTGGTGCATAATACATTTATGTAATTTTTTAATTGGACGCATTTTCACTTACACGCGACGTCCATAGTCAGGGGTTGCATTATCGGTTGAATCCGACACCCAGAAAAATTGTGTAATGAGCCTAAAAGCTACATTTTCTAACTAAGTAGCATCACCATGGAGGAAGGAGGAAAAAAAGGAAGGAGGTTAATCAGTGAACTATCACCAGCCAGAAGCAAAGGGGCCACACAATGAATTTGTGGAATTTATTTTTGTTGTGTGTTTAATTTTTATTGTGTGATGTAATAAGAACAGATGATTTATTCCTATTCTCTCTTGTAATAAGTAAGCTACTGCATGAGTGATATTTCTTATATTTTCCCTTGAATATAAAGATGGGGGTGGGGAAACGTGTATGTTGCTATGGAGTGGTCGGTGGTCCACTAGAAAACCAATTTGAGAGTTTGTGAATCTCTTCAAAAATCACATACAAAGTGGTTAATGGTTCCAGTGGAAAACATGTTGGAGTTGATGGCACTTTTTGAAAACCATTGTATTGTAGAACATGAGCAGGTACTAGACAAAACTCGCCCATGTTCACACTAAGGGGGTTAATGTTAGAAAATTAGTGTTCATAGTGTGAACATATGGTTTAAATATTATTATTATTATTTAATATTTAAATATTAGTGTTCATAGTGTGAACATATGGTTTAAATATTATTATTATTATTTAATATTTAAATAATATGTGAGTGTGCATAATTAGTTGTCATGCACAGCTCATAAAGATAAGAATGTGTGAGAATATCTTGGGATTGGGAGTAAGACTAGGGAATAAAGGAGAGATATGGGGATAAAAGGATAAGACTTGACTCCATGATTTTAGGAGAAAGCAATTGTATACAATTCCTTCTCATTTTCAATAGAAATGGCTCCATTCTGCTTTCATTTTGTTTTTACTTTATATTTCATGAGTTAATTTGATTTATTTTTGTTGAATTTATTTATGAAAATCTAGAGATTTAGCATCAAGTTTTTGATTACAACACTTCCCATATTTAAGTTGGAAACTCTTCTCCAGTTGATGTTTTGGGGAAAGGAAATATCTAGATATAATATGGTTGTATTACTGATGTACTCCTTGTTCCCAAAATTACTTATAATTTTGTGTATGTCTATCAAATTTATAATTCAAGAACTAGAAAACCTGTGTAATTTACTCCACATAAAGTTGTAATCAAATAAATAAAATATCATCAAGATTTAGTGGCCACATGTGTTGTTGATCATAGCGCTCGTCTATATCATTTTGATAGATTTGAGCCCTCTACATGTTCTTCATTGATTTCTCATGTTCTTCATTGATTAAGTGAGAAAATTGTGGCATGGGATATTTGGCCACTTGAATTACAAATATCTACGAAATATTAGTATAAAGAAACTAGTTCTTGGTCTTACAAATATTTCTTGCACTGATGGAGTATGTCCTAGATGTATGCTTAGAAAACAACACCAAGAACCTTTTCCAAATGGCAAGGCTACTAGAGCATGAGCTCCTCTCAAGTTGGTACATAGTAATCTTCTCACCTTTCCCACTCATACTTATTCTGAAGCCAAATATGTACTCACTTTTATTGATGAATTATCTCACCAGACTTCTGTATATTTCCTTAAGTACAAAAGTGATGTTTTTTATAATTTCAAAGACTTTAAGGATCTTGTAGAGAAGTAATCATCTCTTCCACTCAAGATGACACACACCAATAATGGGGGGAATATGTTAGAAATACATTCTAGGACTTCTATACTGAGCATGGGATTGTGAATCAGTTAATTTTGCCCTATACTCCTCAAAAGAATGGTGTGGCTTAGAGGAAGAATCATACTTTAAAGGAGATGGCCAATTGTATGATTCATTCCAAGGATATGGATCCTCGATATTGGGTATAGGTAATTAATTGTGTAAGTTACATTCAGAACCAGATCATACATAATGATTTGTGGAATAAAACTCCAACAAAATTTTGGTCTGGAGAAAAACCTAATGTTTTTTATTATCATGTATTTGGAAGTAAGGCATGGACATTTTTTCCTGATGAAAAACACAAATCTATGGATAATAAAATCCAATCACTTATTTTTGATGGCTATTATGACACTATTAAGGCTTATTTCCTTCGTGAACCTGTCACTAATGATGTTTTATTTTGACAGGATGTTCATTTTGATGAGAGTGATCCTTTTATGGAGACTTCATCTTCTGACACTCCATCCTTTGTTTCTCATACTTCTCCTTCTTCTGATATGCTTTTAGATGTTGATGATGAGGACTTAGTCAATGCACATGTACAACATCCTCCTCCTCCAGTAAATTCTTCTCAAACTATACCCAAATGGGCCAAATCCACTTTGGATTCAGCTTCTCCTATGATTAGTGATCCTTCATTACCTCGTCAGACTCACTCAAAAAAAATTGGTATGGATTTTCTTAGTCATGATATTTCAGATGATCTAATTCAATTTTCTGAGGCTATTACTAAACCAGAGTGGGAGAATGATATGCATGAGGAGTATTATTCACTTTTGAAGAATAAAACTTGGCACTTAGTACCTCTTCCTAAAGGAAGAAAATTTGTGCGATGTAAATGGGTATATAAGACCAAGTATGCAGCAGATGGTTCTATTGATAGGTACAAGATTCACTTACTTACGAACGGTTTTTCAAAAGTAGAGGGGATTGATTACTTTGATAGTTCTTCCCCTGTAGCTAAGAGAGATTTTGTTCAAGTGGTATCTCCCTTACTGTAGCTAATCATTGGACTGTATACCAGATGGATGTGAAGAGTTAGTTTTTACATGGTGATCTTCATGAGGATATCTATATGGAGCAGCCTCTAGGTTTTGTGTAGGACCCTTCACTACTATGAAAAATCTGTCATTTTATCTATGGTCTCAAACATGCTCCAAAGAAGGATTCTTTTTTTCTCTCTTCTAGATTTCTTCATTGCCACTTAGACCCTAATGTATACATTCAGTAGAATGGTAATACTCTTTTGATATTAGTCATGTATGTTGATTATCTCATCCTCACTGGAAGTTTATATTCCTCCATTTGATATATTCAACATAAGTTGATGGAGCATTTTGACATGACTGATATGGGGCTTCTACATTATTTCCTTGGTTTATAGGTTCATTAGACTTATAAAGGAATTTATATTTGACAACAAAAGTATTCTCATGATTTACTTCATCGGTTTCATATGGATAATTGTAAGCCTTCTCCTAATCCATTTCAGTCAGGTGTTGTTTTATCTACTCATTATAAGACTCCTCTAGTTGATCCCACATTATACCAAAAACTTGTAGGAAGTCTTCTCTACTTGACACACACTTGACCTCACATCACATTTAATTTTAACCTTGTCTCTTGCTTGCACATGAGCCTAATGAGAGTAATTGGAAAGCAAATAAGTGTATTTTGCACTATATTTTGGGAAATTTTCACAATGACATATAATACACACCATATATTTCTTGAAAAATCATTGGATATACCAAATCAAATTGGGCAGGTGATGTTGACACTTGTAAATCTACCTCTAGTTTTATTTATCATCTTGGATCTAGTCTAGTTTATTGGGGATGTAAGAAGCAAACTGCTATTGCATTATTTTATACCTAGGATGAATATTAAGGTGCATTTTGAGCTAATTAGGATGTTATTTGGATTTGACAACTGCTTGATGAGTTTGGTATTCCATAGATTGTTACTACTACTCTTTGGTGTGATAACTAGAGTACCATTTCTTTTTCTCACAATCCAGATAAACATCAACATACGAAACATATTGAGATACACACACACTTCATTCAATAGTTGATCTAGGGTGGGGTCCATTCACTTGAGTTTGTTCCTAATGCTGACCAGGTTACCCACATCTTTACTAAACCTATAGAAACTCCTCGTTATCGTCATTTGAGAGACTTTGTTGGTGTGAAATAAATTTTCCTTGGAGGGATTCACCATGAAGTCCTTCCTTCCTTCTTTTTGTTATGTACATGGGTACCTAATATGGCCTAGTAGCTGGGACCCATCTTTATGTTCCAACCTTCCTAATTATTCACTTAAGGGAGGGTGTTAGGATAAATATTAAGCTCTAATTAGTATTTAGTAATTAATTAGGGTCAACATTATATTTTTTCTTTTGTGTCATAACTCATGATTAGTTGCACTTTCTTCCACTTTCTAGAATTCTCTCTAGAAATTTCTTCTCTAGGTTTCTCTAGAAACCTCCTCTTCTAGATTCTTCCCTAGAAGGTTCATCTCTCCTCTCACTTTCATATTTAATGGCATGAACAATTATTTGGGATCTGTGTGAGAGATATCAATAATAACAATCTCATTTTTCTATAGATTTTTTGTTCTTGGATTGTTTTGTTGAATTTTTCTTCTAGATAGATCTTTTCTTGTGTTGGTTCTACCTACATCACTCGATAGAGTGAAATTACGATCAAGTACTGCACTAAATCTCTGACTCCATTTAGTTCTACATGTGTGTGTGTGTGTGTGTGTGTGTGTGTGTGTGTGTGTGTGTGTGTGTGTGTGTGTGTGTGTGTGTGTGTGTGTGTATAATTGTGTGCTAGGAAGCTCTTGTGCAAGATGCACCAAATAACAAGTAATAAATAGATGTAGCAATGTAAATAGATGTGTGGATTTCAAAATGAACTTCCCCTCCTATGAAGTGTATGCAAAAAATGAAGTCCCTTGTCCCATGTATGATAGCTAGATGGATGATTTCATGCTCTGAAAATGCCTTTGGATGCGATCTTAGGTGATAGTAATAGATGCTTAGAGCTTGGTCCTTTATTATGGTCACATAACTTTATATTTATATGATTCCCTTGATAGAATTTCACAATTAGAAATTAGAAGGACAACCCATAAGAAAATAAGATGCCCAAAAGATTAAATATGTCTAAAAGGAGTGAGTAAAATAAAAAGAGGTTGGGGGCACCAAGAGGGGACGAGGGTTCCTGGGCATTGGCATCCCAACTAGGTGCTAACATCCATAATTAGAAAAGATAAAGTAGTAAAGTATCGACCTTTAGGGTGTAAGAGGTTAGAAAGAAAACATGAAACATAGAAAAAAGGCCAAAGATAGTTGTTAATTGCTAGTTTTATCACCGAGGAATCATATGAATAATAGTATGTGAATATGACCTATAAATATACCCAAAGTGCATGATTTAGTGTCTACAACCTCATAAACCCTAGAATATACTCTAGATCCACCCATCCACCCCATGACACTCCACACAACCAAGCCATTGCAATGTGATCATACTCCCAACACTCCAACTAAAATGACACATCAACTCTAAACCTCCACCCTATCCTCCTAGACCACAACTCCCTGTATACCTATGCCAAAAAATCAGGGTCCCAAAAAAACTCAATCCTAAAATCCATCATATCATCTACGAATCCTACCAACATCTAAAAAAATATGCCCCTTTTGAATTAGGTAAGGTGTAACATATGATCTCCTTCATCATCGTGAGTAGGGCTTGACCCTCCTCGTCGTCACTATAAAATGATCCATACAAAAAACCTCTAGATGAATAAAATACATCCAGAGCATCATGTCCATATAATTATTATGTAGTAGCATCCTTTCCTACCTCATCAAAGACATAAAACTACTCACCCTGTACTAGAAAATGTAGGATCTATTATATATCCTCTAGTGTGATGGTCATCTCTCTAGCAGGAAACCAAAAAGTCCCCTTGATGTGATCCTATCTCTCAAAAAAATACAATAATAATCCCATGTCCCTATGGAAACGTCTGTAGTGATGCATCCCTCCCAACCTAACCTCATCTAACTGAATACAATTATCCTATGATAGACACTCATAAAAACTATCTAGTATCTTTGGGATCCTATCCTGTGTAGATAGTAGATCTCTATCCTACACCCATTAAAAAACATATTATAAAAAATAATTCATCTAAAATCAAATCAAAACAAAACTAGAAATCACTCTTTAATATCAAAACACCTAAATTGCCAACGATTCCATTAAATATTTGGTGACCTCATATAATCTCCTATGATTTCTTAAATGGATAGTGATTTTATATAAAATTGTAAGTGATTTTATAGCAATTTTTAATTTTCAACAAAAAACTAAAAAAAAATGCAAAATTCAAAAACGTCACTTACTTCGGCATGAGTGGGCCTCCATTGCCTTTAGAACCCTCCAACTACCTCCATCTCACTAAAATCACTCAAAAATCAAAATATTAACAAATGAAAATGACAAATGAAACTCCATGTGCCCTTTTATATCGAAAATTGTCCCACCCACCTAATCATTGGTGATCATCATAATCACTAGTGATTATCAAATCCCTAATAATTCCTACCTCTTCAATCTGAACATCAATGTATGGTGTCCAAACCTTATCAAACTGTCATTTTAATCATCCTTTGTCTAAAATTACACGTTTCACAATACGTGTTCCTTTTTTGCGGCCCTAACCCTCTTAAAATCCTAAATTCAATCAATCTATATAGATCCCGCCTTTATTAAATCCATCTCAGATTTCACAGCCTTTTTGGGAAAATTTTCTTTCCGCTCCTGTTAATTCATATGTCTATAAGATGAGAACCCATTGGTTCCCCTATCACTTGAATCTATGGTCACATAAGCCCACCTTTTTGGCAACATATCTTATATCTAGCATGTGTTTCCCAATACAATGTGGATAATATAAGCTCTCCAGGAACCTTTTCTTGCTTCTTCCTATAATTCATATGTTTATAGGTTGATAACCAATTGGCTCCCCTATCACTTGAATTTTTGTTGCATAAGCCCACATTTGTGGCAACATACCTTATATCCATATCGAGTTTCTTGATACACTGTGGATACTATAATTTCTCCGGGAACCTTTTCCTACTACTTCCTATAATTCATACATCTATATGTTGAGAACCCATTGGTTACCCTATCACTTGACTTCTTAGTCAAAAAACACTCTTACAAAAACTTGTGTCATTCATAAAACTATTTAAATCAGTGACCATTTCACTTCATCACAATGACCCCCAGTTTAAGGGGGGACCATATATCCAACAAAAATTTGATCATCTCACTTGTTTTTATCCAGCGGTTTATCCACCACAAACCACTTGACAAAAAGGGGCAAACAAAGAGACCTGTTTTATGTACCTTACGTTGTTTATCCACACCCCTCACATTTTCATTCAAAACACTAAACCCTTTCCTATTATTGTATAAATCATATTTAATCCCCATATAATCACATTTTACCCTCAATAAATACTTATTTACTCAACCTAAATAACCTCAACCTCCCTAACCACCTAGAAACCATCCTAACCCATTTTAAGCTTAACCCCCTAACCTCCCAACATCCTCGACTTCTTCCTATATCCTTTTTCAATTCCAAACCCAAATTAAATTATTTGGAAATGGTTAAAACCACTTTCAAGTAGGTTTCCTTATTTTTCTTAGACAGCTAGCAATTCTACTTAATCGCCGATGATTATATAAAATCCTATCAACTTTCATGAATATGGATCCCTAAAACCTGCAGTGATACTCTGATACTTTGACAACCTAGAGGCTATCATTTCATACACTTAAACATCTTCTTCATCCATATCACATTTCTGGAAGGCCCACTAAAGGTAAGACTTATACAACATTTTTTCTTGGCAACCCACATCAAAGGTAAGTCATTTTCTCTCGTTCTCATTCCTATTATATCCATGCATCATATTAACGGTCAAATAAATATATAATTTTTTTTTTCTTATAATTTACATTTTAAAAGGAGTTGAAATTTTTCACAACAATCACCAATGATTCCTTTAAATCACCAATGATTATCTCTAATCTCTTACGATCGCTGTCTTTTTGACATTTAATCACATTTTTCATATATGCAATCAATGTCTTAATCTATTTTTTCCCTAATCTATCTGTTTCCAAGTTGTCTCTACTTGTAGATAGTCATAACAGGTAAATCGCATCTGATCATAAGTATCTATGATCTTCCTATCATATCACAACCACTTGTCTAGGAGCAATTGAGCATTGCACACGAGTTGAGTCTTTGTGTCATGTCCTTAACACCAAACATCGATGACATCAGTGATCAGCTTGAAGTCGTATGAGAAGAACAAGACACCATTGAAATGTCTTGGATCGAATGTTTTTAGGATCTCGAGCTAACCTTATTCCTTTCTTGGGACACTTATCACGTGGAACAAGATATTTCTATACCTCTCAACGTTTAATTTTTATTTCCATGTTCTAGCCATCATATTTTATGTTTTATCATTTATCACTTGATTATGAAAACAAGTTGACACCCTTCAAAGGAAGCCCATTGGTTCCTCGGATTGGAATTTTCTGAGAAACTTGTTGTCTTTCTATCTCATATCTATTTTTCCTAGTTATCTCCTTGTGTACAGGTTCTCCCATTTGTTGGATCAGAATCCCCGCACTCGCTTTTCATCCACACATCTCGACATTGTATTTTTGATGAAGGTAGTGTTAAACTCAATTGTCTTCTAATTTTTTATTGACTTTTTGTATAATTAATGATCCAAATCAATCATAAATAGGTCTGGTTTAATTTGTGAGAGGTGACAAATTGGGAAATATATTTTGACATATATCTAGGTCCGATTAGATTAATTTTCATATAGAAAACACGGAGAGAATATTATGTGGGTGATGCACATTATGATGAAATAAGTATTCAATAACATAATTCAAACTGATAAAAAATATTATAGATATTAACAATATATTTTTATTGTGTCTTAATTTAAGCATATGGACAGGTCATTTAATCAATGCAGTTAACCAGGGAAAAATTTAGCGGTAATTTTTTCATTAATTAACAAATATTCAAGTTTTTTAATTTGGAATTTGGAGATTTAGAGGAGTACTACACAATACCATCCTCCTAAATTATTGGGGTGTAAGATACTTTTTCTGGTCAGATCACCTACAATTTAAAATATTTTCCATAGGTATGAATGTATGAAGGTATGAATGTACACCAACATATATACTATACAAGACTCATGTGTTCTCTAAGGCCAAATATATATCTCGTAGGAGTCTATTTATTTCTCATCAGCTACATAATAGCCATTCACATGCATAAAAATCATGTGTATGTAGTCCTAATTGAGTTCGATGACTGAAATTTTGATGTGTTGTGTCCTACAACTGTCCAACTACAAAGATGTTGGTTACCTATAATTTACATGATTTCACAATTGAATGTAGGTGTTTCCCAACCATTCCTAGGAATTCTATGGTTTCTCATTGTAATATGACACGATTAATTATAGTAAGGGATTGGGACAATATTTAAAAGTAACCTTATTATATTATTCTACCAAACTACTAAAAAGGACAACACAATTTATATCCACACAAAATACAAGTACTAAATGATTAATTGTAATTTTTATTCATTTTTAGTTTCATATTCAGGTTTAGTAAATAATATGGAAACCCTTTTCATGTAGAGTTGAAAGAATTAATCAAAATAACAGGTTACCACTTCAAAATATTATTGATGATGACATGCCTCCACTGGAGAACAACCCTTATTATGTGGTTTTACTAGATGAAAAAATTGATTATGCAATGAAACTAGTAGAAGACATTTCTACTTCTCATCAAAATCCAACTTCAGTTGTAAATTATAGTCACAATTCTATGTCAAGGAAGAGGAGACTAGAGGACATTAGTGATGATGAAATGCAACTAACGATAGAGTTTTCTACTCATCAAAAACCAATTTAAATTTAAAACACTAAGCAATCTGAGTGAATGAATAGAAAATAGATGGATAATTAGAAGGAATTTTTAATTTTGAATGGGTAACCAAATTTCCATTCATTTAACCAATTATACTAGAAAATGGTAATGATACCCCAACTGAATGAAGATGTATGATATGTAGTTTGAAAATGCAACTCAAGTTCGACACAATTAAGAAAAATTGTGGTGAAATATATGTGTTGGTTAAGAAAAATGATGTAAAAAAAAAATGAACACACAGATGGAAAAATGCAAAATAATGCATGCATGTAATATACACATCTAAGTATGAAAATTATCATAAACGATATTCTAGAGGATTGTTTTAGCTACCTAGTTTTAGTTCGGTATGTATTACAAATAGTAATTCTCATATCAAATTTCATATGCAATGCTTATAATACATTTTTGTTCATTATTGAAACATAAATTTATTATGTCTATTTTTT
The DNA here is from genome assembly GCA_019776745.2 of Taxus chinensis. Lineage (NCBI taxonomy): Eukaryota > Viridiplantae > Streptophyta > Pinopsida > Cupressales > Taxaceae > Taxus > Taxus chinensis. The sequence goes on from CM034150.1 coordinate 37,958,994, forward strand.
TTATAGTTATGTTATTGAATTTTGACATTTTCTTACATATATGAGAAAATATAAAAGAAACTATCTAACATGGTTTTACCTTTTTTTTTCTTGATTATTTCAAGGGGTAACAACTGATCTCGACCTTGGTATGGAGGGGTTTCTAGGGTACCCCTAATGTTGATTGGGTTATATTGTGCACCGTGTAAAGAAACGTATCAAAGCTTCTTTCCATGTAAATAAGCTTACAAAGATCAAACTTAGAAAATATAATGTTACTGCTCAGAAAATGACTTAAGATTTTATTTATGTTTATGATTTTTCTACAAGATGATAATATGGAAAGGTGAATATCACTTATTTAGATTAGATACATATATAGATATTATTAATCATGGCTATAGATCCATAAATCAGATTCCTGGTCTGTGTACAAATTTTCAGATATGTTAGAAGCTCCAAAATCAATTATTTCTTCCTCTCCTATAGTGGTGTCAGAATCAGGAATAGAAATGTAATCCTCGACAAAGAAGTCAAAGAATTACTTTGGGGTGTCAAAAAGGTGAGAAATACTAGTGATGGTTCTAGATATGTTTATATGGTTGTGGTCTTTTACTTCAGGTGTTATGTTCACGTCTTCTGATAAATCTAAGTCATTCTCGTAAGTGTACTTGTACTATGATAGATCTGCATGGAGTCTTATAGCTTCATTATATGCATCTCAGAATGCTTTGGTAGCCTCACATATGTGCTGAGTTGTTGGGAAGATAACCTCAAGATGGTTTAAGGGCGCATTATGGATCACACATAGCTCAAGATCATGGAGGAGCTCGTATTGTTCCCAATAGAGTGGATGTAGAATAATAGAAAAGAACCAATGTCAGCTTCAGGGTAATTATTACCACCTAATGTCATCTGAAAGCAAAATTCTAGACAAAAGATTATGATCAGATAATGCAAAAAATATGAAAAAGCAAAAGTAACATAGGAATCGCTAGCAATTCAAGTAAATCGTTGGCGATCAAGGCAATCGCTAGCGATTGCTATTAGTTTTAACAATTTATCAAAAAAAAAGTTAAGAAACTCGATCAAGCTATCATTTAAGGTAAATTAAAAAATTTCATGATATATTATGAATACATAAAAAAATTACCTGCAAATAGTGTCTAAGGAAATAAAAATGAGAAGATTACTTTACATAATGGGTGAATTTGGTGGACGGATGGAAGAAGATGACTAAACGGTGATAGTGAATGATTTGACGATGGGTTCGACAAATCAAGAGAAATATGACGTTGGTGCCAGTTGATGTAGGATGTCTTGATCTCTGCTATGTTGATAATGAAGAAAAATGTACCTGCAAAAACATCAGAATGCCTCTCTAAAAGATGTCTGAATGCACATATTTATAGATCGCCGGTAATCAGGAAAATTGTCGGTGATTTTGGGAAATCCTAATTAAATTATTTAGGTGGGTGATTTTCCCCAATTCCAAACTAGATATTTCATATTTTGAACTAATTAAGGTGGGTGGAGGGTTAAAAAAATAATTAAAACTTGGTTAGCATAACAGGGGTTAGCGTTTTTGGAAACATTTAGTTAGTGATTTTAGAAGGTTAGTTGGTTAGGAATAAGTTAGCGATTTATAGGAAGGTGGTTTTAGAGGTGATTAAGTGGTTAATGAGGTGTCTTAGTTGACATAGTGAGGTGTAAGGGGGAATTATTTTAATTAATTAAATAAGTTAGATGTGAGGGGTGTGTGATTAGTTAATTAACTAAAGATAATTTAAGAGGGCGTAATGTCGTAAATGTGGCACTTTCGATTGTGAGTGTTTTTGAGTCGAGGGATGCAAAATTTTGGTGTCTACAGAAACATAGAAGTCAAAAACATATTACTAATATATATCTGGGTAGTAAAATAAGGGTTGAAGTGTCCCTTTCCTTTTGATTAATAATTTGAAAATAGTACATCAAGTATCAAAATTTTATTTATAAAAACCCATTACAAGATATTTATAACGCTATAACATTTATTACTATATCTTAATAAATTAATTTCTAAAATATAGAAAGACAAACATATTTATCAGAAACATTAAATCCTTCAGTTACAACTTGTTTAAGTAGGGTTTTATAAGCCTTTTATTTCTTAGTTGCCACCATGCGAAATTTTTCGAGATGCTCTCATATAATGAAATTGGAGCCTAAAGCATCCAATTTGGGAAGTGGCACTCTGATGGTGTCCCCAAAATTGATATTGACCAGTTTACTAAAAAATTTCAGAAGAGTATAAAATCGATTCTCCAACGTCTTAAAAGCAACGATAGTTACAAATCCATGTGAGAGAGCATAAAAAGGGGGAAAAAATGATGAGTCATGTCCACTTAATTCTAAATTTTCAAGCATGGCATTTATATTTTTTCTGTGCTTGAACTTGATGAAGATATCCCCTAACATCATCGTGGCCCTCCTATCAGGGTTCACTTTGAGCAAGATTTCAATGAAGAATGGAACTATTTTAGAATTTTTTTCTAGGGGCGTATTTGAAGATTGCATTAATTAGAACCTATAATGGCCTCAATGGAATTCAATACCTACCATTTTTGTATTTGAAAAAAATATTCATCCTGGTGTCTGTGATGGATTTTTGAAAATCCATACCTCTATGCCAGTTGCATATATAAAACTATGGATAAAAAAAGGATTCCATCATAATTTCAAAATAAACTTGGGGTTTATGGCATTGAAGATCAATATATAGGATGGGAGGGGGAGAAATATGAGTGCACAACAAAGAGTGTTGAGAAAAATGAAAAATAACATGATCTACTCCTCTTTATAAATTAATGGGGGCATGTGGAAAATACGGCTGGTTGAGTACACATGCGTGACATGGTATCGATCAGTTTCATGTACATATGGCTAGTTGCATTTTCTTATGATTGGGTGTAAAAAGGAATTAGTCATGTTTGAGTGAACATTGTGAAATCCGTTTAGATTTGAATTTTTTTGGCTCTAACATGAGAACATAAAGGATCTTGTTAATAAATGGTGGAGTACAAAGGCTCAAGGTATTGCAATGTTTAGAGTGTCAAAGAAGCTAATTAACGTTAATAACACCTTGAAGGGATGGAAAAAATCTGTTTTGGTAATATTTTTTAAACCAAGAGTTTCTTGGAGAAAGAAATAGCTTCCCTTCAAATGTCCATGGAAGAATCAAGTTTTGGCAATATTGAGGAAAGTAAAATACAAGAAAGGATGATTTTATTTCAATATAACAATATTCTGACTAAGGAAGAAACCTTTCGGAAATAAAAATCTAGGATCCAATGGCTTCAGGAAGGGGATAAGAACATTAAGTTCTTCCACATAGTTACTTCAAAGATAAGACTCTCTAACATGATTTATAATTTTTTCAACGGATTCTTAGAAAATTAATGAAACAGATAAGGGATGATAGGCCAATGAGGAATACCTATTATGATTTCTATTGAAGGTTGTGCATGCATTCTGATTTCCTGATCCAAGTTGACTGCAAGAACTCCCTTTTGTCTAGGAGGAAATACCTGAAATGCAAAGCAAGACCACAAAACATAGTTAATAGCAAAAGGTTAGTGGATTGCTTAGTGCAAGTTAGATCCAGGAAGTATGACACTTCCTCGATGGTTTGTCAATCCACTTATATATATATATACATATACATATACATACATACATACATACATACATACATATACATATATATATATATATATATATATATATATGATCACGTAGATAAATGAATCTAGTGTTAGTAGTCTGATTTAGGTATCTCAAATTACTCATACACTTTAATCCACTTAAACACTTTGATATTAAACTGTTAAATGTCACGGGTCAAATCACAGGATGGGCAGGTGGTTTGGAAGTCATAGACAAGGTCAGGGTAAGGTTTGGTGCAATTTGGGGATGATTTGTGTGATTAGGGTGCTTGCTGGTCTGAGGCAATTTTCTAGACATAGAGACCGATGTCGTTTAGGTGTGACAGACGATGGTTTAGATATGAGTGATACTGATTAGGGATAACCGATATTGGTTTCTATGGGAATGGTAAAGTATTAGAAATAGGTGTCTAGGTTCTTTATGTGTCTACACAAAGAGATGGGAAGTTCTATGGAGAAGCTTCAAGTAGGGTATTTAGCTTGGGTGAGATTTTTGTGAGGCCTTTGGGGTGTTAAGGTCAATTTAGAAAAAAATTGGCAGGAGATACAATAACCGAGGTCAGTCTAGTGACTGATGCCGGTGAAGGGAAAACTGATGGTGGTTAAGGTAACTGACATCTGTAGGGCCAATTTGGTGAAATTTGATTAATAGGTGGTTTTTGTCTTCTCTGTGATTGCAAAGAGAATAAAGGGGAAATTGGTTGGGTTCGTGTTAAGGTGTTAAAAAATCAGAAGTGTGTAAAAGGTTAGGAATAAAGATCCAGAAGGTTAGGGTGGCTAGATAAGGATATGGGCTGGAAAATGGAGATGGCAGAATACAGGGAATAACAAGTTATAATAACCAAGGGATAAAGAACTTAATGAATAAGTACATGAACGATACAAAATCAGATGCACTTACTTGTTCTTGTAAGATTGGTGAGTGAAGGAAGGTGGTGGTTGATCTGTGAATCTGGTGGTCAGTGCTACAGTAGTGCTTCCTGGAGTGTCACCGTGAATGTCAGTGCCTTTAGATCAGCCCTAGTACTAACTTGGACCTCTAGCTGGATGTAATTTCTCATCTTGATGCTGAGAAAACTCTGGTTCGTGCTTGAATTTAGATATCTCTCTCCCAAAACTCGAAGTGACCAACCTGCGTAAAAGGTTTCTAAATTGTATATATGGTGACCGATGATGGTCAAGGTGACCAACGTTGGTTGTGGATTAACTGGTGTCGGATAAGGAAAGACATCTTAGGTTTACCAAAAATAGTAGATCTTAGCTATTTTTGGTGAGCTCTGCCTGTTAGTCTAGGTCTAAAGAGGTGGTTAACACTTAGATAATCGGGCATGTTGTTGGAGAAAGAATAAGAATTCAAATTTAGGGTTAGACTAAGTCTCAAGTGGTTAGGATAAGTGGAGATTGAGTCTTAGTCAATTAATAGGATAAGAACAAGTCCATGGTGAGGTTTCTAGGTGATGTGGCTAGGTGAGCTGTAAATTAATTTAATTAAAGTAATTAAATTAATAAATTATGTGAGGATGGGTATTAATTCAATTATAAGTAACTAAATTAATATGAATATGTGGTAAAGGGGTCATGGTTAGGTTAACAAGTTAGGTTGACTACTCGAAAGAGGACACAAGGGAGTGTGACCCAAATTTGGTGTCTACATTTACCCCTTTTTATCACGTAGTTTGTATTGATAAGTGATGCTGACCAAAAATAGGAAGTGGCTACCCCAAATATAAGTGAGAGTGGGATTACCCCAAGTAAGGCTAAAGGTGAGGTTGCCCCAAGTGTGGGTGAAGGTGATCCCCATCAATCCAAGAACTAATGAGGTGTTATACGGAGTCGGTAAGTGGTTTGATAAATGTATAGTTGGTGAAATTTAAGGTAAGTAGGGAAAGGTATGGGTACTTTTGGTAAAGGGTAATGGTCAAATTAGGTAATAGGTAATGGGCCAGGGTCAAATTGGGTAATGGGTAATTGAAATTGAACATACACACAACGTAGGTTAGGTGCAGGAACGTTTAGGTATGATCTGGTACACCATGGGTTTGGTTAGGATAAATGACATGGCAATAGGATAGGTATGGTTGTCAGGATAAAACAACATAGGTAATAGTATCACAAACTATAATGAGGACACAAGTTCAAAGGTCACAAAAGGTGGTTTAGGTCAAGATATATAGGACATGACATGGGTAAGGCCAAGGTATAGGTAAAATAATACGTCCCTAAATGCAATTAAGGAAGTGTATGGATAATTTAGGCTTGTGGGTAGGGTCTAATAAGTGGTTGTAAGGACAAAAGGTATGTGATAGTAACATATTTAGGTCAAAATGGGAAAAATGTAGAGGAAATGGTACTGGTAGGTGACTGATGTCGGTTATAAGGTAACCGACATCGGTTTTGGTTGATCGACGCCATTCATGTCGGGTTAGGGTTATAAGGTTGAAATATCGTATTTTACAGAATCATTTTGACTTTGAGGAAATGAAAAAGTTGAGTGACTTATGCATTTTTGAGGAAAAGACAAGGCATTGTACCAAGCTGAGATGGAGGTGACTAAGTTGTGAGAGGAGCCAGGTAGAAGGGTCTATGAGAGCAGTTGAAGACGTGTGATTGGTGGAGATATTTGAGGTACATTTCGGCATGGTAGAGGTGAGAGAGGGGTTGGGTTGACCACCGACGTAGCAGCCAGACATGCTACCATAGATTCCATTAGGATGAGGTAGGAGGTGATCTGAACCCATTATTTGATTAAAGATGGTATTGGTGAAATTATTTCAGTTACAAATTTGGGTGGGTTTTTAATTTTGAATTTGTGGGTGAAAAATTAACGAAATCAGGGGGAAAAAGGTCCAATATAAGATAAGTAGGGTGAGAAATAAATGTGGGGTAGATGTGCGTGGGATTAAGTAGGTTTACAAGTCATTTTTGCCAATTTTTAAGAAATGGGGGAGGGGTTTTTTTTTTTTTTTTTTGGTTGCGACAAAGACCAACGTTGGTCTAGGTTTAGCCATCATCGGTCGGTTTTGACTGGAATTGGTCAAGACTAAGGTGACCAACACTGGTTAAATGGAACCAGTGTCGATCAAGAAAAATTGGTGACGGTCAAGGTGACTTGCACCGACTAGGATGAAGGAGGAATAGGGATAAAAAGGGCTAGGTATGAAAAGAAAATAGGTGGGAAGGGGTAAATGAAGAGTGCTTGTAGAGGGATAAGGGTAAAAATACAATATTTGGCGATAGAAGATATGTGAGTATGTGAAATAATGTGAAGGTGATGAGTCATGATTGTAAAGGGTAAGAGGTTTTTGTGTGAATTAGGTAAATTGGGTAATCATCATTGGTGTGATTGGGTATGGTGTTGGGGTTAATAGGTAATTGGAGGTACTCATGTCTTTAACAATGTTTTATTTTGTTGGATGTAGGCTAGGGACCAACTATGTATGCGGGACATAGTACCACCTCTATTGGTAGAGATGCAGTTGAGTGTGACTGCAGAGGAGTGGGAGCATATAACTGACGTTGGATTTATTGGGATCTGACACTATAGGCATGTAGCTCAAGATCCTAGTTTGATGGTCACACTCATTGATAGATGGGATTCAACAACCAACACTTTTCATTTACTGATGGGTGAGATTACTGCCACCCTGGAGGATGTATACAGGATCCTGCGGCTACCAATTGTGGGTGAGCGAGTGTATTCTATTTCTTCAGAGGTCTCAATGGAGCCTATAGTGGTTGTTTTTGGAGAGGTGATGGGTGATCAGAGGTACCATAGCGTGAGCCTCAACTATGGAGAGATGTATGCAACCCATCCTCAGGAGATGAGGTTGGTTGTTTTGATGATGGAGGTGGTATGTTATTTCACCTTACCAGATGCTGAGGGTGGGAGATTATTGTGAGCATTGATGGGAGTGCTCCAGGATATGGTGGAGGATTGGATCTGTTTTGCATGGGCACCGAAATTCCTAGTGTAGCTATATAGGGAGTTGTGGGCCTATGGGAGATTGCGGTGGTTTAGTTTATGTTGTAATTTTCTTTTACATTGTTGGGCATATGAGCTTATCATATGTGTATGTCCAATTGGTTTTCCCTTACTTGATTGGTTTAGGGGTGGCTAGGTCAGAGTCAGATATAGATGGTGGGTACCAGTTGGTGGGTAGCACATGGTGCCTAGGGCCACACATGATGTTTCATATTACAGGTGGTTGTTGAAGGGATTATCTAGTATGGATATTGTTTGGAGGCCATATGTTAGCTATCCCTCATACAGGGACATGGCGGAGGATTTAGAGGAGTTATAGCTACTGAGGTGGATTCACATGTGTCATGTCAGCAAGCACGAGATGATACCTATAGACAGGGTCAAATGATAGTTTGGGCTGTCATAGGATGTGCCTCCACCCTTCCCACAGTTTAGGAGAGATGACCTGGAGAGACCTATGTCTCTACCACGATCGAGTGTCACTACAGGGCATGAGGATCAGGTAGTGGATAGGCGGATCGATGATGTTGGGGTCACCGATAGATATAGGAATTGGTGGGTGGAATATCTATGAGGGGCACCATCGAGGCCAAGGCAGCTAGACTTAGCTACAATCACAATACAAAGGGATACCTTGTAGGGTCAGGTGGCTGCCCTTTAGGCATAAATTATAGCTTTACATGGGTAGCTTACTAGGTCAGAGAATCAGGTTTCCATTTTATAGGCCCAGGTAGCACAAGGATAGGCACCTGCACAAGGTGGAGATGGAGATAGGGGATAGGTACCCACTTTACAGGCATAGGTGGTAGGTTTTTAGGGCCATTTGGACACTACACAGGCTTCGGTTGTAGCCTTACATGCCTAGGTTACAACACATGTACCTCCATAGACTCAGGGATAGAGTACCAAACTACAGGAAGCTGCGGCATGATAGGGTCCCATGGTATAAGGAGGAGAACACGATTCACAGGTACATGGTACGAGGCCAACATTAGCAGGTCAGAGCTCACAGGTTATTGTGAGACCTATGGCACTACCACAGATGGTGTCGAAGGTGAGGTTTAGGGATGTCCTGAATGAGGCACAATATTACCAGGATCATCTGACTACCGTCAAGATAAATGTCCCTTCCTTTTTTGAGTACAGAGCACAACATGAAGTGAGTTAGAGGAATAGATCTTGCACTCATAATTCTAAGAGCACAGAGGGACAATGAGCCCAGAGGTAGGGTCAGGGTGAGGCTACAAGTTCATGGAGGCCAGTCCTAGGTGAGGGGTAGGAAAATATTAGGCCGAGACCCATGCTAGGTGGAGAAGTGTAGGAAAGTCATCGAGCTGGAGGTGAGGAGGTGGAGACAAATGAGAAATGCATGGATATCAGGTGGAGTGACGATTAGTTACCTGATATGATCGGGGTATCAATTTTTGGTATATATCGACCTGTGTGTCAATGATAGTGAGGATTTACATGAGAGTTTAGTGATTTTGATTATTAATACCAGCCTGTGTGCTGAAGATAGTGAGATTGTATCTGAGCATCTTGAGATATTTGTATTTATTTGTAGCTGTGTACATATGTATTGATACACATACCTTTCCATTTGTATAGATGGTGATGTGTATGTATTAATGATGTACTTGGTATTAATTTCCATTGTTACTGTGTATGTGATGGAAACTAGGTGAATTAGGCATGTTTGAGTCGAGGTCATATAGGCATGGTTCATTTGGGTTGGTTAGGCATGGTCAAGCTTAGGTTTTTTAGGCATGTTTGAGTTTAGTTTTTTTAAGCATGGTTGAGTTTAGGTCAGTTAGGCATGGTTGAGTCAGGTATAGGCATGATTGAGTCTAGGTGAGTTACGCATGGTGGAGTCAAGTCAGTCAGGCATGGTGGAGTTAAGGTTTGTTTGTTTTGATTTAATTTCCAAGTTATTGGTAACATGGGAAATAAATGATGATGTATATGTATGTTATGGTGTATATTTTCAAAATATTTGATATCATGGAAATGTGAAATGATGGATGTATGATATGATGTTGTAAGAAAATGGTAGGTATTTATGTTTGTTAATTGTTTAATTTCCAAGTGTTGTAAAAGATGGAATCTAAGTAAGGTGAAATTTTTAATTGAAAACATGGTGGGGGGGAATTGGTTAGGGTAAAGAGTGTTTGCGCTAACCTCCAAGGGCCTCATGCCCTCGGAGTTCTACCTACATAGCCCTGATGAAAAGGGGCCTCAAGCCGATGTAGTTATCCCATAAGCTAGGGAAGAATATGAGGAGGTAGAGAAATGGGTTAATAAGTTTTAGGCATGGTTGAGTCTAGGTTATTTGGGTATGATTGATTTTAGGTCACTTAGGCATGGTTGAGTCTAAATCACTTAGGCATGATTGAGTTTAGGTCACTTAGGCATGATTGAGTCTAGGTCATGAAGGAAGGGGTGAATTGAGGTCATTGAGATGTGGTTAATTTGAGGTGTCAAGGGCTTGGTCCTGTATAGGATAGTAAAAAAAGTAATGAAGAAGGTGAGGGGTAAGAGGGGAAAAAAGAGCCGACTAATTAGTAAGAACCAAAACAGATCTACCATACCAAATATGGGCTTATGAACGTAAAACCCTTAAGGTGTTTGTGATTGAATATTCTAAGGGTGAAGAAAGCCTCATGATTATGAAAAGTCACATTTGTGGCACATCCCTTGAGTGGGTGTGAAATTAGGGTGAAAATATGAATAGGTCAAAGAAGGTTGGTTTTAGCATAACCTCGTGTGAGATAGTATGCCGACTTGGCAAGAGACCCGAGATCATAATAGGAAAGTCCATGACGAAAAATTTAATATTTTTCTTGTTGCTTTTGTTTTTGATAGACTGATCGATGCGAGAAGTCTATGTGGGATGAGTATATTATCTCCTTGAGGTCTTCGTGAAGCTAATTGATGTGGAAAGCTTCAGAATATTTTTATTTTAGTTTTTACAAGAATGGTCTTCTTTTGATAATAGACTAAGTACACTACAACTGGCTTCGTATAGTTGTCCTTTAACAGAGAATTCTATTTATAGCCACGATATAAAAAGTGTAGATGTCATTTTTAAGGGATTCATATTTTTGCTAGAATTTTGACTCAAGGAGTGGGATCCCATTTTAATTTTGAAATTGTTTTGCTTTTGGACTTTTAAGTCGTGGACAAGACTATAAAAGAAAATAGGCTCTTGCGTTTGAAGACAAAATTATAACACATAGAGGTTAACTGTGATGGAGACGTTTTAAGTGATGGAAGACTATGGGATTCCATATTGAAAAAGATGAAAAGTATCAATGAGAATCATGCCATGAGTAGAGCCGTGGTACTCATTTTCATCTTTCATTTATGAGCTTTCTGGAAAGTGAATCATGATGAAAATTGGAGCATGAGTTCGTGACGAAGACCTGAATCCAAAAAAGTTGCTCCCATCATAAACAAAGGTCATTTTCACTACATACTAAAAATAGCATATGTTATACTTCCTTACATGCTATAAATGATGATTCCCATTGAATTACAAGTTCGATCACTCATGATAATTAGAAAAGGGGTAAAATGGAAAGTAAAACAGAAAATGACTTCTTCCCAAAATAACAAGTCCCTAAATAACAACTTGCTAAAAATAGAAATGTGCTACAAATAGTTAGATCTCAGGAACAAAGGAGGGTGTAATATGGTAGATGGTTCAAAAGGTAAAAATAGAGTAAGACAGGTGAAATGTCCCAGAATAGCAGAGCACGGGCTCATATTCTGAAAAATAGAAATTTTTCACTTCAGAACGGAAAATTACATATGACTTTGTTTTCACTCACCTTACTGCTTTTTGGATAATAAGACGGTTTCATGAGTTAAAAAGGAGGAATCATAACTTCACAGAGGTCCTGGAAGAATCATCTTGAGTGTAATGGTTTATAGAAGAAAAACAAGGCATCATGAGGCACATCATGTGAATTCATCTTCATCACTTAAGGAACCGAGTGATCTAAAGTGAATTGGTTAGAATGATTTCAACAATCCAAAGGGTTCATCAACCAAGTTTCAAGGAGGGTCATCGTGGGAATTATACATGTTCATCTCAAGCTTGTAGTGGTAAATATCATAAAAATGTTTCTAAACACTCATTACATGGTCCAGGGTGTCCATGCATCATAGAGTTTGTAGTCATTACTAGATTGGGAAAATGATTCAAAGTTATTCAAGTGAGAAATCTTCATTAGTATAGAAGATCACCAGTGACAGAAATCCCCGCTCAAATTTCATGGCTGCATGAAGGTATTCAAATCATTTCATCATGAGGAGTGTTTTCCCCTCAATCCCTTCCCTCTCCCTCTCTTTCTCTCTCTCTCTCTACTTTTTCTCTCCATTATAATTCTTAGTTATGCATCATCATTGTATTTCGTATTATTCACTCAAGTGACCTATTTAAATTTGTAAAAATTATTTTCTCAAAATTATAAGAGAAATACTTAATTCATGGAAAACAAAAGGTCACGAGTGGAATATGGAAACGAAGAGTCATGTGAGGGAGGTGAAAGGAAAATTCAAATTGCTATAAATTTTAATGAGCTCTTCATTCCAAAGGGTTCTAATTCTAAAATTCTTCTAGCTGGTTGTATTCTTGTAAGTTCATGAGAGAGATTTCGTTCACTTGTGAGTGAAAAGAGTTAGCCAGTTTTCCCCTATTCTCAATGTCTTCCATTCTCATACTATGTAAACTTTCTACTTGAGCTTTAATAAAGGAAGAAGGAATTTTATCCTTTCTTGATTGAGGAGTTTAGTGGTAATTCTTTCTCATTAAACACTATTTGAGCAAGTTGTTATTACGCAAATTTGTTTTCTTCTAAATTCAAGTGCATGTGATGAAATTTCTAACTAGTGTGTGCAAGAATCTGATTTTCTACCTATAACATTAGTTCTCCTACCTCTTTTCTCACTCCCCTTTCCCACTCTTTAGACAAATTATTCCCTAGCAAGAGATTGCTAGCTTTGTTGTAGGGTCAGTGGAGTGCCCTTATTGGATCCCCGACCACAAGGCCACTAATAAAATACACCTTTACTCATGCATGCATATATGGAATTTACATAGGTTAAGTAGAGGGACTTAGATTCCCAGAGCATTGGCAAGAAATCTACAATTTTTTTCACCCAACAAATTTTCTCGCCATGAATTTTTGGCATCCACTATGGGGAAGACATGGTAACATTTGCACCCAAAATACGACCGCAAGGTCCCAAAATATAAAAATATCAAATATTAAAAAAAACAAAATCATATTTCAAAGGAAAATCATTTTTGGAAGGTGACGCTGTCAAGGAATAAACCCCTGTCACGTTCCTTTCCCGCATCATGAAGAAATTTCTAAATTGGAGTGAAGTCCTAATGAGTGACAGTGAAGAAGAAGAAGAAGATGCTTGTCTAGAAAATAAGATTGTTGATCAGCCATGGTTCCAAACTAGTATTGACAAAGGAAAGAAGAAAGAACCTATTACTGATGAAGAAGAACAGATTCAAAGGAGACATAAGTTAAGGTGTGAAGTTTGAGAATATGTCAAATTCTTGCAAGAGATGAATGGGCAACTTGAAGCAACACATAGCAAAGAAGAAAAATAAAAGAGTTTTCATATAGAGGAAAATATTGAATATCATTCGTACCATAGGTTTTTCATACTCGAAAGGTTCTTGAATGCCACTGAAGAAAATCCTATCCTTGAGCCTTCTACTGAAGATAAAATCAACATTCAAGAAGATGATGAAATACAGGATGGTGTAAGATGTTAGTGTAAGTTATCCTATGTTTCCTCCTCTCATATTGGAGGGTCATCTCACATGGGTTAGGTTTATGGTTTACATGTGTGTCATGCACTAGGGTTACTCAACACCCTATATGTACTCTCTTTCTATTCATTTATGAGCATGTCAGGAAAATCCGCTGTCTTTCCTATATGTGCAAGCTTTGTTTCTGTTGAGCAAGTTTTTTCATTATTGATCGATTCTTCCTTGCGATTATGATGGAGCTATCATGATTTTGTTGGAGTGCAACTACTTCATGGTGCATCGTTTCCGATTCAATTATCGTAAACTCTTTCATGGTATCAGAGTTGCATGACTTGTTGCCACACCAAAAGCTCAAACTAATGGTGGAGAGGGATCTCATCATGTTAATCAGTTGCTACACCAATACCCTCCCACACGATGGAGCTGAGTATACACCCAATCAATCCCAACAACATTAGGAGGAAGTCACACCAAGAATTTACCAAGAGGTCACCCATCCCAACACTACTTTGAGGCTGGTGTGCTTAACTACCTGGTATCAAACTTGCACGACTTGCTGTCACACCAAAAGATCAAACTTATGGTGGAGAGGAATCTCATTGTGTTAATTAGTTGCTATGCCAATACCCTCCCGCATGATGGAGCCGGGTATACACCTAATTAGACCCAACAACATTAGGAGGAAGTGACACAGGGAATTTCCCAGGAGGTCACCCATTTTTTAGTAATTTTTTTTAAAATCGTCTCTTACGTAAAATATCATTTTTTTTATAACTCCAAAAGCTCTAAATTATCTAAATTAGACGTTTCCACAAGATAATTTTTTTAGGCATTTAATTGTCATTTTTTTACTAATTGTGAGCTCCAGTGTGTAGTGACACTTTGAGCAGTTTTTTCCTTTTGAGTATTTTTCAGGCATTCTGAAGACCTCTGAACTCCTTCAAGTTCATTTAAAATCATTGTATTTTACCCTTATTATTTCTTATGACTAGTGAGCGCATCTGCCATAGTCAGCAGTAAGGGGGTTTTCATTTGCGACGTGAGACGCTTTTTCTCACAACCAGGACTGGCTTTCACCTCCTTCCTTGTTTTTTGCTTCTGCTTGTTTACGGTGTCCTATTTTTTGTGCTCCACGACACACTGTTGTGGTCTCCTCTCTTACGCGTTATTATGCTGATTACAAGATGAGTTACCAAGTGTTTCAAACCACACGCACAGACCCAATTGTAATCAACACACTAAACTATAAAGTGCCAAAAGCAGGGGGTTCTTATATTGTCCTGGGTGGTTGTGTTTCTTTTCTACATTTTTTTCTCTCTCTTCACTATGGATGCAATTTCAATTCCTTTGCTTACGTAGTTCAACTTCTTTGAATGGAGATCGAAAATGATTATGAAACTAAGGGGTAAAGGGTTATATCACATCACCATGTGAACTGAAACTGAACCAAACGACGAACCTGAAAAATCTAAGTGATTAAACCGTAGTGATGAAGCTTTATGTCTTCTTTACATGTTTGTTTCTCTTGACTTTCTCTTCCACATTGAGGCATCCGAAACACCTAAATTTTCATGGAAAATGTTGGATACGATGTTTGGAAAACTAGATGACATGGGAGCGCATGAGTTGGAACGAACTACTAGGGTTAAATCCTAGTGACTTTCAAAACCTATAAGCTTTCTTCTCAAAATTTTTCCACATTAGATTGTTGTTAAAAGGATGTCAAGTAGAGAAGAAATATTCTCAACTGATCTTTTTGATTCTCTCTAAGCTAGGTCCCGAATATTTTGTCTTCGTGTCAACTTTCTACGCTACAAAAGCTGCTTTGGGTGATACTTGGACTATGCCCTCCTTTAACTATTTTTCATCCCAACTCATTCGAGAATAGGAAAAAATCATTCAAATGGGGTCTCTCAAGTCCAAGTCACATGCCCTTGTAGCAAGTACTAGCAAAGGAAATAATACTGAAAAGAAGAAAGAAACAAAGGATCAACCTAAGAAATAAACCAAGAACAAACCTAAAAATGACACAAACACTCTGACTTCTGAGCCTAAGGCACAAAAAAGTAAGTTTTTGTGTTCCTATTGCAAGAATTCTGGTCATGACGAGCACTACTTTTTTGGAAACAAATTGATCACTTATCTCATTTACTTGAGAAGAATAAAATAAGTGTTCTTGAATTCATAAAACAAAGTTCTCCGAAGGATGAGTCTTCTGCTGCAAAAGGTGATAAAAATGATAAGAAGAAAGGAAAGACCCTTGTAGCCAAAGTTGCTCCTTCATCGAAATCGATTATAGATTCTGGTGCTTTGTACCACATGGGTTCCTTGCATGTTGGGTTTTTCAACATCGAACCTTGTGGAATGTCCCAAATCATGATGGGTAATGACACGATAGTGTCAATTTCCGGTAGTGGATCGATAAAGATGGATGGGGGAACATTTAACCAAGTGTTGAGTGTTCGTGATCTCTATACCTATCTCCTATTGGTTTACCAAATTACTCACCTTGGTGAAGGAATGTGAGTGGAATTTGGTCATAACTCGGTGATTATTCGTGAGCTTAACAATGACACTACAGTGGCTGAGGGAAAGACTGATCACCGTTCATAGTTATATACATTTTTCCACTTTACTTTTGATTCTATTCCCACTGCCTTGCTCACTCATGCAAATGAGGTTAGTGAGCTATGGCATGAGCATTTCAGACATCTAAATTATCACTGCCATGAACAATTGAGCCAAAATGAAATGGTCAATGGGTTGCCTCGCGTCAAGTTTTCTAAGGGTCTTTGTGAGGGTTGTACCCTTGGAAAGCATCCTGAAAAGAAACTTTGACAAAGGAAAAGCCTAGAGAGCCACTCATCCTTTGGATCTTGTTCACAACGATGTTTCTGGTCCATTTCCTTCTCCTTCGTTTACTAGAGCTCTTTATGTGCTAACCTTCATTGATGACTATTTGCAATATACTTGGGTATATTTTCTTAAGCTTAAGTCTGAAGTCTTTGAACATTTTCAGGACTTTAAGGCTCTTGCTAAGAAACAGGCAGAATGGTCTATCAAGGTTCTTCGAACCAAAAATGGAGGTGAATATGTAAACAATAGGTTCATGGATTTATGTACTTCTGAAGGGATCTCTTTGTAGCATACAGTTGCTTATAGCCATTCACAGAATGGAGTCGCAAAAAGAAATAACCATACTCTTAAGGAGATGGCCACTTGTATGATTCAATCAAAGTCTCTTCCTCTGCAGTATTGGGCCGAAGCAGTGAATTATGCAAATTACATTTAGAACCATGTTCCACACAAGGTAGTAAGAGGGATGACACCCTTTGAAGCCTGGTTTGGATGCAAGCCTGATGTTGAGCACTTTCGAGTCTTTGGATCTAAGGCTATGGCTCGGATTCCCAAGAAGAAATGCAAGGCCTTGGAACCACAATCCAAACCTTGTATCTTTATAGGGTATCCTGATGGCGTGAAGGGATGTCATTTGATGAATCCTACTTCTCATGAGCTATATATTGAGAGAAGTGTTAAGTTTGATGAGGCTTCTTCAACTTCTACTTCTCCACCTATTGAGGTTCTTCAACTCACTGATTCAGATTCTGACTCATCAGATGATGATACTGTTGAGCGTGCTCCTCTTCATGATCCTCCTGACCATCAAACCTCTACGTCTTCTTATTCTGACAGTAGTGATGATGAGGACTATTTCCCTTATAACTCAAGTGAAGAATCTTCCGACTCTGAGCCTGATCCTCCTGGTCCTCTTTGGGCTAGGAAAACTTTGCAAAGTGTTGGAGATTTAGTTGGAGATACTTCAGATATGAGATGTACTCACTCAGATTTCATTGGACCCCACTCTTTCTTCACCTCTGCTTCTGATCCACAGTCTTTCCAGGAGGCTTCTGGTATTCTTGAGTGGAATTTCGCCATGGATGAGGAGTATTCCTCTCTCATAAAGAACGATACTTGGGATCTCACCCCTCTTCCGAAAGGAAGAAAAATCATTCGGTGTAAGTGGGTGTTTTGAACAAAGTATGGAGTAGATGGAGACGTCAAAAATTTTAAAGCACGATTAGTAGTTAAGGGTTTCTCCTAGATAGCTGGGGTTGATTATACTGAAACCTTTGCTCTGGTTACAAAGATGACTTCTATTCGACTGACCATAGCCATTGCCGCAACGAACAGATGGAAAGTCCATCAAATGGATGTTAAGAGTGCCTTCCTTCATGGTGACCTAGAGGAAGAGATCTATATGGAACAACCTCCAGGTTATGTCCAAGATCCCTCCCTCGTTTATAAGTTAAAGAAGTCTCTTTATGGCCTTAAACAAGCCCCTCGGGCTTGGTATGCCAAGATGGACTCCTTTTTACTTACATCAGGGTTTACTAGGTGTCACTCTAATCCAAATGTTTATATTCTATGACAAGATGACTCCATACTCATTCTTGTTCTCTATGTTGATGACTTGTTGATCATAAGCAGCTCTTCCTCTATTATTGATTCTGTGAAGCTCGCCTTGGCCAACAGATTTTCCATGACTAACTTAGGTCTGCTTCATTACTTCCTTGGGATCCAGATTTCACAATCTGACTCAGGAATTTTGATTTTGCAACCTAAGTATGCTCTTGATTTACTAGCTCATTTTCAGATGTCCGATTGCAAGTCTTCTCCTACTCCTTTTCTTTCTGGGGTTAAGTTGGTTTCAGATTGCTCTACTCCCTTGGTTGATGGTACTCTTTATCGACAGTTGGTGGGGAGCTTGATTTACTTGACTCACACTTGACCAGATTTATCATATGTTGTTGGGATCATGTCTAGATTCATGTAGGAGCCACATGAGCTGTATTGGAAAGTAGCTAAATGGATCCTTCATTATGTTCATGTCACTTATACTGATGGCATTCACTATCATGGAGGGGTAGATATCAACTTAATTGGGTTCACAGATTCTGATTGGGCCAGTGACTTAGATCATCAGAAATCTACTTTTGGCTACAGTTTCTCTCTTGGTTTGGGTCCTATTAGTTGGTCTAGCAAGAAGCAGAATGCAATTGTGATTTCTTCTACAGAGGTATAATATAGAGGAGCAGTTAACGCTGCCACAAAAGCTATTTGGCTATAGGGTATTCTGACAAAGTTTGGCATCCTGACAAAGTTTGGCATCCACCTTCAATGGCATACCATTATCGACTGTGATAACATGAGCACTATCTCTATTTACAGAAATCCAGTTCAGCATCAGTGGATGAAGCACATTGAGATTCATACGAGAGCTTATTCATGATGGTATCATCAACATTCATAACATTCAGACAACTGATCAAATTGCATATTTATTTACTAATCCCTTCACTGAGATGAATTTTCTTCACTTACAGTCTCTTCTTGGGGTGAGGTCTTCTGTAACTACTCATCGTCTTTGGGCTAAGTAGGCCTTCTCTTCTTCTTCTTCTTCTTCTAGGAAGATTATGTTTTTATATGGGCACCTTATCAGGCCTTTAGTTGTCGGGCCCCATTGACACATCTTTCTTAGTTGTTTAGGAGTGTCTTCTCTTTCCGTCTGACTCATCATATCCGCTACCCCAGCTTCAATGAAGGGGGGGTGTTAGTGTGAGTTATCCTATGTGTCCTCCTCTCATATTGGAGGGTCATCTCACATGGGTTAGGTTTAGGGTTAGTTTTAGGGTTTACATGTGTGTCATGCACTAGGGTTACTCAGCACCTTATATGTACTCTCTTTCTATTCATTTATGAGCATGCCAGGACACTTCGTTGTCTTTCCTCTATGTGCAAGCTTTGTTTCTGTTGAGCAAGTTTTTCCATTATTGATCGATTCTTCCTTGCGATTACGCTGGAGCTATCACGATTCCATTGGAGTGTAAATACTTCGTGGTGCATTGTTTCCAATTCGATTCTCACAAACTTTTTCATAAGATCCACTGAAGGAGATGTTTACTATCTCACACAACTCACTACAAAATTGAGAATGTTGTCCTTATTCCACCATTCCCTAGATGAATTCATTGCATACGGTGATGAAGAAATGAATATTTTGAAAAGAGAATATGTGGAAAAGCTTCAGAGCATAATAGAAGTAAATTTTGACCCCAGAGTCTTTGATGAAATTTGGAGGTATGCTTTAGATCTATAGAGAAGATATGAACATCTTGAAGCTTTGCATCAAATGGAGGAAGAAGACAATACATGCCCTATGGAAGAAGATCCAAATTTTTGCTCATACTTTAAGGTTTTCATTCCTGAAAGATTCTTGCATGCTTATGAAGAAGATCTTATCATGGAACCTCCCGATGAAATTGAAAACAATGTCATGGAGGAAGAAGTAGAAGAGACGAAGATAGAATCACCATTCAGTAATTCCATTTGGCTCAAGTCACAACCCATGGGGGGAATAATATATTCAATAAAGGAAGATCCTTGCTACGTAATGGATGATCCAATGCTCCCCGAAGATGCCATCAATGATGAAGAAGACGACCAATTCAAAGTAAGCATGTATGATCTCTTTTCGAGTTTTGATCTTTCAATTAATGATGAAATGGAGAGATGTGAAAAAGTGCAAGAAATTCACCCGACATCATGGTCTGAAGATGATGAATTCAAGATGGTCATAGATAATCTTCCCTCTTATTTTGATTCATCAAGTGATGTAGAAAATTTTCATGAAGAAATGGAGGAAGTCAAAGAATCAAACTCTCTTCTCGATGCAATCATGGATGATCAAATGAAAGAATCCCACTCTCTTTTCAAATCCGAGTAGAATGAACAATTTAAATACAATCTCTACTCACTCGGGGAGTATAATCATCATAATGGTGAAAACACAACCTTTCATATACCACATGAGCAAGAAGATTCAATAATGGATGATCAAGATGTAGCTAAAAAATTATTCTCATACTATTTCCCAACATGGTTCTCTACTTCTTACCAAGAAGAAGATGATATGGATTTTGAGCTTAAAGGAGTGGCCTTCCCAAGAGGCTAGAACCTCTTCTCCTTGTCAGTAGGTCTCATGAATCAAGTATGCCTGTGTTTGCAAGAAATTGAATCCTTGGCAATGAAAAGCAGGGAAGAGGTGAACGAGAATGTTTCAAATAAATCATGGGCCTATATGGATCATATTTTTAACCATATACTAGAGGAACAACAAGAAGATTCTTCCATTGAAGATAAAAATGAGCCTATGGAAATTTCATAATAACTATCTGTACAAGATACTTGAAGGTTGTAGAAGAAACTGAAGATCTTCAACTCAGTCTTGAACTCTTAACCCGAGCCATGGAGATACAAGGCATGTATGAGTCAATTTTTGCTTCCTATTTTGGTACAACAATTTTTTATGTTGGGATGGAGTAGTTGGATAATCTTGATGACTTCCCTAATACTTCGGTTGATGAGAATGGACATGAAAGCATGTCTTTTTCTTCCATGTCGTGCGAAGAAGTTAGTGAGTGAAAAAGGATTAAATTTCATGAATCTCCTTTGGACATCTCCAGTTTTGAAGACAAAAACTTTGCCATGGAATAATATAAAAGGGAAAACATTGAGCTAATTTGCATTGAATAAAGTTGTTTGGTACATGGCAAAAATTTGTAGTAATGTTGGGAGTATATTCAAAACCAACTTGCTCCCACAATTTCAGAATGGTCCATAAATGAAAAAACAAGAGTTCATATGTAAAAATTAAATGAGGCATGAATAATGCTTACATGGCCAAACCAAAATCTGTAATTTTGAAAATAATATCAAGAGGGACTCCAAATGAATGCCTACTGGCGACAAATTCTCTAGACAACAAAGGGGGAGTATGAATGATTCTTTCCAAATGATCCAAAATAAGACTTCACTCACCTTCCTCCAAAAAATTATTCATCTTGAACATGTTCCCATGTTTCAACAATCCTCTGGAGAGTTTGGATTATGATAAGGAGATTACTCTAAATTAGCTCATTGATTGATGGTTGGATTTTGCATAACACTTGGTCAGATTGACACAAGTGTGGAAGTGAATGTACTCACTTTGGATGTGTGGGTTTAGATGGGTAGTACCTCTAGTTTGCAGCTCACTCCTTCCAATTTTTTTTCATGGAAAACCAAACTAAGAGCCACACCTGAAGTTGGATTTTTAAGAAGATGCATCCATTAATCATGACATAGGGCAAAAATTTTCCCAATCTCGGGGACTTTGAGGTTTTAGTGCTCTGCATGATTACGGGACATCAACAGGAATATTCAAAATGTAAAATTACTTCAAGAGGTTAACCAAATGGTGTCAATGGATGCAGGAACAATGCTCAACCTACAGTATGAGTCAAGAAGGATGGAATCATGATCAACATTATTCTTCCCAAGCCATGCAAAGGAATAACACATAATTACCAGGTTTGAACAAATGGAAACTATGCATCTTATGTAGAGATCTTAATGGTAAAAAAAACATGAATTAATAATTTCATGATGTGCACCGTGTACGAGATCTCAAACCTTCTTGAGCCAGTCAAAGTATATATCGAGTTCACCACCTGGGATGATGCATAGTCCATGAACTTGACAATACAAGTGTGTCATGTGACAATTGGTTTTCATAACACTTATGAAATGGTTGGGAGTTGAAGTACAAAGTATAACTACAAGTGTCAGTTTTCCTTCTTCTCTCTCAGTCTCAGGAGTCTCTCTTGTAGTAAGTGTGGTACCATGAGTCCACATAGGTGCCCAAAAGATAATTCATTGGTCTTTATATGGAAGTTTAGTGGGACTGTCAGGTGGATTCTTTAGGAACATGTCTTTATTGTCCTCATTACATTTACATTTCCCCAAGATAGATCTATTTGTTGCTAGTGCAAATGGTTCAACAGGGAGATTAATCATTTTGGAGCACGGAGACTATACCCCGGGGATTGAAATTTAGCATGCCCTATCATTTTTATGCACAGAAATGTCCACCTACTTAGATCCAATGACCTACAGATTCATATTATCTGATCCCCCTAGGTGATTCAGGACATTCCATGTAATCCCCAATAAGTGATTTGAGAGAGTTCATTAGAAAGAGGGGAAGCTACATGCAGCTGTACAAAGGCCTTCTGTTGTTGCAAATCAGCAGCACCCCCTGGATGTTGATCAGATTTCTAGTTTGATCATACTAAGCATCTAGTGTGATTGCACAACATTGAATCCTCTTCCCCAAGTGTGGGACTTGCAAAAATGAGAAAAGAAATCTCCAGTTTAGAGGTTGGTTCCTCAATTCCTCTGGTCAGTTATATCACTTGCACAATTGCAGAGGTTTGAAATTTCCTAATTCTAATCTAAATTCCAAAGGGACAAGGACAGAAAATGCATAAAAGGAAATAAAACTAATGCTAATAGGTGATACACCAAAGGAGTGGTAAGACATTTCTCACTTCTGTATGAATTGACACAATTCATAAGGAATGCATAGCAGAACAACATGCACAAACTGATCAAACTGTAATGAAGAGATCATAGAATTAGTCAATGACAGACACTATGCAGAGGATTGAAGGATTTTAATCACAAGGCCTGTATTATTATTTTAACATCTCAGATCCAATCACAGTACATTACAGTGATCCTGAGAGGCAAGAAAAGGTAAGTTACAGTTACTTAGAAAAGGTAAAATTTTATTCCACCAAAATCACTACCAAGGTGGAAGAAATGGGACCCTCCCATACCACAAAAAAAATGTCTCAACACTTTGAAAAATGAGCTCAAATCTGGCTTTTACAGTGCAAGGGACAAGCCCAGGAGAGAGAAACATGGGAAAAAATGGGAGAGGTTCAATCATTGACCAAAATGCCATTCAAAACAGCATGGGAATGCCCTTACAGACCCATTCCTTGACATTTTTAACCATGTTGGGAGAGAATGTGAACCATTCTTCATTAAAAACGGTGGTTGAAATGTCATTTCTGCTCCATCACCACGTGCCAGAGGATGTTTTTTGATTTTCTCTCTCCAAAATCCATCAAAATGAAAAATTGACATTGGAATCTTGTATATAATTTCACCAGCTTTCCATTGATATATAAGAACGCAAAAAATTGAGCATCTGGATCGAAAGATATGGCCACTTGAAGTTTTAGGGCAAAACAGGGCCAAATCGGGTTAGCGGGAAAAAAATTTGAATTTTGGCACCTTTTTGGTCATTTGGAAAATTTTCCAAAATTTCCCCGTCACTCTGCCACTCTAGGTGCCATGTGGCAGACATCTCATTGGCTGTGGGCCTTTTAGGGGAAACATTTTCCCAAAAAACTCCGCCGAGCCATAACTTCAAAAATACATGGAGTTAGGAGGAAAACTTTACCTTTCTAGAAAGCTGAGAAAGAGCTTTATCCAATGGTGTCATTTCCAGAAGGTTTTGAGTGCTTGAAAAGAAAAATATTATGTACTGAGGCACAAGAGAGGAAGAAATTTGAAAGGGAGTTAGCCACACAAAATGAGTAGGGGGCACATTTTGGATAATAATTTTGGCGACTCAGAGGGGTCATCTGCCTGCTGGATGAAGTTACCAGTTTCCTAAAGCATCCATTGGGCATGGAGTCATGAGTTGTAGCCTAAAAACTGATCTGAACTTTGAAAACCTCCTCTTTGAGCCAACTTGGAAACCCACTGAAATGGACTGTGCAAGAGCAAAACCAGCACCACAAAAACTTTGTACAAAACTAAAGGTATACATGCTCCAAAATGGCACATGCAGAATGTGCACAAGCACTTCTTTACTAAAAGAAAAAATACCTATCCTACTCTAACTGGAAGCAAAAGTGGGCTAAACAAACCTTGCAACTGTTGGGAGAAATAGCTTCCCTTTCTCGAAAGTTGCAACCATGCAACTGATTTGGCACTAAACATGGCTGATTGAATGAGTGGGAAAATAAAAAAGAAGCTGGTCTTCTACCCAAATCATCAAGGTGTCAACTGAAAACAAATCCAATACCTCTTTTATTTGCTCTGCATTTGGATTGAAGAGGTATGACAACTGATCCTTGGTACTTTGTAGCTCACCCTCATGCTTAGAAGCAAGCATGACTAGTTGTGACTTCTCCTTTGACTCCAATGAAGTCAAATACCTTATTGGGCAAGGTATGATCCATTTGATATGCCCATAGCTTTGATTTTCAACTCCAAAAATGGAGTCTTCTTGTAGACCTTGGGTGGGTGATGTGGAAGCAATGGTAGGACTTTTCTGCCCTTTCTCTTCCTCCATGACAACATGGAACTTTTCTATAGTGTGCAACTCCTCGTTATTGATTGCAACATCCAATGAAGTTGCTTTTGCATTGTTGTTACCTGCTGCAATAC
Source organism: Taxus chinensis (assembly GCA_019776745.2). Taxonomy (NCBI): domain Eukaryota; kingdom Viridiplantae; phylum Streptophyta; class Pinopsida; order Cupressales; family Taxaceae; genus Taxus; species Taxus chinensis. The sequence continues at coordinate 37,983,799 of CM034150.1, forward strand.
ATTGTTGACTTTGGAGCTCCTCCATTGTAGCTTTTGGAAGATCAAATTCTTCCAGCTTTGATTCAAGAGGCATGTTGCAAACTATAGGCTATTGTCCTTGAACTCTTTTGTCATGGCACGCAAGTTCTTGTGTTGGAGAATGAATGGGAAGAAGGAAACATGGTATTTCAGCTAGCTCGTCATCTAAACATTCTTCTAAGTTTGATGGAAAATAAAACTCTTGAATGTCTTGCTGCAGAAAAGTCTCTCCCTCTTGTATGGCGGCCTCCAAATCTGCATTTTCTTTACCCTGTATAACTTCATTTTCAAATATGAAACTTGTCAATCCAAACTCATCCCAAAAATCAAATTGTTGGAGAGATTGAAGTGGGAGAGAAGCATGAAATTTCTTGTGCCTTTGCTCACAATTTGGACCTATTAGTTCACCTCCATAATGGCTTCATCAATCAAATCAGTCCCTTCAAATGAAATAAAAAATGTATCAATAATGCTTCCTTCTTCTACTGTTGTAAAAACTGACTTGACCTCATCCATTTGCTCCTCAAAGATGGGGTTTTGAGATGGTTTTCCTTCCTTCTCGATGGCTGATTTTGGTAGTGCAAACTGGATCAAATTTTCTTGGGAAAAGTGCCAACATGGACACCCACTCATCACCAACAAACTTTTTTTTCTCGCTTCATTGCTGTTATAAAATCAGCCTTGTTTTCCACGTGTTCGCCAACTTCAACATCCTCTGTTGGTTTCACCATCCAGGGGATTTTTGTAATCCCGAATTTAAGAGCCCAACTCTCCATACTTTGAATTTCTTCATCCTTGTTTGGCTCTTCTTTCTTCTACTGTTTCCCTTGATTGGCATTCTGATTTTTATCCTCCCAACATGGATTTGGGAATGCAAGAGGAGAAGTGGATTGTAACTCAATTGATTTTGCAATTTTTGTGGTGGTGGAAGAGGTAGGAAACTCTTGTTCTTTGGAGGGAATGGCTGTTTGGAAGGGAAAAGGACATAAGAATTGAGATGGGGTGGAAGAATAGGGAATGGAGAAATGGATTCAACACTTGGGACAGCAGATGGAGAGTTTAAAACTTGAACATTGCTGAGATAAAATAGATTGGGAAAGAGGGAGAGAAAAGGCATGAGATTGTGTTCTTACCTATTAATAAGGTTGTTGAATACTCCTCTCATACACCTTTATTCCTTCAGTCCACTTACAAACAATGGTAGTGTTGTAATCATGAAGTCTAGCTTCTCTTGAGGGGCTGTAATGCCTTGGAAAAGGTCCCCACCCATGGACACGGTGCTCTACAACTGATTCTAAATGAGTTCATTTGTGCTTGAGCCCTAGATAGCACCATGTTTACCTCCATCTTTTGGATTTGTTTCGCAGCAGATCTGCATTTTATTCTTGACTACCCTCATAACCAGCATACCCTTGTGCTTGACATGCTTCATATCCAAACGGACTTTGGCACTGGCTGCTCATATGGGTAGACATGCTGATTTGAATTTGATCAAAATGCTGATTTGGAGGATTTGTAAAACATGTTGGAGGTGTGATATACTACTGTTGTAAATGTGAATTCCATGATGGAAATGAAGTCATGATTGCACAACTTCATGGAATGGAAAAGAATGAAAATGATGGAAATAAGAATGGATGGAAATGAATGGAAAACAGGTCTGTAACTTAGAGAATGAGTGTTTACCAGATGGAGTCGCCAGATGTGCGTTTGAAAGTGCCCTCCAAAAGGCTGAATCTTTAATAGGAACACACCAACCTGTCAAAGATAAAGTGGAAGACCTCTAAGGTCCCACTAGGCGTGCTAAAACTTTTGTGGGCAAATCAGCAGCACCCCCTGATTGTTGATCAGATTCTAGTTTGTATACTAGCATCCAGGTGTGATTGCACAACATTGACCTCTCCAAGTGTGGGACTTGGAAAAATGGAGAGGAATATATAGAAGTCCAAATAGCACACGCTCTTCTCGATGCCATCATGGATGATCAAATTAGATCCACTCTCTTTTCAAATCCGAGTAGAATGAACAATTTAAATACAATCTCTACTCACTCGGGGAGTATAATCATCATAATGGTGAAAACACAACCTTTCATATACCACATGAGCAAGAAGATTCAATAATGGATGATCAAGATGTAGCTAAAAAATTATTCTCATACTATTTCCCAACATGGTTCTCTACTTCTTACCAAGAAGAAGATGATATGGATTTTGAGCTTAAAGGAGTGGCCTTCCCAAGAGGCTAGAACCTCTTCTCCTTGTCAGTAGGTCTCATGAATCAAGTATGCCTGTGTTTGCAAGAAATTGAATCCTTGGCAATGAAAAGCAGGGAAGAGGTGAACGAGAATGTTTCAAATAAATCATGGGCCTATATGGATCATATTTTTAACCATATACTAGAGGAACAACAAGAAGATTCTTCCATTGAAGATAAAAATGAGCCTATGGAAATTTCATAATAACTATCTGTACAAGATACTTGAAGGTTGTAGAAGAAACTGAAGATCTTCAACTCAGTCTTGAACTCTTAACCCGAGCCATGGAGATACAAGGCATGTATGAGTCAATTTTTGCTTCCTATTTTGGTACAACAATTTTTTATGTTGGGATGGAGTAGTTGGATAATCTTGATGACTTCCCTAATACTTCGGTTGATGAGAATGGACATGAAAGCATGTCTTTTTCTTCCATGTCGTTGCGAAGAAGTTAGTGAGTGAAAAAAGGATTAAATTTCATGAATCTCCTTTGGACATCTCCAGTTTTGAAGACAAAAAACTTTGCCATGGAATAATATAAAAGGGAAAACATTGAGCTAATTTGCATTGAATAAAGTTGTTTGGTACATGGCAAAAATTTGTAGTAATGTTGGGAGTATATTCAAAACCAACTTGCTCCCACAATTTCAGAATGGTCCATAAATGAAAAAACAAGAGTTCATATGTAAAAAATTAAATGAGGCATGAATAATGCTTACATGGCCAAACCAAAATCTGTAATTTTGAAAATAATATCAAGAGGGACTCCAAATGAATGCCTACTGGCGACAAATTCTCTAGACAACAAAGGGGGAGTATGAATGATTCTTTCCAAATGATCCAAAATAAGACTTCACTCACCTTCCTCCAAAAAATTATTCATCTTGAACATGTTCCCATGTTTCAACAATCTCTTAAGGATGATGAATACCTTTAGCTCAATGATTTAACCTCCATGATAAAAAACACTTGGTCAGAGAAACAAAGCAAGATGTTCAGGGAAGTTCTTGAATGGGAAGTAAACTAGTTTGTTCTCACTCCTTCCAAGTGTTTTTCTAATATAAGAGACAATTTGAAGTTGCATTTCAAAGAAGATGAATGTTTTCATGACAACAAAAATTTTCCCAATCTCGAAGACATGGAGGTATGGTGTCTCATGATTACGGGACATCAAGAGGAATATTCAAAATGTAAAATTTTCAAGAGGTTAACCAAATGTTCAATGGATGAAGGAACATTCTCAATATAGTATGAGTAAAAGGATGGAATCATGATCAACATTATTCTTCCCAAGCCATGCAAAGCCATCACCAAATCCAGGTTTGAAAAATAATAGTTTTTGTGATTCAATGGTCATACGTCAATTCATTATTTCATGATGGCATGTACTTTTCTCAACTTGTTGTCGAGTATGTATATATCCTTTTCCCACCTCTGTAAATTTTCCCTCCCCTTGTATATAATTTCCTTTCTATGGTTTTCTTCCCTTTATGTTGTGTGTTTCCCTTCCTATTATTTTGTGTGTGTGTGTTTTCCTTCTTCTCTCTCTCTCTCTCTCTTGTTTTAAGTTGTACATGACTCCACAAGGCCCAATGGATAAGGCATTGGTCTTTCTTTTGAAATGTTGAGATTCTGGATTCTTTATGTCATGTCTTTATTGTCCTCATTCCATTTCATTTCCCCAAGCTAGATCTATTTGTTGTCGTGCAAATGTGCAATAGGGAAATTGATCATTTTCGAGCACGAAAACTATACCCCTGTGCTGAAATTTACATGCCCTATCATTCCCATGCACACCAAGTCCACCCAGTTAGTCCAATGACCTCCAGATTGATGTTATCTCATCCCCCTAGGTGATTCAGGAAATTCCATTAATCCCCCCTAAGTGATTTTAGGAGTTCATTAAAAGTTGCAAGCTACATGCAGCTGTACAAAGGCCTTGTTGTTGCAAATCAGCAGCACCCCCTGGATGTTGATCAGATTTCTAGTTTGATCATTCTAAGCATCCAATGTGATTACACAACATTGAATCCTCTTCCCAAGTGCGGGACTTGCAAAAATGGAAAAGGAATCTCCAGATTAGAGGCTAGTTCCTCAACTCCTCTGATCAGCTATTTTACTTGCATAATTGTAGAGGTTTAAAATCCTAAATCTACTCTAAATTCCAAAGGGACAAGGATAGAAAATGCAAAAAGAAAGAACTAATGCTAATAGGTGATGCACCAAAGGAGTTGTAGACACCTGATGCTGCATGAAATACACAATCCATAAGGAAACATAGCCCAAAACATGCACAAATGCTCAAAATGTAATGAAAGATCAAGAAAGCAATGATAGATATATGAAAGGATTGAGGGATTTTAATCACAGAACATATATCAACATCTCAGATCCAATACAGTACATTACAGTGATCCAGAGGCAAGAAAAGGTGTTGCATTACATGGAAAGGTAAAATTCTTCACAAATTCTGCCAAGGTGGAAGAAAAAGGAAGTTGGAGAGCTGAAAAAGTGTCTCCTCTTTGAAAAATGAACTCATTCTGGCTTTTACAGTGCAAACCACGACCCCAAGAGAGAGAATCATGGGAAAACATGCAAGGGGTTCAACCATTGACCAAAATGCCATCAAAACAGCATGGGTGCCCTGACAGACCCATTCCCTGAGATTTTTAACCATGCTGGGAGATAATGCGAGCCATTCTTCATTAAAAACGGTGGTTGAAACGTCATTTCCGTCCATGACCACATACCAGAGGAATTTCTTGATTTTATCTCTCCAAACTCCACCAAAATTAAAAAATGACCCTGGAATCTTGTATATAATTTTACCATCTTTCCATTGATATAAAGAACGCGAAAAACTGAGCTCTGTATCGAAAGATATGGCGATTTGAAGTTTTAGGGCAAAACAGGGCCAAATCAGGTCGGTGGGAAAAAAAATTGAATTTTTGCACCTTTTTGGTCATTTGGAAAATTTTCCAAAATTTCCCCACACTCCGCCACTCTAGGTGCCACGTGGCGACATCTCATTGGCCGCGGGCCTTTTAGGGGAAAATTTTTCCAAAAAATTCGCCGAGCCATAACTTCAAAAATACGTGGAGTTAGGAGGAAAAATTTATCTTTCTGGAAAGCTGAGAAAGAGCTCTATCCAATGGTGTCATTTCCAGAAGGTTTTGAGTGCCTAAAAAGTAAAATATTATGACTGAGGCACAAGAGAGGAAAAAATGAGAGGAGTTAGCCACACAAAATGAGTAGGGGCACATTTTGGATAATAATTTTGGCGACTCAGAGGGGTCATCTGCCTGCTGGATGAAGTTACCAGTTTCCTAAAGCATCCATTGGGCATGGAGTCATGAGTTGTAGCCTAAAAACTGATCTGAACTTTGAAAACCTCCTCTTTGAGCCACTTGGAAACCCACTGAAATGGACTGTGCAAGAGCAAAACCAGCACCACAAAAACTTTGTACAAAACTAAAGGTTATACATGCTCCAAAATGGCACATGCAGAATGTGCACAAGCACTTCTTTTACTAAAAGAAAAAATACCTATCCTACTCTAACTGGAAGCAAAAGTGGGCTAAACAAACCTTGCAACTGGTTGGGAGAAATAGCTTCCCTTTCTCGAAAGTTGCAACCATGCAACTGATTTGGCACTAAACATGGCTGATTGAATGAGTGGAAAATAAAAAAGAAGCTGGTCTTCTACCCAAATCATCAAGGTGTCAACTGAAAACAAATCCAATACCTCTTTTATTTGCTCTGCATTTGGATTGAAGAGGTATGACAACTGATCCTTGGTACTTTGTAGCTCACCCTCATGCTTAGAAGCAAGCATGACTAGTTGTGACTTCTCCTTTGACTCCAATGAAGTCAAATACCTTATTGGGCAAGGTATGATCCATTTGATATGCCCATAGCTTTGATTTTCAACTCCAAAAATGGAGTCTTCTTGTAGACCTTCTTGGGTGGGTGATGTGGAAGCAATGGTAGGACCTTTCTGCCCTTTCTCTTCCTCCATGACAACATGGAACTTTTCTATAGTGTGCAACTCCTCGTTATTGATTGCAACATCCAATGAAGTTGCTTTTGCATTGTTGTTACCTGCTGCAATACATTGTTGACTTTGGAGCTCCTCCATTGTAGCTTTTGGAAGATCAAATTCTTCCAGCTTTGATTCAAGAGGCATGTTGCAAACTATAGGCTATTGTCCTTGAACTCTTTTGTCCATGGCAGCAAGTTCTTGTTGTTGGAGAATGAATGGTGAAGAAGGAAACATGGTAATTTCAGCTAGCTCGTCATCTAAACATTCTTCTAAGTTTGATGGAAAATAAAACTCTTGAATGTCTTGCTGCAGAAAAGTCTCTCCCTCTTGTATGGCGGCCTCCAAATCTGCATTTTCTTTACCCTGTATAACTTCATTTTCAAATATGAAACTTGTCAATCCAAACTCATCCCAAAAATCAAATTGTTGGAGAGATGAAGTGGGAGAGAAGCATGAAATTTCTTGTGCCTTTTGCTCACAATTTGGACCTATTATGTTCACCTCCATAATGGCTTCATCAATCAAATCAGTCCCTTCAAATGAAATAAAAAATGTATCAATAATGCTTCCTTCTTCTACTGTTGTAAAAAACTGACTTGACCTCATCCATTTGCTCCTCAAAGATGGGGTTTTGAGATGGTTTTCCTTCCTTCTCGATGGCTGATTTTGTAGTGCAAACTGGATCAAAATTTTCTTTGGGAAAAGTGCCAACATGGACACCCAACTCATCACCAACAAACTTTTTTTTTCTCGCTTCATTGCTGTTATAAAATCAGCCTTGTTTTCCACTTGTTCTCCAACTTCAACATCCTCTGTTGGTTTCACCATCAAGGGGATTTTTGTAATCCCGAATTTAAGAGCCCAACTCTCCATACTTTGAATTTCTTCATCCTTGTTTGGCTCTTCTTTCTTCTACTGTTTCCCTTGATTGGCATTCTGATTTTTATCCTCCCAACATGGATTTGGGAATGCAAGAGGAGAAGTGGATTGTAACTCAATTGATTTTGCAATTTTTTGTGGTGGTGGAAGAGGTAGGAACTCTTGTTTCTTTGGAGGGAATGGCTGTTTGGAAGGGAAAAGGACATAAGAATTGAGATGGGGTGGAAGAATAGGGAATGGAGAAATGGATTCAACACTTGGGACAGCAGATGGAGAGTTTAAAACTTGACATTGCTGAGATAAAATAGATTGGGAAAGAGGGAGAGAAAAGGCATGAGATTGTGTTCTTACCTATTAATAAGGTTGTTGAATACTCCTCTCATACACCTTTATTCCTTCAGTCCACTTTACAAACAATGGTAGTGTTGTAATCATGAAGTCTAGCTTCTCTTGAGGGCTGTAATGCCTTGGAAAAGGTCCCACCCATGGACACGGTGCTCTACAACTGATTCTAAATGATTTCATTTGTGCTTGAGCCCTAGATAGCACCATGTTTACCTCCATCTTTTGGATTTGTTCCAGCAGATCTGCATTTTATTCTTGACTACCCTCATAACCAGCATACCCTTGTGCTTGACATGCTTCATATCCAAACTGACTTTGGCACTGCTGCTCATATGGGTAGACATGCTGATTTTGAATTTGATCAAAATGCTGATTTGGAGGATTTGTAAAACATGTTGGAGGTGTGATATACTACTGTTGTAAATGTGAATTCCATGATGGAAATGAAGTCATGATTGCACAACTTCATGGAATGGAAAAGAATGAAAATGATGGAAATAAGAATGGATGGAAATGAATGGAAAACAGGTCTGCAACTTAGAGAATGAGTTGTTTACCAGATGGAGTCGCCAGATGTGCTTTTGAAAGTGCCTCCAAAAGGCTGAATCTTTAATAGGAACACACCAACCTGTCAAAGATAAAGTGGAAGACCTCTAAGGTCCCACCAGGCGTGCTAAAACTTTTGTGGCAAATCAGCAGCACCCCCTGGATGTTGATCAGATTTCTAGTTTGATCATACTAGCATCCAGTGTGATTGCACAACATTGAATCCTCTTCCCAAGTGTGGGACTTGAAAAATGGAAGAGGAATATCTAGATTAGAGGCTGGTTCCTCAACTCCTCTGATCAGCTAATTCACTTGTACAATTGCAGAGGTTTAAATTCCTAAATCTACCCTCAATTCCAAGGAGACAAAGATAGAGAATGCAAAAAAGAAGGAACTAATGCTAATAGGTGATGCACCAAAGGAGTTGTAAACACCTGATGCTACATGAAATACACAATCCACAAGGAAACACAACACAAAACATGCACAAATGCTCAAAATGTAATGAAAGATCAAGAAAGCAATGATAGATATATGAAAGGATTGAGGGATTTTAATCACAGAACATATATCAGCATCTCAGATCCAATACAGTACATTACAGTGATCCAGAGGCAAGAAAAGGTGCTGCATTACATGGAAAGGTAAAAAATTTTCACAAATTCTGCCAAGGAGGAAGAAAAAGGAAGTTGCAGAGCTGAAAAAGTGTCTCCTCTTTGAAAAATGAACTCATTCTGGCTTTTACAGTGCAAACCACGACCAAAGGAGAGAGAAACACGGGAAAACATGCAAGGGGTTCAACCATTGACCAAAATTCCATCAAAATAGCATGGGCACCCTGATAGACCCATTCCTTGACATTTTTAACTATGCTGGGAGAGAATGAGAGCCATTCTTCATTAAAAACGGTGGTTGAAACGTCATTTCTGTCCATGACCACGTGCCAAAGGCATTTCTTGATTTTCTCTCTCCAAACTCCACCAATATTAAAAAATTACCCCGGAATCTTGTAGATAATTTTATCATCTTTCCATTGATATAAAGAACATGAAAAACTGAGCTCTGGATCGAAAGATATGGCGATTTGAAGTTTTAGGGAAAAACAGGGCCAAATCGGGTCGGTGGGAAAAAAATTTGAATTTTTGCACCTTTTTGGTCATTTGGAAAATTTTCCAAAATTTCCCCACACTCCACCACTCTAGGTGCCACGTGGCGGCATCTCATTGGCTACGGGCCTTTCAGGGGAAAATTTTTCCAAAAAACTCCGCCGAGCCATAACTTCAAAAATACATGGAGTTAGGAGGAAAACTTTACCTTTCTGGAAAGATGAGAAAGAGCTCTATCCAATGGTGTCATTTCCAGAAGGTTTTGAGTGCCTGAAAAGAAAAATATTATGACTGAGGCACAAGAGAGGAAAAAATGAGAGGAGTTAGCCACACAAAATGAGCAGGGGCACATTTTGGATAACAAGGCTATCATTGGCTTTCCTGGGACTGGAGCAACCCCATGGAGCAGAACATAAATAGCCAAACCAAACATAGAGGTGATTCAAAGGTCTTGGGACTGTCGACACTAAAATTTTCCTCCAAAATTTCCATTTCATTAATATATGTATTAGGAATAGGATGTTGTTAAGTGTAATTAGTAGTAGCGTTCGATAGAAGATAACGGCGCCGTCAGTACGGTGCCGCCAATAATGTGGAGTACGGTAACAGTCAAAGTACAATAGGAATGTTGTAAAAAGTAAATATTTGTCGTAAGTGGTCCGGTAATGTTAAAATGTCAAAGTTTGGGTAATTAGAGAAGTAGGGTCTACATGATTAGGAATTAGAAATATTATATTGGTAATAAGGACAAGGAGTGAGGTCATAAATATTTTGTGTATTTTATTTGTAAAAATTCTAAAAATGTGGAACCCATGTAAAATGATAAGGTTTATCTTATCTTAACAGATAAGCTTACATGTACAGATAAGAGTTAAGGTATGGAATATGATTCGTCAGAGTGGATTTCTTATCCTATCTTAGAGATAGGATGGATAAGCCTGGAAGTTCTATAAATAGAGAGGCCACCCCCCTCATTTAGCATAGAAAGAAGTAGTGAGAAATATTGTAGGAAGTGTGCGAAGGAAGCCATCAGTTAAAGGTGTGTTGAAGAAGCCATCGAGAGGTGTAATTGTAAAGTTTCTCCCATAGTCTTGTTGACGAATCTCATGGGTGAGATTGTAACAGTTTCATGTTAATATTATAATTTATTTTGATATTTCAGATTTTTCGTCATTCTGTCTTATCATAGTCAATGGTATTCTTGTGTTATGTTGTTGTTTTGTTTCCAGATTACGTCCACCAAACTAAAGGCTGTGCATTAGTAAATAATCATAGCATGAGGAGTTCCCGGTGAAGAATTATCATAGTGCCAGATTGCTGATGACATTTTGGTTCCGTTGCCGGGACCATTCCTCGTTGGTGGATTTTCTGGAGAGATATTCCCACTAAGTCAAAAATGAATTGGAGGGTAACCTTGTTTTTACTGTGCATAGTAGTTACCATGGTAAAGTCATTTTTACCGTGAATAGTAGTTACCATGTTAAAGGAATTTTTGCCATGAATAGTAGTTACCCTGGTAAAGTCCTTTTTGCTGGGAATAGTAATTACCGCAGTAAGGTCACTTTTTACCATGAATAGTATATACCGCAGTAACTTCACTTTTTACTGTGAATAGTGTTTACCACAGTAAAGTCAGTTTTTACCGTAGTAAGTCAAGTTTTACCATAGTTTACCGTGGTCATTTCTATTTTACTGTAGAAAGGTGTAAAGTCACTTTCTAGTATAGTGATTCCAATTATTTGTGCACATAAGTCTTGTTAATTGTACTTATGGGTTGGTATTTCACGGTGGTTACTTTTGAAAATGGGAAAGATTCTTGTTTTTTCAGCTCAATCTAATGAAGATGCTTCTTCTTTCATTCAAGAGTTTAAACGATCTTGTATTTGTAATGGCCTTATAAGAAGGGAAAAATGGACTGAATTTTTTCCTACCTTTTTGGATGGTTCAGCACTTAGGTGGTTTGAAACACTAGGTGATAATGTGAAAAATTCATGGGATTTATTAACTGAAAGTTTTCTTGAAGAATTTGGTGAACAACAGAAATATGTAGATCTCATGATCGAGATCACAAAGCTATCCCAAGGAGAGAAGGATAAGATAAGGGATTATCATGCTCGTGTTCTAGAGCTAAGGAGGAAGCTCGATGCCCAGATCCGGAAGGAAGGACTAGCGGATGGGTTGATGAATGACGTGGATAATCTCCTCTGTAAGCACTTCATTCTTGGGATGAAGCCAGAGATCAGACAACGAGTGAAGTATGACCGCCCAACCACCATTGAACAAGAAAAGGAGATTGCAAGAAGGAAAGAAGAAAGCATGGAAGAGGAGCCCAAAGAAATTGTTGCTAAAGTAGAGCCTACACCAGCACCTTTGGTCCTGAATCCACAACCACTCCCGGTGAGCACAAATATTTCTCCTAATACATCTACTGAGTATGAAGATCTGCTCAAAAAGATGGGTCAGTTAACTATTAATCTTCTTCAAGGAAAGGAATTTAGTTCTCAGGGAGGAGATAGAGGTCCAAAGAGAAATATTTCTGAAGTTGTTTGTTATGGTTGTTATAAAAAGGGTCATTATAAGTATAATTGTCCAGATAGAGCTTCTACATCTAGTAAGGGAGATAATGATAAAGGAAAAGCACCTGTGAATTCTTTTGATGTAGTAGATAAGAGTAGAAATAATGAAGTAGATGTGTTTGTAACAAAAAGAAAGAAAGAAAAAGATAATCAAGATGGAAATGATCCTAAGAAGATGAAAGAAGAAACTAGTAAGAAACATAGGAGAAGAAAGTTGGGTGTGCAGGATTTTCTGATTTCACAGGGGCAAGGACCATACTCCATCTTGGAAGATCTGTCCAAAAGGCCTGCAAATATTACATATGGTCAACTCTTGGCTATGTCTTCTGAGAAGAGGCGGGAGTTGCGAGGTGGACTCAATGCTCGAAGAAGGAAGGAGGTTGAGGTCCCTGTTTTGGAGGCAGAGGCAGATCCCTATGCTCCACAAGCTGAGGTATTATGTAATGGTATTTCAATTCATGATGTCTTAGTTGATGGAGGTGCTGCAGTTAATGTAATGACTGAGTCTGTAATGAATATATTGGGGTTAAAAATTGATCGCCCTTCAACACTTATGTTAAGGTCATTAAATAAGGGAAAAACTAAACCAGAAGGTGTAATTTCAAATGTGGCAATATCTGTTATGGGTGTGGTATGTGTGGTAGACTTTCAGGTGATGAAAAATGGTATTGTTGCGTACCCAATGCTGCTAGGAAGACCATGGCTAAGGAGAGTTCATGCAAGAAACTACTGGAATGAAGGTTTCATGACACTTGGACGTGGTAGAGAGAGGGTGAAGATAAACGTGATCCCTCGACATCATAAAGTAGAACCTGTGGATTCAAGTGATGAAACTGATGATTGGACATCCTCTGATTACTCTAGTACCAGTGAAGTGGACACTGAAGATGAAGAAAGTGAGGTGGATGTTTCAGTCATGGATATCCTGCCAGTCACACCAACTCATGACCCCATAAAATTATCTGAAGAAGAAGTTGATGATCGTCTCCAACAAATAAAGATTGGTGATGCTGTGATGGAGAGTGAGAAGGAATCCTACCTCCAGCTCTTTCGAAGGTACATACACCTATTCACTTTTGATTACAAGGAACTCCGCCAAGTAAGTTGGGTAGAACATTGTATTGAGCTGGTAGATGGTGTTAAGCCCATAAAGCAAATGCCATATAGAATGAATCCTAATTTTTCCAAGACTGTAAAAGAAGAAATAGATAAGTTGCTTGATGCAGGATTCATATTTGCTGTGGAGAATTCAGAATGGGTTTCTCCCATTGTGATCTCAATAAAAAAGAATGGGAAGCTACGCATTTGTGTTGATTATAGGAAGCTCAATAAGGCAACAAAGAAGGATCATTACCCTCTTCCATTTTCAGATCAGATCTTGGACGAAGTAGCTGGCCAGGAGTGCTATAGTTTTGCTGATGGATATAGCGGCTACAACCAAGTTCGTATAGCAGAGAAAGATCAGCTGAAGACCACGTTCACCACTCCTTGGGGAACGTTTGCTTATAGAGTTATGCCTTTTGGGTTGTGTAATGCTCCAGCAACATTCCAGCGTTTAATGAATAGGGTGTTCGAACCCTACATTGGGACCTTCATCAGAGTATTTCTGGATGATTTTTGCATCTATGGGAGCAAGTTGGACCACCTGCACCAGATGGAGACAGCATTTCAAAGGTTAGATGAAGCACAAGCCTCACTAAACCCTACAAAGTGTGTCTTTGGATGTTCTAAAGGCGTTTTGTTAGGGCATGTTGTATCCAGAGATGGTATTGGTACTGATCCTGATAAAGTTTCAAAAATCAAAGATTTACCATTTCCTATAAATAGAAGTAAGTTGAGATCATTTTTAGGCCATGTGGGTTACTATAGAAGGTTCATCGAAAATTTCTCAAAGATTGCACAGCCACTAACCCAGTTCTTGAAGAAGGATGTTGCTTATGAACCAGGAAACAAGGCGCATGAAGCTTTTGGACAACTGAAGGAAGCCCTGGTGTCTTCACCTGTTTTGAAGAATCCAGATTGGAGCAAGCCATTCATTGTGTACACTGATGCCTCAGATGCAGCACTAGGTAGTACTTTGAGCCAAAAGGATGAAAATGGGAATGAACATCTAATTTACTTTGGGAGCAGACAAATGAGCAGTGCTGAGGTAAACTATACTGTAACTGAAAAAGAGGCTCTGGCTATCATTTTTGCTGTAAAGAAGTTTAGAAATTACTTGCTAGGGTAGAAATTTATAGTTGTAACGGATCATCAGGCTCTGAAATATATTGTCAATAAGCCTAACCCATCAGGGAGGATAGCAAGATGGATAATTTTGCTACAAGAATTTGAATTTGATATTATAGATAGGCCAGGAAAGAAGCATGTCAATGCAGATGCACTCTCTCGAGCCTATGATGGTTTAGGATCATCTTGTGATGATGATGATTTTCCCGATGCAGCATTGTTCTCCCTTGACACAATCCTTAGTGAATACATAGATATTTGGAATTATCTGAATGAATTCAAGTTTCCTGATGGTGCCAATGCAAAGACTAAGAGAAAGATTACTCAAGCCAGTCGTCCATACTCTATTCTGCATGGAGCATTATTTCGAATAGGACCTGATGGACAGTACAAGAGGGCAGTTGGACGTGATCAAGGAAAAGAGATTCTAGAAGAATTCCACAATGGTACATGTGGAGGGCACTTCTCTGGACAACTTACAGCAAGAAGGATCTTGGATGCAGGTTATCACTGGCCCACTCTTTTTAAAGACTGTTATAATTATTGTAAGACATATGATATTTGTCAAACACATGGTAACCGTAAGACTTCATCAGCTCCATTATGTCCTATTCTTCCCCTTGGTCCCTTTGAAAAATGGGGAATAGACATTGTAGGTCTACTTCCAACTACATCACGTCAAAATAAGTATATTGTAGTTGCCACAGATTATTTAATCAAGTGGGTTGAAGCTAGGCCATTGAAAGCAGCTTCCATGGATGAAGTGGCAAGGTTCATATATGAACGCATTGTCACCAGATTTGGTTGTCCATTAGAAATTGTAACAGATCAAGGAAGCCACTTCATTAATGAGGTGGTAGAAGCCCTAGTCAATAAATTTTCTATCAAGCACAGGAAGGCAACAACATACAAGCCAAGCACAAATGGACAAGTGGAACGAACAAATTTTGTGCTGTGTCAAATTTTAGCAAAAGATGCAGCCTTGCAGGTACATAAATGGGATAAAAGGATTCATGCAGCATTGTGGGCATATAGGGCAACATCAAAGTCAGCAACAGGATACTCCCCATTTCAGTTGGCCTATGGCATTGATCCAGTTCTTCCTATTGAGTTTGATATTCCCACTGTGAGAGTTATGAAAAATGAAAGGATGGATGAAAGTGATTCAGTAAAAGAAAGGTTGGTACATCTTCATTTGCTAGAGGAAATGAGGGAAATAGCAAAGGATACAAGCCATAAGAAGAAAATGAAGCAGAAGGAGTACTTTGATCAAAAGATCCGGTGGTCTCCATTTCAAGTAAATGACTTGGTTCTAGTATATGATTCCAGATACAAAAAAAGAAGACAGAGAAAATTTCTTCCAAAATGGATGGGGCCCTACAAAATAGCAGCTGTGCATGAAAATGGTACGTACCAACTGGAGGAATTGGATGGCACTCCCATTATGAAATGGGTCAACCACGACAAGTTGAATATTTTCCAAGCACCAGAATAGTCTACTCCGAGGACGGAGTAGAAGCTAGGAAGGGGGAAGATGTCGACACTAAAATTTTCCTCCAAAATTTCCATTTCATTAATATATGTATTAGGAATAGGATGTTGTTAAGTGTAATTAGTAGTAGCGTTCGATAGAAGATAACGGCGCCGTCAGTACGGTGCCGCCAATAATGTGGAGTACGGTAACAGTCAAAGTACAATAGGAATGTTGTAAAAAGTAAATATTTGTCGTAAGTGGTCCGGTAATGTTAAAATGTCAAAGTTTGGGTAATTAGAGAAGTAGGGTCTACATGATTAGGAATTAGAAATATTATATTGGTAATAAGGACAAGGAGTGAGGTCATAAATATTTTGTGTATTTTATTTGTAAAAATTCTAAAAATGTGGAACCCATGTAAAATGATAAGGTTTATCTTATCTTAACAGATAAGCTTACATGTACAGATAAGAGTTAAGGTATGGAATATGATTCGTCAGAGTGGATTTCTTATCCTATCTTAGAGATAGGATGGATAAGCCTGGAAGTTCTATAAATAGAGAGGCCACCCCCCTCATTTAGCATAGAAAGAAGTAGTGAGAAATATTGTAGGAAGTGTGCGAAGGAAGCCATCAGTTAAAGGTGTGTTGAAGAAGCCATCGAGAGGTGTAATTGTAAAGTTTCTCCCATAGTCTTGTTGACGAATCTCATGGGTGAGATTGTAACAGTTTCATGTTAATATTATAATTTATTTTGATATTTCAGATTTTTCATCATTCTGTCTTATCATAGTCAATGGTATTCTTGTGTTATGTTGTTGTTTTGTTTCCAGATTACGTCCACCAAACTAAAGGCTGTGCATTAGTAAATAATCATAGCACGAGGAGTTCCCGGTGAAGAATTATCATAGTGCCAGATTGCTGATGACAGGACATCATGGAAATGAATCAGGAAAATTCTGGAAGGGCTCAAAGAAGTTGGGGTGGTTTCGCCAAAATCAGGGCTCATGGGCCTAGTCAGTATACAAGCCAAAACAACCGTTGAGCTTCAGAAGGTGATTCCAAGAGCTCTGGATGGAGTTAGGAGAAAAAAAAACATCTCTAGAAATATAATTCCAAGACCTACATGATGTTGAAATCATATTTTTCACAACACTTCCGAGCATTAGGTCTGCAAGTAGTTTTTCTTAGCATAGGTGGAGTACCAAATCAAAAATCCAAATTTTCAGGGATTAAATAGAATAATCAAGACATTATATCCCCACTATGGGATTTAAAAGTCCATTTATAGATAGGATCATATAAAACAATTCTGAAAAACATCCTCTTGGAGTGATTTCAGGAGTTAGCCAAATTTTGGGAGGACACGTGTAAGGTCCAGGAGCCTGGAGGAATTTTGTGTCTCCAACATCCCTGAGGTTCAGGAACATCAACCTTGGAAAATTTTTCCCAACCCCCATGTAATCTGTTGAACCCCATACGACCATCAAGATTGCTAGTTCATCCCCCGGGTGCAATTTGGACCTCAAATTCCCTACCATCGGATCTCTACCATGTGTCAGCTCCAGGATCACCGTGGAATTTTATGTCCCTAACATCCCTCACATGTCAGGGAAATAAAACCTTGAAAAATTTTCCCATCCCTCTAGGAGAGACTTTTGGTCACCCATGTGACCCACTTCCAGCCCCTCAATGCTCTAAAGTTGATTTTCTAGCTCTCACTCCCTGTTGTTGGATCTCCGCCACGTGTCGCCATCTTGCTCACCGTTGAAATTTATGTCCCTCACATTCATTTGAGGTGAATTATGTCAAGGTAATAAAATGTGCCCAGCCCTCTCTATGCATAATTTTTAAATTTTAAAAATTCCTCCTTCTTTTAACTTCTAACATCTAACTCCTCTGTGCACAACTTGCTCTATAACTTTATTTGCAACTTCTCACCACCAATCCACCATTACCAAATCTCAAAAAAGATTCACCATGGCAATGAAATCCTATACCCATGGTGATACATAGGTCTCAGAAGAATAATTCATTAAGATAAGAAGAAGAAATGAATAATAGAGAAGAAGAACGGTGGAAATCCCCATTGTCATGAAATTGAAATTTGAAGAAATCACCCAAACCGGTGCATGAATTGAAAAACAATCTGTTGCTGATTTATTCTCTCTTAAAGGCCATTAAAAAATAATATTCAAACCTCTCATTTGTAGCAAGGAATTCTCATAATGAAGAAATTTCACTTCTAGCTCCATGAAGAACATTGTTCAATTTCCTGTCAAACTGGCAAGCGGAGTGAAGTGAAATTTCACCAGTGAGACAAGAAGAAAACACCTATAGCAATGGAGTTGATTTCATCATGAATTGATATAAAAAATAGACCTGTAAATTTCAAGCTCCATTAATGGCCACCATGACATAGTAGTTGAAAAAATCAGCGAGCTACCTCTCCACTTCTCAGGGTTCTAGTGGGTGAAATTGCACTAAAATTGGAGGGAATGATCGTTGAAAAATATAGTTTTGCATGAGCTAGTTTTCATGTCATGAATCCCATATTTTTATGGATATGGTGGGCTGTATTTTTATCAAATTCTTCCCTTTTTGAAGAAATTTTCAAATTCCCAAAGATCCAGCGGGTGAAATCATCTGAAATTCAGAGGGAAGGGTTCCAAAAAATCTAGTTTCTCTCAAACTAGTTTTTACATGATGAAGTGGCCAATTTCTTGAGATATGAAGGTCTGATTTTTTATTAGTATTCTTCCCTGGTAGCTCCATACCCGAAGCTCTTACCAGACATAAATTTTCATCTTTCATTTCTGAGCTTTTTGGAAAGTGAATCATGATGAAAATTGGAGCATGAGTTCGTGACGAAGACCCAAATCAAAAAAAGTCCGCCAAATATGCAGGTGCCCATGCAAAAGTCACGTTCCTTTCTATCATCTCCCAAATAACACCCATCAGTGCCTTTGGAAATCTTCCCCCTTCTGCCCTCGGTAACGCATAATACCCTATCGCTATCATTACAATCACTGCTAGTCTTGTCTCCTCAGGGTGTGCTGCATACATTACCCCATATGTGAATGACAAACCTCGTTGTGTTAAGTCTCGTGCATATGGACCAAACACTTCTGTTATCGCTGCCCGCCCCGCGCCAGGTAGTTGCCTGATTATACTGGCTCTCCTGTAATAGGGAGTCTCCAAATACGAAACACATCTCCAAAGTTACTGTCATTTCACTGTTGGCAGATAGAAGGTATTTGTCTTCAGGATTCCATCTCTCAATCAGCGCCTGTAACATACCATGGTACGTGCGATTCGTGAATAATAACGGATTCCACTAACCCCCAACGATTTATCAATGTCCATTCCGCTGGTTGTTACATCCGCTCAGATTCGCGACAAACAGCGCTTGGCACGCTATCATTCATCCTCAACCCTGCCTCTGCCTGCATACACCAAACGACAAACAACCATTCAATCATTAGGGTATTTTTCAAACATTCTGGAAATTTTCTCCAGTAACCGGTACTGGTTATACGTAACCGATATCGGTTGAATAACCGATACCGGTTCTCCCTAACCGCTACCGGTCACTGTCAATTCTATACACCTTCCCTAAAAACAACCACCTATGACAATAAATTTGCTCGTTTATTCGTTTTTATACATACAAACATACCTGAAACCCCTGATTGCCTACCCTTGTAACACTTACCTCACCTGCAACCCTTGTTATCATGTTTCTTTCTCATATCTACCCACCTACTCTACCCCATCTTATCATAAAACCATGCAGAAATCAAATCACAACCAAAACGTTTACCTCTTGGGTTGCAGTAGCTTGAGGTGGCCCTTGTCTTCTCTCTTGTCCCTGCCTGCTGGATGTTTCTCCTCGTCCTGCCATTATCACACCTTTTTCAAACCTGCCTGCTATCTTCTGAATCTCAGATCACAATTCACTTTTCTTGTCTCTTCTCTCCTTATCACTCAGATCTCTCATGCAAAAAGCTGTCTCAGTCGTCAAAACGCGTCGCGTTCGCGCTTTTAACCTCTTGCATGGCTCTAAAATTAAAACTTAAGTTGCCACCCTAGCTTTTTTATTTTTAGAAAAGCCCATACCTAAATAACCGGTATCGGTTACCTAACCGATATCGGTTACCTAAACGATACCGGTTACACACCTTCCTTTTTGAAACAGCGTTCTTTTCTTCATTTCTCACCTAAATTTTTGTCGCGCCCGCCTCTTTTCCTGCATAAACAACACACTCTACCACATTTTGTTCATCCACCACATATAACATTTACATTTTCATTAAACATCATTTATTTTACACAGATACACAAACCATCAACTACAGATACCAAAAAGCTATCAATCTATACATTCATTGGAACCAACTCATCAATTAATATATATCACAATGTCACAAAACCACCAATCCATCACATAACCTGACATTCATATATACGTGCAAAAAACAAGAAACAAAACATCAGCATCATCCATCTATCAACATGTCAATTAAACTCATCACACATTCTATATATTACCAGCCATTAACCACATATTTCAACACATTTTTGAACATTGCATATGAATCAAAGCATCGTCTCTATATATATACAAATTTTCAAAAATACAATGTGCCCTACATCGGGGCCTCTGTGATCTCATAACATACCAAAGCCGCACGCAGGCCGCAATACCTCCCAAAAATCTCGACTCGGCTCGCAGGCCGGGTCTCTCATATCACAAATATACTCGGCTCGCAGGCCGGTATCTAATAAATAAATGAATCAAAACAATGAATAAATGTAGGCACGCAGGCCTCTATCAATACAACCGGTTCGCAGACCGGTGCCCACTGTCCCTATACAAAACCACGTCGGGGATCTATCAGCTCTCCCCACCGCCCTCGGCACCTCTCCCCGCTGGTCCCTGTGGTGCCTCTCGCCTCCTGCCTGTCACAGACACGCCAGCTGTGGCTGCTCCTCCCTGAGATCTCTGGCCTGTGCGAGGGTCTCTGCTCTATGAGCTGCATATGCCTGATACTCGACTCCGGTACTATCAAGAATATCCTGATAATAACGGGCCTCTGCTCTAACCTCCATATAGCGATCTCGCGCCACTGAAGGAACTGGGGCTTGTCCCCTGGCACCTAACACCAATATCCCCTAAGCCTGTACCTGCACCTGTGGCTGTGGAGCTGGTGGAGGTGCTACCTGTGCCTGTACCTGCACCTGTGGCCGTGGTGGTATCTGGGGCTGTGGGCACTGTGCTGCTGCTGGTACGGCTACCTGTACCGTACCTACACCTGTGGCTGTGCTGATGGTGGTGGTGGTGCTGCCTGTGCCTGTACCTGAGCCTGGGCTAGCTGCCCCTGGTAAAAACCCTATCTGTGCTGTGCAGCAGCCAACTGTCCCTTTAATAGCTGCACCTGCCCCCGGAGCTGATCTCTCTCTGCGTCACCGCTACCAAATCTGGCTGTGCGGGCTGGCTACCCTCGCCGCTCTCTGCCCAGCCCACCCAAACCCTGTATGCTCCCGTGCACCCACGCATCATCTACGCCATCATCTACTGGCCTCTCTGCCAACCCAGTCTGGATCCCAAGGCTGTGGCCGCTGGCAGTGGGGCCTCTACATCATCCCTCTGTACTGAGGGAAGGGAGGTGGCTCATCCTGTCGCAGCCCCATCTGCCTGCGTACCCTCTCTAGGGGTATCCGCTCGTACTCTCCCGGCCTCCGTCCTGCTATCCAGAATGTATATTGGATCAGGCGCAGCTGTACGCGGGCTCCTCTGCCAGGCTGGTGACCTCTGTAGGGTCTCCATATAATGTCTACTGCGGTAAGGCCCTCTAGCATATGTCTATAGTAGGCCACATCCCGACCTGCAATAACTGCTCGTGGCTGGCCCACGACCCCCAACCACCTCTGAAATCCATATCGGTATACGACCTGTGGCCCTGGCTGCTGGGGTAGCCCTACCGGCCTGATGCATATGATGTGCTCGTATGCCCAACAGTGCAACAAAAAGGTAGAACAAATACCAAATTGCCTCCTCCGACGATAGCCCCATAACTCCCTGTATAATTGCACCAGATACACTGGTGCCCATGCAAAACAGGTGTGCTCCTCCACCATCTCCAGATAGCACCCCCATCAATGCCCGTGGGAAGCGGCCTCCCTCTGAATCCGGGAGGGCGAAGCAGGTGACCCCTATCATCATCAACACGGCAAGCAGTCGTTCATGTCTCATGTCTGTGTGCGCGGTGGTACATGTCCACCATATCCAATGCTCGCGCTATTATGATATGTAAGAAGCGCGGCTTGCATCCCCAAAACCTGCAGTATGCTATCCATGGGTAGTCTCTTGAATCTACCTGGAAACGGCCTCTCCCTCGATCGGTAGCCGCAGGATGCGATACACATCCTCTAATGTGACGGTCATCTCCCCGGTCGGCAGATGGAACACATTGGCCACCGGATCCCATCTCTCGATGAGGGCGACCATCAGGCTGTGATCTCTGTCGATCGCTCTGTACCTCTGGACCCCGCCGAGCCCCACCTCGCGCATGATGGCCCAATGCGCCGCAGATATGTGTGGCCTCATCCGACTCAATAGTGGAGGCATCCTATCACACATCGTCAATTGCTGACGTGCCTGCAAAACCAACCCCACATTCTTAGACCCACTCTTTATTATAACATCTACTTTACCATCTAAACCCCCTTTTGTAACACCCAAAATCTAACCCCACTCCACCCACACCCCAACACGCCACCCAACCCACCTTCAAACCTAAACCCTAAACTCTAAACCCCACCCCAACACGCTACCTAACCCACCTGAAACCCAACCCAAAAAACCCTAAACCCCATCCTAAACCCCACCCATACCCCGACTCTCTACCTACCCAACCCAACTCAACCCAACCCAACACAACCCACCCCACCACGCTACCCAACCCACCTTCAAACCTAAACCCTAAACTCTAAACCCCACCCCAACACGCTACCTAACCCACCCGAAACCCAACCCAAAAAACCCTAAACCCCATCCTAAACCCCACCCATACCCCGACTCTCTACCTACCCAACCCAACTCAACCCAACCCAACACAACCCACCCCACCAAGCCACCCCACCCACCTTTAAACCTAAACCCTAAACTCTAAACCCCACCCCAACACGCTACCTAACCCACCTGAAACCCAACCCAAAAAACCCTAAACCCCATCCTAAACCCCACCCATACCCCGACTCTCTACCTACCCAACCAAACTCAACCCCACCCCACACAACCCCACCCCCCAAGCCCCCCAACCCACCTTCAAACCTAAACCCTAAACCCTAAACCCTACACCCCTAACCCAATCCCCTTCCCCACTCCCAACCCAACCCAACACCCCATAACCATACACCTTAAATACCACCCTCAACCCATCCCTCCCCCACCGATACCGGCCGATACGAGACCGATGCCGGTCCCCCCATTTTAACCTCACCCTATGCTTTTTGCGACCGATGCCGGTCGCCTAGTGACCGACATCAGTCACTGTCTATTGCCCGAGCCGAACCCGCGCGCGGCCCCCAAAACTCATTTTTTACCTATTTCTACCCATCTACCCACCCAAAAACCCTAAAATTTTACACACCTAGCCGCCTTAGCATATCTCACCTATCTACCCTCCCCCTTTCTCACATTACCTCCATTTACCCATTCTTTCCTACAAACTACCAATTCCTACCCAAATCCCAAAAACAACATAACTCAACCAAATCACCAAAATAAAGAGTTTAGAACCTACCGGTATGACAACACGTCGTCGTGGTGGGATGGGTGGTGGCGGTCCAGCTGGTCCAGCCCCTCCAGCTCCTCCTGCCTGTGCCATGGCTCCAATCCTGATCTGCTGGGTCCCCAGCCAATCACCTGCGGCCTCCTCAACTATTCGGGCCCACTATCAACTCTCTCCGCCAATCAAATAGCTCCACCTCACTCAATACCCCTCCAACTCAACTCTCCACGTCAGACAAGTCAATTTGGATTGCAAATAACCAAAGTGACAATGACAGGCCGTATTTTTCTTTTTATAGGTTTTTCGACCTTAACCGATGTCGGTTTCCTTTTTTGCCCTAAAACACCGGTATTGGTCCCTTAACCGATATCGGTCATGTAGAATCGACATCGGTGTTAATCCCAACTTTCCCCCAATTTTATCTTTTTGACCCTATTTACCATTTGCCCTTTTTTTTAACCACATATCGCCTATATCCACCTTTGATGAACACCATTTGTTTACCTATTTGGCCCGACCTAAGGCCTCCACCTACCTATTCGGCCCGACCCAAGGCCGCAACATACCTATTCGGCCCGACCCAAGGCCTCCACCTACCAATCGGCCCGACCCAAGGCCGCAACATACCTATTCGGCCCGACCTAAGGCCTCCACCTACCTATTCGGCCCGACCCAAGGCCGCAACATACCTATTCGGCCCGACCCAAGGCCTCCACCTACCAATCGGCCCGACCCAAGGCCGCAACATACCTATTCGGCCCGACCCAAGGCCTCCACCTACCTATTCGGCCCGACCCAAGGCCGCAACATACCTATTCGGCCCGACCCAAGGCCTCCACCTACCAATTGGCCCGACCCAAGGCCTCAACCTACCATTTGGCCTGACCCAAGGCCTCAACCTACCAATCGGCCCGACCCAAGGCTGCAACCTACCTATTCGGCCCGACCTAATGCCTTAACCTACCAATCGGCCCGACCCAAGGCCGCAACCTACCTATTCAGCCCGACCTAAGGCCTCCACCTACCAATTGGCCCGACCCAAGGCCGCAACCTACCTATTCGGCCC
This sequence comes from Taxus chinensis, assembly GCA_019776745.2. Classification (NCBI taxonomy): domain Eukaryota; kingdom Viridiplantae; phylum Streptophyta; class Pinopsida; order Cupressales; family Taxaceae; genus Taxus; species Taxus chinensis. Next base: position 38,008,132 of record CM034150.1, read on the forward strand.
CGACCCAAGGCCTCCACCTACCAATTGGCCCGACCCAAGGCCTCAACCTACCATTTGGCCCGACCCAAGGCCGTAACCTACCATTTGGCCCGACCCAAGGCCGCAACCAACCCATTTGGCCCGACCCAAGGCCGCACCTAACCATTTGGCCCGACCTAAGGCCGCACCAATTAACCATACCATACCCACAATCACCGTTTTAATTTATCCATCCATCATGTAGCTTTTTGTTCAATCGAGCTCACCTGTTCGTGTTTTAGCATGATTAGGGTCCTTGACTTGATCTGTCGACCAACTTTGCCTAGACCTAGACCGTGACGTTTATCTCAACCAAACCAACCATTTGGTACTGCCGAACATGCCTAAACGTTCTTGTACCTTACCTGTTATATACCCTGGAGCTACTTCCTATGCCTTGGATACCAGGATTATATCACCCTTGTTTGGATAAACTATCGACCTTTGCCTATACATCACTGGTTTGCTCGTCAAATCATGTACCCTAGTCATACTATTACATTTCAACATGTGTATGCTTCCTTGGAACTACCCCACACCTTACCATTCTCTCAACAACATATACCCTTTATCAACCCTATCCCTGATTTCCTGTTCACCCAATCTGTGATAGATTTGAGGGGGATTACCTATACCCTTAACAGGGGAAACCACTTCATATTATTGTCCGCGCAGCTTTACAAAACAAGCTACATGACAATAAGGGGCTAATGTAGACACCAAATTCGTGTCTTACGACCCCTTGTGACCCACATCCCATTTCGCAACCTAACCTCATTACCTAAACCTTACACAATTATTTATTAATTACCTCATAATTGATAAATCCACATCGCCTTACCCGCCACCTCACTTGCCCACCTCACCATGACCTAGCCCTAACCCTAAACTAACCTAATTAGGACCCATGACTTGGTCTAGACTCACATCCATAACTAATGCCTCCTTACTCGCACCAAAAGCCGACCTTCTAGCCACTTGACCAAGCCCACAACTGATCCCTCGGGAGAAAAACAGGGAAGGTGGGCTATTTTACTAAAAATAGCCTACTTTTTCCTAACCGATGCCGGTTCCTACTCGACCGCCGTCGGTTATGCAACCGCCATCGGTTCCCTGTAAATGGGCTCCCCAAACCAAAACAACGGATCAGAATTTCATTTCGGGAGATCAGTCGAAGGATTTCTGGATCAACAAAGGGCATTGCGAGCGAGGAACGGATTCCAGATCTTCACTTGACCAAGCAGAGACGAGTGAAAATACTAGACGTGCTTACAGCAAAGGAGATCAACTTACACCTTCATCAAAACCAGTAAGTTACATCTTGCATGTCCTCCATTATAACATTTCTTATGCTTTTGGAATTGCAATCTTCCCAAATCCGTTTCTGAATCCATTACCCAACGTACCATTGCATCTAACTCTCATTCTTTAGCTTCTAACCATCCCATTTCATAATACTATCCAAAAACCAGCCATTACAAACACCACAACCAGCCCAGAAGATCTTAGAACCAACCGGTATCGGTTATCAGTGACCGCCATCGGTTATAGATAACCGGCATCGGTTCCTTTGATCCAAACCCAGAAAAACAGCCTTTCCCCTACCTAGTTCCACGAAACAATTTAATTGGTACTTTACAGTATTTTGTGTTAATTCATATTAGCAGGGAAACTGACCACCTTCGAAAGGAAGTTTTACATTTCCTGGGCCCAAGGCAGTTTCCTCATTTATTGTTTAATCAAATCTTTTGGTCTTGTGTTCTTATTTGCAGGTAGTCCTTCCAAGATAAAAAGGAGTTCTTCGCAGTCAGCCTGATCTTTCTCTACGGTACGCGCACACCATCTCGACATTCTATAGGTATTCCTCCTAACCCTAACCTTATCTGTTTCTAAAAGGAACGAAGCATTTTCTGAGTGAAACACTTTGTGCTCATTAAACGCTATTCGGTCTTGTTTATGTTACGTAGATTTGTTGTCTTCTAAATTCAAGTGCATATGATGAAATTTCTAAGTAGTGTGTGCTAGAATCTAATTTTCTACCTGCAACATTAGTTCTCCTACCTCTTTTCTCACTCCACTTTCCCACTCTTTAGACAAATTCTTCCCTAGAAAGAGATTGTTATCTTTTCTGCAGGGTCAGTGGAGTGCCCTTGTTGGATCCCCGACCACAAGGCCACAAGGAGAATCCACCTTTACTCACGCATGCATAGACGACAGCTTCACTGGTTAAGTAGAGGGACTTAGATTCCCAGAGCATTGGCAAGAAATCCACAAGTTTTTCCACCTAAAAAATTTTCTTGCCAACATGGGTAAATAAGGTTTGGCAGTTTATAATGACGATATTTTTGTGTGTTGTAGGGTGGTTCCTATCCTTTTAGTTGAATATTTTGTTTTTTTTCCCATTTGGAGAAGTGAATTTTAAACTGATCATATAATCTCTTGTAGTCGGGATTTCACTGGTTCTCAATTTCTACTTGTAGACGGCCCTGACACTAATTGAAATTATTCGATATTTGAGTATGCAAACACCCTTAGAAAAAAAGGGAAGACCATCCTTTCCAATACATGTAAATAGTTAGATGTGTATATATATCAGTCATTTTGATAGCATGTTGGATATTTTCCAATAAAAACCTCATCCCAAAGTCTTCCAAAACAATTGAGCAGAAAGTGCATCCACAAGGTTAGGACAAGGTGCTATCATATTTCTCTAATCTCTAGAGATTCAAGAATACTTTAAGGATAATTGTCCATTAAAAATGATTCTCAATGGTTTTAAGGTTTAAGGTGGAAGAGACAAACATATCAGTGCATGTTTCGTTTCAGCAGGAGTCATACGAATTATTATGGAATCCTACAAGGTTCCTAGGTAGTTGAATTGGCTAATTATTTTGAGGGTTTTCCTGTAAATACTTACTTTCAACTTTGTTATGGGTGTGGTGAATTGAGGTTTATTCCTTATATTGATTGTCATGTAAGCTAGTAGGTTTCTAAGGAAGATGAGAATTTTAGGATGATTATGTTTTTACAATGTAATGGGAATGGGGTTTATATAGTGCCCTATATACTGCTCCTGAGAAGGATTTGGTTAAAACTTCCTTTACCAGTGTAATTATATTAATATTAATTAGTTTTAAATGTATTGGATGTGATTTTCAACTCATATTCTTGTGCTTTCAGACATTAGATTTGTTGATTCTTCTCAATCACTTTTACCTATGAATTCAAGAAACACACAATAAATCAGATCTTTTGGTTCAACTATTTACCCTTTTTAACATTTCAAAGATAAAATGAATATAGGATAATGGAGGAGATACTTAGGTGTCTCCTTTGGGTATCTTGTGTAATCTATTTTTTATGGCCATTGACAAGTTTTGGTCAGCAACATTTCCTTTTTATCATAGGACTAATATTAATGTATCTGTATATACTAGATACCTTTTGTTTTAATTCATATATCACAAATTTTAAAGGAAAAATCATTGTGTTTTTTCCCCTTAAATTTTAACTTTTTTCTAATGAGAAACTACAAATTATTTTGTTATGAAATGTATATTTGATAATGAAGGGATGAATCGATTGCTCCATTTTGGTTTCATTTCATAGTTACTTTATCCTTTCTATTGATTGTGTGGAACTATATTAATAATCGCTTCTTCATTTGGGTAATGTATTTTGCAAAAACTCAAATTTTTTGCTTTCTCTTTTGTTAATAAAGCTTTGTATGGTGATTTTGCATGTCTTGATATAAAGTAGAGGAAAAAAAAAAATTTGGTCTAGCCTCCAACATCCCAATTTCCTTATGATGTTGATTTATTTACCAAAATATTATAATTGGTTTCTATCATTCAAATTTTTGATACGGTTTTTAAAATAAAGAGAATTAGATTAAATCACATACAACAAATTAATGTTACGTTATAGGGTTGTCCTCATCGCATGTTACAATGCAAAAGATAATCACATTCATGTGACCCTAATGATGACCATTTGCTACGTAAACTTATACTCTGTATTGGGAAAAAGGTTATTCTAACATCTAGCCTCTGGTTTTGGTAGGCCTTATTGATGGTTCCATTTGGATTTCCATATTCATCAATTACAATGCAGGTTTAAGTCCACCAGATCTACCTTCTTCTGTTGTTTTACAGTTTGAAAGATACATTTGTCTTGCATGAGACCCTCAAAATCCTTTGCACATTCCTATCACAACCATTTCTCATGGGCCTCAAAGGAAACTCACCCTAAAGATGGCTAGGGACCTCACAATGGATATATCTCAAGGCCTAACTTAACACATGGTGACTATTAACATTGGAGATGCTGAACACCATGGCCTTACATTCATAATTATTTCAATACTATGATGCCTACAGAACCTTCGTATCTACCCTTCATTTTATTTTAACAAGTGCTCCAAGATGTAGACACAAAATCATGCACTTTAGGCATTATTTAGCCCGATCTTATACTACTATTTAGAGGGTTCTCAAGTGAATAAAGTATTAATTAACCCCACATTTTTGCCATCATATTTTTATATTTTATTTTTTCATTCCCACATATTTTCCTATACATATCCACTTGTTTCACAATTATCCCAGTATTCTGGCCTAAACTCGGGTGCCCTGATCCCACCTGGGGCACCCCAATCTGTGTTCCACTTTTTTGCTTCTTTTTGGGGTCTTTCTAACCATTTTTCATCCTTATCTTTTTCCTAGTTGACCATGTCAGGGTTAATTACAAAATTAGAGCAAGATAACCCTATAAATATAAAGTTATGAGACTATAATAAGGGTCCTAACATCACATACCACTATCACTCTATCTAGAGTTACATCCACTACATCACTTACATCCACATAGTGTCATGCATCAAGGCTAGGAGATCTGCATCAACACACACAACATTGGGGGGGGGGGGATTCTATTCTATTCCATGCACACATGCTATTATATTTTTCTATAGTTATTATTGCTCGCTACTTCACAAAGTGTGACTAGCACAAGAGTACCTAGGGCACAACATATGCACACACACATGCCAAAACTACATCTGGGTTTGTAATGTAGTGTAACGCTCAGTGATAAGACCACTAGTTTTGTAGTTGAGGTCAGTCTGACCCATTCATTTTACATATTTTATTTTTCTTAGGGTTTTGATACTTCCTTCTTTCTTGCAGGTCATCATTTCATTATTCAGCACATCCTGATAGATCTGATGTAACCAATAAAGAACACTTCAGGATACCTTATGACCATGTAAAAACTAGATTCAGATATTTTGTAGAGACCAGGGTGCCTAATCTGCAGACTAGGGCACCCCAACACCTTCCCAAGCACCTTAGTTTTCTTAGATCCTCCAGATATGACCTTTTTAGGACTTTTGATTGTTCATTCCTACTCCTGTATTTTATTATTATACCTACCAAAACCTACAACAGTCTTCCATAATCAGTTAAGACATTTCTTCCTTCTTCCTTGAATATCTAGGGTTTTATTTCTCTAAGTATAATTATTGGAAATTATTCCATAATGTTTTAGTGCATTTATACAACCTTTTATTCCTCCTATATTATATTAACTAGTGGTTATACTTTTTGTAGTTTAGTTTAATTTTAGTTAATCACAAGATAACCGTTTGCACTTATGTGTCGAGGCGTAATTTAGATCAACAAAGACTACTTCAATTTCAAATATCCTTACAATTTTAAAGCCATATCTTCTCCCTCCACATACATTCTTCCTCCCTCCTATTATACTCTCATGTTATTCTACTATTCAATGTATCATTTTCTTCTACACACTTCCAGTTCCTTCTCTCCACTCACTTTACTAGTTTGGAACAATCGTTTCCTCCCCTATCGGCATGTCCATTGCACCTTTGTGGTGTGATTGCAAGATAAATATCTTCTTGGATTTTTCTTTATGCTAGAGTTTTGGGAAGCAGGCTATAGGATAGTAAATTAACTTATAAGGTACAATTGGACTCCATAACCTACATCGGTATCCTCTTAATCTATGCCAAGTTTGGAGATTTAGTTTTAGGAACATATTTCCATCAATGTAATACACAAATATAGGACTACACAAATGGATTTGGTAGTTGTAAATCCAAGCTTCACAATTGTTCCCAACATCCTCTTACCATGTACTAAAATGGGAACTTAAAAAACTTTGTGTGGGTAACCATCAAAGAATTGTAGAAAAGGGATTTTTGACAAATGTTGTAGTTGGGAATGCTCGGTTGATATGAATTAAAAATGTGGAAGTTTATATACAAGGAATGTGAATTATTTGAAAAAAATTCTTAGAGAGATTTCATCTCATGGAATACATTGATTTCAACATATAAGGCATAAGAACTATTTGATAAATTCCTCAAAGAAATGTGGTCTCCTTTCCTGCTATGATGGCAGGGCATGCACAAAAATGGGTTTGTTGAATTTTTAAGGATTTGGAAACTTGAAAATGTGATTTGAAGGTGTAAAGCTAGACTCCATAACCTCTATCAACATACTCCCAACTTATGCCAAAATGGGACCTTCAGAGTAGGGTATGAACATACATCAAATTATATGGAAACAAATACTTTGGTAGATGTTCATATTGTTTTACAGTTTATCTGATCTAGAATTTATTTTCGCAAATATGGTTTGATGCCATATCATACATAAATAGACCCTGGACATTTGATGTGTAGGAAAACCCCTTGTATTTGTGCCCCAAGACCTCTAATCTTGCCTTGTATATCACCAATCATGTGTTTGATCCCTTCTACATAGAAAAACATTCATGGGAAGGACATGAAAAACACTCCAATAGGCATATGTTAATATGAAACAAAATAGTCTAGGATATTTTGATTCCAAGGGGTGTGTCCATGATGGGAGGAAAGGGAGGTGACACTAGTTTCATGTCTACAATGGGATTTGAACTATGGACCATCTTGTCTACCTAAGGGTGCACACGTAACTCTTCCCAATGTAGTTACATAGGAAACAATTAATGTCTGAGAATCTTGTAGATATTCAAATTTGGAAATTCACTCTTTAGCATTACTATTGTTTACAATGCAATCTTGCTAAGATAAAGACAACCTTCCCATTCCCACTTAGCACAATATGAGGTCTGTTGTTTAGCTTATTTATCCTTTCATGCACTAACATGTCATCAAATTTTGAGAACATGATTCATAAAAACCATAGATAAACATCAAGAAACGAGTTAAAAACTTTATATTACATGTTTTCCATCCTTGGTCAAGGTTGTATAGTTTGGTTAGGATATTATATTTGGTCATGGATGAGTTGTACGGTCTTAGACCATCATGTTCTCTAATTGTTATTTTAATTTAATATTATTTTTTGGGTCTTATAATCCTTTTATGTCATATTTTCTTAGATAAATCACCTACGGAACCCTATATAAGCAAGTAAACACCACCTTATTTGTTAACCTAGAAATCATATGGCACCAAATTGATACAGTCACTTCTAGCACTTGCAAAAGGTACCCAAGTCTCCTTAAATCTCAAAATAGCACACCTGCATTCATTAGGGTAACAACCTCTATATGTTTAAATATTCTTAACAGGCCAGACGTTAGTCACTCTCATCTACAAGCATTCAAGCATCCCTTCCCCAAGAATTTTTTCAAGACCCAACTCAACTCAAGAATTTTCAAAGATGGTTTTCAAATCTCGTTGCATTCATTCATATATCACATGTTAGGTGGAGAGTGATGTGAATTTTGATGCCTCTTTAGATTATTTCCAATGTTACTATTACAAGGGGTTCCCACAACCTAACTAATATTTATTTTATAGGACTTACAATCCATGGTTATGGTTTGAGACATCATTCAAGATTTTTAGAGAGCTTCATTACATGATCAAAAATTAGGGTTTGAATGTGATACACAGTTCTAGAAAGGTGACCATCTCAGGATGTTACAGAGCCCAAATCCAAACATGTCTAAGACTATACGAAAGTGTTAAGACTGTATGGTACGGTCTTGAAAAAGTTGTAAAGTTCCGTACCAAATTAGTTTCTAGTCATGACCTCTAGAATGAAGCATCATTAGGTTCAAATCTTCCTTTTTTAGTAGGTGTATCCTCCCAAACTTTTGAGAATCATTTATGATCAGCTAAGTGTACTCATTCCTTTGTGTGTTCAAGTTTTGAGTAGAATTTTTAGCATATCAATTACAAGTATTGATGAGTTATTTTAATATTGGTAATTAATTTTGGAAGTTAATTAATCCTAAAAATCATGTGTTGCTAGTCCTTACATTCTTTAGTGTACTTTATTCACCAAAATCATTAGGTTTCACATAAATCTAATTAGGGTGTAAACATTTTATTGAACATGACATATGATTCAACCTTTGCATTCACGTCAAGGATTTATTATGATCTTCATTTTTGCTCTTGGTGATGTAATTATTTTCCTATCTATCATCATGATTAACCCTCATGTTTTCTAAATATTTCCTTTTACCCAGGGGTTCTCGATCTTCCTCCACTAGGAGATATTATTGTTGGAAATATTGTCATTCATGTTAAAGGAATGTTGATAAGTATATTATATGTTAGAAATTTTTTCATTAATGTTTACAGATTTGTGCCTCTTATAAAAAGATGATTTAGTTTGAATTCTAAATATCACACGACAAAAAAAGTATTTTATAGTGTTCCACATGTTTTTTGTAGTGTTATGTGGCTTTTGTAATGTTTTACAGGTGTTTATGATGTTATGTAGGTTTGGTAGGGTTTTACGAGTACCTTTGTATATCACGGATTGTTTTGCCTTATGTATTGAAGGATCATACTAAAGTGTTTTACAGGTTTGAAATAATACAACTCAACAAAGGATATATGTCGCCCAATAAAGAGAAAGCCACAAAAGTTAGGGAGTATTCTGATACAAAAGAGGATTATCATGGACCAAAGAGAAACCTCCATAAAATCTAGAATCATTTTTGATGGTCATGAAATTCCGTAGATCGAAGAGAAAACAAGGTAAGTCTGCAGGAGTCTTGAAAATTTTCAAAATTCATTCTACTAAAGATGACTTGAGATGAATATTCGAAGGGATTTCGACTCATGAAAATTCATATCTACTCATGAAATGAACATGGTAAATAAATGAATTCAATTGTTGTATTCAATAAGTGCTCACGGTATTATGATGTTGTTTTGAAAAGGAAAAGAAGAGAGTGAGAAGAGATGAGCGATTAATGAAGATATATAAAGAGGATTTATGAATAAAGAGGAAGGGAAAACTTAAGAAGATTATAATTTCAAGTTATTGAAGAAGAATGAAGAGTGAGTAGTGAATAAATCAATTATAAAGAGTGGGTTTACAAAAATAGTAGGAAGAAGTGAAGAATAATATAAATGATACCATCAAGTTGAAGAAGCAAGTATAGTAGGTGAATTTTGCATTTTTTAGGTTGATGCCTCATATAATTGAGGATTGGTGTCTCCCATGAGCTGGTGTTCATCATTGGGGACTGGTGTCTCCAATGAGTTGGTGCTTGGTATTGGGGATTTGTGTCTCTAGTATATTGGTTCCTATAAACATTTGTTAAATAATTAATTTTGTGGTTGGATTTGGACAATAGCTCCAACTAGTCTTTTCTTTGTGATTTTTCTCCCAAAATTGTTTCCACATAAATATTGTATCATGCAACTATTATACCTCATGTAATTGCTAATGTTATGAATGTTAAAGTTTAAATTGTAAAAATCAAATAATATTGATTCCCCCCTCTCAATATAAGTTTGTTTTCTATAATTGGTATCAAAGCGCGTTCCTTCTAAATTTTTTTACCACTAGAAGGTATATCTTATAAACACGCATGGTGAGTCAAGAAGTATTTTCCTTGAACAAGGCTCCATTGTTTGATGGAACTAATTATTCCTTTTGGAGTATAAGTATGTGCACCTATCTAATGGAGAGGTTTTAGTATATGGAATTTTTTTAATGGTTATACAGCTCTAGTAACTCTTATTATAGATGAAGATTGAAATAAATCAAGTGAGAGAAATGAAAATGCTATGAATGCAATCTTGAGATGATCATGTGAGGTATAATTTTTCAAAGTAATGCATTGTAGTTTAGTGAAGGAAATTTGGCATAAGCTCAAAAATATTTTTGAAGGAGATGAAAAAGTGAAGAAAGTAAAACTCTCAATTTGATAATTTTAAGATGAAGGAGGATGAAAACATTACATCCTACCTTCTTCGTGTGGATTTAGTTTTTAATACTATTAGAGGACTTGGTGAAGAAGTTTAGGATGGAACTATTGTGCAAAAATTGCTAAGATATCTTCCTATGAGATTTTATTCCAAAGTATCTTCTATTTAAGAGTTGAAAGACTTAACCATTCTAACAATGGATGAAATACATGGGATTCTCATAGCATATGATATGGGAACTAAAGGTGATAAATCATAAAATTGAGAGGTTGTATTCAAAGAATCAAAGAAGTAGAGAAGATCGCAAACTAAATCACATGATTTCTCCAACAATGAGTTAGATGAAGAAGAATCTCACTTTGTCAGAAGGCTAAAGAAAGAGTTTGGAAAATATTAAGGTAAGTTACCATTCAAATGTTTTGATTATGATGAAATAAGGCATTATCCCAAAAAATTCCCAAATAAAAACAAGGTTGATAAGTAAAAACACAACTTGAAGGAGAGTAATATGTAGTATCAATCCAAGAATAACCATAAGCAAAGAAGATCTAAAAGTAAGAAGAATCTCTACAACAACAAGAAAACCCTCTCTACTAAGGAGGAAAACAAATCATCTAAAGAAAGTGATGACATTTTCTTTGTTAGTGATAAAGATGAATCACTTCTCATGGCCTTAGGGATTAAAGAAAGAAGAAAAAATATGGATTTATAATATGAAGAAGATACTAAATTTTAATCTGAAGTTGATCTTCAAGGAGAAATCATTTCTACCCTAGAAGAACCCAAAAGTATAAGAAAAAAAATAAAAAATGAAAACAACAATTTAAAAAACTAGAAGATGAGTATGGTGCCTTAAAATAAAAGTTGACAAATGATCTTAAAGATTCCCATAAAATCATCATTTATATAAAGGTTAAACTAGAAGAGATGAAAAATATGGATGAGGATGTGAGAATATAGTTGTAACATAAAGAAGAAGATTGTGAGAAAATTCAATGTGAAGTTGCTTCCTTAAGAAAGTAACTTGAGAAATCAACTACCAAGTTGAACAGATGTCTGAAATTTGAAAAGAGCTCTGAATTTTTAGAAGATGTTATTAATAATCAGATATCATAATTTACCAAAACAAGTCTTGGGTACAATGAGAAGTATGCAAAAGAAAATCCCAAAGAGTCTCCAAAGATGACAAGTCCAAAAAAATAAAGAAGCTACGCAGATGCTCTTAAATTTTTTTCCAAATATGATAACAACAAGAAGTAAGAATTCCATGACCCTCAATACACAAGCACTTCAAATGAAAGCAAAAAAAGGAAATCAATTCATGTTCCACAAAATCATAGCACTTCTCTAAATGGAAACAAGGATACAACAAGAAGATCATTTCCTCTAAGGTGACATTACAAAATCAGATTTCAAAATTCCTTTTATGGATATTGTTTTTCATGTAATCATTTTGGTGATAGGGAAAAAAACATCATATCTCATGTAATGAGTTTTGATAGGAAGAAAAATGAAAATTGATATACATGTCCTCAAATAGAAATTACAACTCATTTGCACCTTTGATGAGTTTTAATATTGAATGTTATAAGTGCCACAACTTTGGGCATAACGCTAATTTTTGTTTTAAGTTGGTTTGTGGAATATACCAGACATGTTGAGGATGAGGAAACCAAAGACAGTCAAAAGGATGAGTTATTACAAGTTTGGAAGGTGAAACAAGAGAAATAAATAAACAAACAAAATCCATGATTGTTTAGACAAATTTTATGCACACAATGAATAAAATCAGTGGTACATTCGTAGTGGTTTCTCAAGTTACATGACTTGAGACAAAAGTAAGTTTCTCACTTTGAAAAGGTAAATGGAGGTACTATAAAATTTTACGACAATGTCACTACCAAATTTTTGGGTAAGGGTACCATTAGCTTGAACAATGGTAAAATAAAATAGAAAATATCTTGTATGTTGAAGGACTAAGGCATAATATTTTGAGTGTGAATCAAATTGGTGATAGGGGATACATAGTAACATTTTATGATGGAAGATATGAAATTATAAAGGAAAGTGCAATGAAGGTTACCCTTTATTTTATAGGTCCACCTTTCTGAGATCCAATCATGCAGTTTAGAGATCTTTTTCCAGAGGCGATTGAAACAACATATAATTCCAAGTTTTCTGTAGTCCTCTTCTATACCCAAAAATTGTTGGTGAAGATCCTTATCAAGCTTGAGAACAAGGGTATTGAGTTTTTGTTTCAAGGGATTCCTCACCCGTTGAACAACCTTAACAGATCCAATAACGATATTGGAAAGGATTTACCAATGATGTCTGATTTTTTTCCTTAGCATAACCAATATCCTTCCTTAGTCATCTTGTTTTCCCATCATTGCCACCATTTTCATATGCAATTGAATAGGAATTTTCGACCACCACTCCCTCCTTCGACCTACCTATGAGGGCTCATACTTCCCATCCTCAATTTATCACCAGTCTTGAGTGTAAATTTTTCATCAATGCAATGACTCTGTTTAGGGTTAGGAATCTTGGAAGGGCTCACATAATTCATTGCACTAGTCAATGATAAAGAAATTATAAGTATAATTAGGTTTTAAGAGATTATTTGAATTGTTTAAGTTGACTTATAGTTGTGTCATTAATAAATTAGAATTGAGTATCAAGATTGTAATGTGTCTAAATAATCCATTTCATGTTGGAATGTAAAGAGCTAGGACCATACAAATTAGGGCGTGAATATAATCCAATACAAACCTGATTTGTATTTTTTTAGACATGTGAGTAGTGTGAATTCAAGTGTTCCTATGTCGCTTCACCTTCACTTGTGTCGCACTTTGATATCTTCATTTTTTTGCAACCCTTGCATCTATGTTTGTACTTTCAAGTAACCATATCTTTCTGAAAATAACATTAAGCACACATTATATAAATAAATAAAATATCAAGTGTTTGAGTCACACTAACCTCGATGATTACACCATTTGTGATAAACTAAGCATTGAACTAAATTTCATAATCAATGTAGTTCTCCTAGTTCTTTGTGTAAGTGTTCATACAACTAAATCATTGATCTAGTTTATCCCTTTTATTTCCATACCAATAACAAGTTATCTACTTTTCCTCAATTGAAACCCTTGTATGAAAATGTAGAACTCAAAAATTTTCCCCTTTATGTTGTGTTATGCATTATGTTGTAGAGATTCTCTCTTTGCTATATTATAAAAAATTTATAGATAGGTGCTTTCTAAATGGTAAATTCCTAGAGTTAACTTGTATATATATGGATCCTTTACTTTGAAAATTGAATCCTAGAGTCACATAATTCATTAACCCAAAATATAAGGTGTAAAAATTAAAAGAGTAATGAAAGGACCCAATGGGTAAAAGACACTTAAAAGTAAAAGGGGTCGAGACCATATAGATTTAGTCAAGACCGTAGTATAATCTTGGCCAAGTTGTGTGGATATGCACCAAACTCAATAAAATTCAAACAATAATTTGTAAAAGCTAGAGATATTTTTGACACAACACAAATACATATGAAAGATCAAAACAAGCCAAAATCCAAAATATGATCATGAAATGTGAGACTAAAACAACAAATACTTATACCACTAAGATCTAGTTTTTCTATTCAAGACCCACATATATAATTTTTTTCCAAAAACATGATGTAGTAACTCTTTTGTTCCAATTTTGGTGTCTACACCTTGTTACATAAGTTTCAAAAATAAAATATATATGGAAGAATTAGCATGAAAATTTTTCTATATGAAAGTAGTATTTTGATTTGGAAATTATGCCAAATATGAGTCTAGCTTAAAGGTAGCATAGGTTAATCCCCAAGAATATTATGCTTTTCTAGCTGAAGTGTTCCTACCAAAAAGGTTTAAAGAATCCATGAAAAATCCTAAATGAGCACCTCAATATGGATATTCATTGACATTTTTAAATGGATAAATTTAAGATATGTGTATTGGTTATAGCTTAATTTATTACATAGATATGTATTCTACAATGTTATTTTATGGTGGTGTTATGGGATAGTAATGTACCATATTGTTAACAAGTAAGGTTCAATTAAAAAATTTACATGTATTTGACAATCATTTAGAAGATTTCCTTACAAAATACAGTCAAAATTTCAAATTATCTTAGCCATATGGTGGAGTAAGAATCCTACAATGTTTTTTGACCCAACATACTGGTGTAACTATATTGTGGCTTTATACAATTAATTATTAAAAAATTTACAAAAAACGTAATGGAGCTATTAAGAAATGTGGTATGTAGAAAAAATAATTTATTGGTATATGCATGCTTTTAATTTGATGGCCACGTGTGTTTGTAAAAAATAAAATTAAGTGCCTCTTTTCACATGTGAGCATGAGGTCGATGATTTATATGAGGGAGAGCATGAGGTTGGCATGTTGCGTGTATATCAAAATGAGTTCCATCAATCTCCTTTTTTAGATGTGAGAAAATATCAAGCCAGAACATCAAAATAATGAAAATTTCCTCATGGAATGAGTAATATGCAATAAGTGGAGCAAGGAACTAAAAAATAGATCGGGGATTAGTACATAGATAGAGAACCAAAAAAATTAGATAATGGGATGATACTAATGGGATTAAAGTAGTCCAAAGAACGATACAGAAAATAGGAAAACAAATTATTTGTATGGAAGGGAGGGTCATAAAATTACTTTTAAAGGTTTCCTACGAATTATGAGACAAAACTTGATGTGTATGGAAGCCTTAATAGCTCAACCATGATTAAAAAAATCCTTTAATATATATTTTTCATTGGACATGGAAATACAGAATGCAAAAGTGAAAGAAAAATAAATGAATAAAAAATAACGCATTCATCTTAATCTAAGAAGGTTGAGGTCGTGTTCAAAGTGGAGTTGATTAACTAAAATTAACTAAAATGTGGAGTAATAATAGTTAATCTAATCTATAACAACATGAAAATACCGTAAATAAATGCAGTAAATGACCATGAAAAATGACCCAAGCAACTAAGCTAATGTAAATAAGAACCCTAATATGCAAGAAGAGTTAGGAAGTGACTCAGCTGATAAGAAGAGATCATTGGGTAGTGTTGAAAAATAAACAAAATAATTTGGAAGCATGAATGACTATGCAGAGGTCCTAAAAAGGACATATCTAGACTGGGGCACCTAAAGAAGAATTAGACTGCATGTGGGTGCCTTGATTTGTGCTATGGGCACTCTTGTCTATGTGGAAGGTCCAAAATGAGTTTCACAGGTCCTATAAGTGGTTTGAAACCTTCATTGTGTGTCGCATTAGATTCACTACACTTTTCTAGATGTCGTTGATAATCCAAGATGAAAGAAAAACCTACAAGAGACCACAAGAAGTATCAAAACCCTAAAAAAAAGAATGTAAATGAATAGGTTAGACTTAACTTAGTTTCCACAACAGTGGACTTACTAACTGAGTGTTGTACTACATTCCAGACCTAAATGTAGTTTTAGCATGTGTGTGCATCATGTGCCCTAGGTGCTCTTGTGCCAGTCACACTTTGTGAAGTAGCAAGCAATAACTAGATGTAAAAACGTAGTAGAATGGTGGATGGAATAGAATAAAATCCCCTCCTATGCTTGTATGATGCAAATGAACTAGCCTTCTACTTTTTGATGGAGCTAAGTGAATGAAAATGATCTCCAAATGCCTTAGATGAATGCAACCCTAGGTTGATGATGGTAGTGACTAGTGTTTAGTCCCTCATTCTGGTCTCATAACTTTATATTTATAGGGTTATCTTGATATAATTTTGTAAATAACCCCAAAATGGCCGACCACCAAAAATATAAGAAGATAAAACGGCTAGAAAGTGCCCAAAAAGTGGCAGGAAAGTTCAAAAAGGGTCGGGGTGCCCTAGGTGTGACCAGGATGCCCATGGGCACCCCAGTCAAATATAAAATAATGTGAAATGAAAAAAATTGACTGGGCATACGGGTGCAAGAGGTCAGGGATGACAAAAGAAAACAAAGCAAGATGGCCAAAAGACGTTGGTTAATTAGTACTTTTTTCACTCAAAAATGATGTGAATAGTAATATGATACCGAGACTAAATAATTTCTAAAGTGTGTGATTTTGTGACTACATTTTCCCCCACTTTATGTTGATGAACGAAAATATCAGTAACATAAAGTAGATAGAGATGTGTACCTGATGTCGATGAAGATTGTAGTAGAAAATGTGTCGAAGGACTAGACAAAACGTGGAATGACAAAAAGATGATGGAGAATGGAAACTAAATATGAAAAGTGCAAAATAATGATGAGAGTGAACCTAGGGTAGAAATATGTGTGTAGTTGTTGATATTTGTTATGTACATGCATGGTTAGTATGGTGTGTGCTACCATGAAATGTTGTTGTTGGAATTGTTGTTGTTATTGTTGTTGTTTCCCCCATTTGACTTCTTATTTCTCATACAGCCGGACTTGCAAGGAGAAAATGATAAAGTATTCAAATATATATGTATGTATGTGTAAAAATTCAATGTAAAAGATGCATGTATATAAATGTAAAAAAAATGTGAATGTAAAATATGCAAATGGAAAATGTAAATGAAACATGTGTACCTAATCCATGTCGAGAAAGAGAGTGTAGAAGGATATCCTATATTGTTGGGGTTTTTTGGGTGATCCAAAGCCATAGGCCAAAGAACTATAGGGAGGTATTACATTATATCCTCCAACCTATAACTACTTCCCTAAATGTGTGTGAAGAGATATTTATACGTCATGGTTTTTT
Organism: Taxus chinensis; assembly: GCA_019776745.2. Taxonomy (NCBI): domain Eukaryota; kingdom Viridiplantae; phylum Streptophyta; class Pinopsida; order Cupressales; family Taxaceae; genus Taxus; species Taxus chinensis. Next base: position 38,025,164 of record CM034150.1, read on the forward strand.
GGGTGATCCGACGCCATTAGCCAAAGTAGTGTAGAGAGGAATTATGTTGTATCCTATAACTTGTAACTGATCCCTAGAATTCTAAGGATAACCATATCCTGTAAAATCCATTGTTTGCGAGGTTTGTAGAATGGTCTGAACCCACTCGTTGTATATAACCCAAAATTCCAAGGGTGGAAAGTGCATTTAACTAAATAAGTGTAGAAGTGTTGTGTAGAATGTTAAAACCCCAAATGATGCCCCCCTCTTTAGGGGTGCATGCGACGTCAATGATAGGAGAATTTGGCCCCAAAATAGGACCAAATGCATGTAGTCTGAAACTCTTCCCTGTAGGGGGAATGGAATGCACTTGGTAGAAACCAAAGCATGCACAAACAAGAAGGCTATCCAAAGACAATGTGTAATCTATGCAACAAGTGTAAAATATACGAAGAAAAGAAGTAATGTTAACACGCAAGAATACAAGTAAGATGCACAAAGTGGGTTGTAAACATGGGACATCACACATGATGTCACAATACATGCAAGGCCATCATGGCCGCATACAACAAACAAGTGTGCACACCAAAAAAATGGCAAGGCGCGCATACAAGAACAAATAATAGTAGACAATGTAACAAACAAGTATGGAAGAAAATATCCCTATATAATAAATGATGCATATGAAGCACACATTACTATGTTAGAAAGATAACTAGTATGTCAAAAGTGTGTATAACCAAGTAAAGTAAAGTGCTAAGTACAAAATGAATCAATAACACCTGTGAGAGACTAATGTGGATGCCCCAGGCGACCAGTGTAGGAAGGGTAGAACGTGAGCATCTATGTATCATGTAAGAGACTTGTATCTGTAATCACAACTAGAAAAAGATGTGAACATGCATATGTGGATTATATAGATAAATGACATACAAGTAATATAATTGGTATGTGTAATACAACAATCCCGAATAAACAAAAGTAAGAAAGAGTAAAAGAAACCATAATATGCAATATGTTTTGGATGGATAGAGTAGAATACAAGATGGAATGATATGATCCATAGGCCCTTCGTGTGAATGGAAATGTATGCAGTGAGGTTCATTTGGTTTTCCCCCTTAGCAGTCAAGAATGAACCACAAACGAGAGTGTGTCATCATGAAATGGTCAACTAGTGTGTGTTGTGTCTAGCATATTATGATGAGTATGTATGCATAGTGATGAGGATATATGACATATAGAAAATATATGTGTGAACCTTATAGCCTGAGTGTATATCATGAAAAAATGAATGTATGAGTGATGATTTAACCTTAAAGCATGTATCAATACAAGATGATAGTGAAAGTGACTATGTTTCCTATAGCATGTGTCACTACAAGATGAATAGAGTAGGTGACCATTTAGCCTATAGTGTATTTCAATAACCTAGGGATGTCACATGATGAGAGGTTGAATGATAGACATGTGAGTATGATAAGGTCTATTTAATTTGTAAACCCTCGGCAGTTGAAAATGGATTGAGGAACTAAAGTGTATCATAGGGTAGTACATTACGTAGAAGATGATGTAGTATGTGTGATGAGTAGATGACCATATGATATGTAAGATGTGTAGTGTACTATATATAAGATGCAACGTAAAAAGTGTATATAGGTGAAAAAGTGTAAGATGAGCGCGATGTAGTATGAGTAGTATATAATGTTAGTGTTGTACAGGAAACTTCATTTTTGTGCGGGTTAAGGCTGATATAGGAAGCTACTAGTAACTTCGAATGATGGAGGACTTAGGACCTCATATGCAGATGTGAATCTATGGGCACAAAGAAGATAGATCGGTGATAACAGAAGCTAGATCTATAAAACTTAAACATATGTGATTAGATATAATATGCGAGGGTTTCCCGGATAGTCCTAGTTCCAAAAGGATGTTAACTCCCTTGAAGGATGTCAAACCCCATGTCTATAAAGATAACAATAAATGATAAAATACAAGATAAATTGATAGCATGTAAGCTGATGAACAAAGGAAACTGACATTACTGGTATGTAGATGGTGACATTGATCTGATCCAAACACAACGTGCAACGAGATCCACACTACGTGAACTAACAAATAAGGAGTAGAGTATGGTGGGAATTATATTATAGTCACAAGGAAATAATGAGGACCTAATGATAAACAAGAAGCTTAGAATTCAAAATAGCATTTTCCCAGATGTTCTACCTTTCCAAGTTTTCTGGGGGTTTAGTTCCTTCCAAGTTTTCTAAGTCTAGTCCTTCCATGTTTTCTGGGTCTAGTTCTCTTGAAAGAGGGGGGAAAACAATATTTATAGTTTGGATGTGAGGTTAGATTGGGGTTAATGAGTAACCGGGGTTGGGTAGAGTAACCTAAGTTAAGAGGTATGATGTGATCATGTGGGGCCCATGGTTTGACTTATTAGATGGAGTGGGGAGCATGATTGACATGGTAGGTGAGATGAAAGATTCCATATTTTTAATTTAAGAAAGGGGTATCGGATGGGTATATTAATACCCATGGATTGAATAATTTGTGAGAGATGGGAGATAATGCCAAAATTCTAATTATCAAATGGGTCCACATGGAGCCCATTTTATAATTAATTAAATAAGGTGAGTAAATGAATGGGATTTTATTTAAATTTAGGAAAGAGAAAGGCGAGAGGGGAAGTTACATGAATGTGAGATGACGGAGGGGCATTATACTAAAAATTGGTGTCTACATTTTCCCCTTTTTGTTGAGTGGTTTACGATAGCAAGCCACGAGACAAAAAAAAGGGTTAGATGAAAGATGTGTCTGAGGATGGATGAAGACATGACCAAAGGCAAGATGTCCTAGGCAAAAAAAGATCACAATAACAATGAAATAAATATATGGTGGTGACTCCAATATCACATCGGTAGAGGACAATTACGATCTCAATGGAGATATACGACAATGTTGTACAGACCAGTGAGTGGGTGAAGACCACTATAGTATGGATGTAGACCGTGATGACCAATGGGTTATAGGAAAACATCAAAATATGTGCAACTAAATGCAAAGATGTACAAAATCCTTTTTCTACATCAAATCATGTGTCTGAAAAAGGGACGAGGATGAAGATAATGATGCCCCATCATAGGGTATGAGAAGGAAAAAAAATTAGTTATATGCGTCGACAAGTACAAGGATGAACAGGTGCCCTAACATAGGACATAGATGGATTTTGAAATAAGATATCCCAGGGGGAAAAATCATAAATGTGGACATGATGAGAAGATAGGATAGAAGGGTGAGATAAAATTCCCTAAAAGGGTGATAACTATGATGGTAATCATGTTTGATAAGAAATATGCATACGTGTTAGTAAATTAGAAGATGAAAAAGCAGTCCTACTTGTTTGATACATACGATAGGAAGACACGATACTTTTGAGACAAAATAAAAGTAGAGAAAATATTTATGAAAGAGAATAAGATCAAATAGGTGATGGTTGTTATTATATCCTCCAAGGAAAAAATGTCAAAGGAAGATGGAAAGATATTTTAGATATGGATATGATGATGCCGTTGTAAGAGGACTGACGAAGATAAGAGATGTGACAGGGTTCTCATAAAGAGAAGAGGTCAATGCTACAGAGAGAAGAATGAGACGAGATGAAATGGATTGATGGGAGTACATAAACAAAGAAACATTATAATTTACTATGAATGCCAGGTGTGAGGGATGTTGAGAAAGAGAAAAGGGAATACGCAGGAGGACTAGTTGATTATGAGAAGAGTAAGAAAGACAGATTGTGAAGGCGAAAGGGATACGAAATAGAGGGACAAAGACAGAGGAGGAGAAAATAAGGAAAGAAAGGGGAGGAAGAAGATAACAAGGAAGCATTATAGAGAAAGGGGGAAATGAAGAAGGATAAGAAAAGAGAAGATAAGAAAAGGACAGAGAAGAAGGTGCAATTATGAAAAAGATAGAGAGTTATTTAAAACAAAAGGTGTGAAGGAGGATGAAGCAGAGGAAGGTAGAGAAGTACTGGAAAATGAAAGAGACGATAGAGCAAAGAAAATTGAAGGAAGAAGATAATAATGAGGAAATATGAGGAAAATAATATGGAACTAACCACATGGAAATGCATGTGGATGGTGGAATGATAAAAAAGATGTTACAATGTTAAAGAGTCAGGTTATCGATGGAGAAGTAAGAAAGAAGTGTGAGGTAAAATGGGGAAGAAGACAATGTAGAGGAAGTGAAATAAGACGAGGATCAAAAAGGAGGAGAAGATAATGAAGAAAATTATGTAGATGTTAGGGAACCAATGATGGAGATATTTGATAAAGAGTGAGAAGCATAAGGAACGTAAAGAGAAGCTTGAGGGGAGGAAAGACACATATTGGAAAAGATGCGAAGATGTATGAGATGGGGATAAGTTGATGATGAGAAAATAAAGAGGGGTGTATGATGAAGATAGTGAAGAAATTGGAAAGGAAGAATGAAATATGGAGAGGTGGCAAGGAAAAAGAGAGGAAGGGATAGGAGAGGAAATGCCAACAAATGGAAGTTAGTAGAAATCCACCAATAATGATTAGTAGGAAAGGATGGGACAAAAGATGAGACAAGGTAGAAATTAAATGAAGAATGGAATGGGGAAATCCAATGAAGGGACATTAGGAGAATTCCCTTGATAATGACTAGAGGGCACAAAGGAAGGAAGGAATGAAGATAGAATGGAGGGGGTCAAAGAAAAGGATCCAGACTGTGCAGAATGGGGATGAGTGATTTTTAGGAGAATTCCACCGATAATTACTAGCACAGAAATAGAAGATGATGATGAAAGAATATTAGGGGATGATCAATGACAATGATGGGTAAGTATGGGGGTAGATACGTGGGAGAACTCTAGAAGATGGAGTGGAAAGAGTAAAGAAAGGAGGGATAACGATGTGTAGGAATATAAAGGCAAGGAGAGGATGTAGTGGATGATAATGAATGAGAGAAAAATGAAGAAACAAGACACATAATGAATGGGGAAGCAATAGTTAAGTAATATTACCAAGCAAGGTATGATGGAGATGAACAAGGGGCATGTAGGAAGTGGTGTTTGTGAGAATGGAAGAGGAGGTGAGAGGATGTGGTGATGGGTAATGACGAGAAAATGTAGATGGAGATAATGTGGAGTGGTGGGAAAGTGCAGGATGATAGATAATGCTTAAGAGGGACTCTTAAGTAAGATCTCCATGTTGTAGGACGGGTTAAGTAAGATCACCAAACTGGTAGTTACAATATGGAAGGAGAAAGACAAATTTGTATTGGATGCAGGTGTGGAATGGTTAGTTGGAGTGGACAAGTATAATGAGAGGTGAGAGACAGAAGATGAGGAAGATATGATGGGAGATGGAAGGGTCAAATGGAAGGTTTAGATGGCAAACCATTCTTAAGAGGGACTCTTAAGTAAGATTTCCATTCGACGGAGATGGTTAAGTAGGATCGCCAAGCCGAAGAAGAAGAAGAATGATGAAAATTCTGAGCAGTGTATACAAAAATGGAATAGGAGATGAAAGGAGGTGATATTCAAGTGATAAAAAGGAAGCAAAGGAGTGTGACATGAGTGGATGGAAGAAAATCTGCAATGTAGATGGAGAGTGTAAGGGAAATCCTTAATTGTGATGCCCACGTGGTGGGAGTGATGATGTAAGAGTGTCAAGAGAAAAAGGAGGAGCGGAAAGACATTTGTGGTGGTGATTTTTGTCCATTAAAAGAGGAAATGGTTGAGAAGGTTCTATAATAAGAGGATCCAAGGAAGAAGATATACCTTAACTAAGATTCTTTGGTTGTATGGATGGTTAAGTGAGGTTGTTGAACTGAAAGTGGAAGAGTGAAAGGGAAACTCAAAAGGAAAGACAAGTGGGATATCTGGTGTGGTGTAAGGGGACAGAAAGGTGAGAAGGATGATGTGGAGACAAATAGTGATAAGTGGAAATGGGGGGTGAGGAGAAATGGATCAAATACATTGTTGAACATGTTGGGAGATAAGGAGCTGCAAGATAACGAACTTGCCTTGAGAAGGATCCTCAAGTAGGATTCGCAAATTACAATGGTGATCAAGTAGAATTATGTTGTCTCCCAAAAACTACTCTACATTTTCATAGCCAAATTCAAATTTTTTGAGCTCATGCCCTTCGTTAGTGTTTAAGCCAAGTTAGAGATTCAATAAATTAGCAAAAGTCGTGCCATAGAGCTATTTAAACCTCTATTTTGCTCATTTTTCAAAATCCTCCATTTCCTGGTCTATGCACGTAATATCCTCTTTACAACCTCCATTTTTTAATCGAAATTGTTCACTTTTTCTATGGCCTGGGTCATCAAATCATTATTTTTCCTCCATGCCTCTGGTTCATGAAGGAAATTTGAAAATTGGACTCACAACGATGAATTTTTCTTTCTCTACATATTTTCCACAGTCAGGATGACGGGTTTATTTTCCCCATCAAATTTCAACCCCAATGAATGTAGATACGTGGTCAGATCCTATTGGATGGGGAGGAACGGGATTTTTTGTGAACTTAATACTTTTGGTCACTTTTGGCAAAAATAGTAAATTTACCCCGCGGCTCCGCCAAGGTCTCAGGCCCACCGTTGAAAATTCAAAGTGGAGGAGTAGAACAGCGGAGAACTTTGAGTTTTTGAGCCTCTTTGTAAAAAATTTGAAAAATTTAAAAAGTGACCCGTAGCCCCAATCAGGCTTTAAAGGGAAAAATTCAAAGTTGAAGCCCACAGGGAGAAAGTCAAAGGTGAAGCCCGCTGTTAAAAAGCCAAAGCAGGCGAGTGGGCCATCGGGGCACTTTTGGAAATTTAACCAAATTCCCAAAAGTGAAGTAAAAGTTCTAGAATGCTCCGCGGCTCTGCTAAGGCCTCAGGGCCACTGTTGAAAAGTCAAAGTAGAGGAACAAAATGGCGGAGAACTTTGAGTTTCTAATCCTTTTCCAAAAAAGGTTAAAATGTTTAGAAGAGAGCCACGACCCCGACTCTAACCAGAATGTGCCACGTGTCTTAGTCAAATCGGAGTAGTGGGTCAGCAAAAGAAATTGAGTTTTTAATCCTTTTTCCAAAAAAGGTTAAAATATTTAGAAAAGAGCCGCGATCCCATTTCCAATAAGAACATGCCACGTGTCTAAGTTAAACATTCAAAGCGGGGCTGCGGGCCAATTTGTTCCAAATTGCAAAATCTCATGAAAACTAACAAAATGTGAAAGGCTTCCCCTATAACCACTCCAATCCCTTCCTGCCATGTGGACAGCCCAATTTCAGAGTTAGAGGAGAAAATCAAATGGTCTATATTTAAACTGGAAAATCGAATGTAATAGTTTCTTTGCAAGATCTCGTTTTTAACCTGCCATGAGAATTTTCTTCACAAAGGAGGAATTTGAAAAGGTGTTGAGGATTTATGAAGTTGTAATGGTTTCTTGTGAAGAATATAATGGCTTCTCGACGTCATTCTAGGGGTTGGCAATTGATTTCAAAAAAGACCAAAGTGCTCTATACCTGGAAAAGACAAAAAGTGCCACATTGCTTCTATTTTCTCTTCTTCCTCGAATTTCTTCCATTCTCAATATTTGTACAAAATCTTCTCAAGCTTCAATAATAAAAGAAGGAATTTTGGCCTTTTTGATTGAGGGATTGATTGGTACTTTATGATCAATGAGTTTCATTTGGTCTTGTAGCTTCTTTTGCGGGTTTGTTTTTCTTTTAACTATAAATGCATGTAAATGAAATTTCTAGTTAATGTGTGTGGGAATCTGATATTCTACTCACAACATTAGTTTCTCCTACCTACATTCTCACCCCCTTTCCCCTTCTCAGACAAAGTTCTTCTCTAGAGAGAAATTACTAGCTTTTCCACAGGATCAGTGGAGTGCCCCTGTTGGATCTCTGGTCGAAATGCTGCCATTGAAGTCCAATTTTTCACGCATGCACATACGGAAGCTGCACCATTCAAGTAGAGGGACTTAGATTCCCATAGCGTTGGATTGAAACCCACCAATTTTTCCACAAGACAAATTTTCTTGCCAACATTTTTTAGCGCCCACTGTGGGGCAGATTTTGCAGCATCTACACCTAATAACGACCTAAGGGTCATAAAAAAAGGATTCTAGAGGAAACGTTTCCTGATATTGAATAATCACACAAACTACATGGATGTAAATCATGGCTATCTTGGGAATTCCTCCTGTTGAGAGTTCTGATTTACTCTTTCACATCCAAGAAGACATTTCTTCTTATTTGAGAGAAGTTATTTGGCATAATAGACAAAGTTTCAATCATTACTTTATTGCCATAAGGATTCTGGACCTGGAAGAGGAACATACTGAAGAGAAAAAATCCAGCACCCCAGAGAAGAGCATAAACTTTCAAGCTGGTTGATCGAAGATACACCCAAAAACTGAGACAAGGAGGACAAGTTGATCCCACATTTGAAGAGCTTGAAAGAGAGGCAAGAGGTGAAGATGAGATAAGGGCTCAACTTGAAGAAATAGAAAGACTCCAAATTGAAGTAGAAGAAAGAGCAGAAGCAGAAGTATCCTTAGCAAGACCGGAGGCTAGAAACATGGATATAATGGGTGATCATGAGTGTGAAGTATGCAGGCCTAACATACCATGGGGAAGAAATACTGGTCCACTTTCTCTTCCACAACCACTTCATGATCTCCCAAGAGGCTCAAGAAAGAACTTCCCAAAATTTAAAGGGGATGGTTCTCAGCTCTTAGAAGAACATGTAGCAGCATTCATCACTACTTGTGGAGTGTTGGGAGTTAAAGATGAAGATGTTTCAGTTAGGAGTTAAAGAAAAGGCTGTTGAATGGTTCTACATGTTGCCCCAAAGATCTGCCACATGTTGGGAAGATATAAGAACTGCATTTGAATGTAGGTTCAAGAGCACAAAATATTTTCAGGATCTACTGGTCCAATTGGTTCACATGAAGAAGGATACCTCTGAATCAATGAGATATTTTATAGCAAGGTATGATAGTTTGATAAGAAGGGTCCCAGAAGATGTGGTACCCTTTGAAAACAACTTGAAAAGGTTTTTCATCAGTGCTTTACCATCAGAAGTTGGTTTCTTCCTCAGAAGAGCCCAACCAAGAACATTGAGGGAAGCTAAAGACTTTACAATTAAGACTGATGATGATCTAATTCTTTCTAGAAAAGTGAAAGGACCAAATGGGAAGCAAAAAGCTCAGAATTCAAATTTAGTCACCATTGATCCAATGTTCCAAAAAATGGCAAATGATGTAGTTTCTTTGAAGAAACAGTTGTCACAAATCATAATGAGTAATTCTCCAAGGAGACCAAATATTCCTGATATACCAAGAATTGCTCCACCCCCTCATAGGCTTGCTCTTGAAGTACCACCAGTTAATGCCATCTGTGACACTAGGGAATTAGAGGAAGGAGTGGACATTGAGGAAACTAAAGAAGAAAGCATGGATGACTATGAAAACTATCTTGAAATTGAAGAGGTTGGCATGCACAATGGACTGATTGAATACGTTGTTGATGAGGAGGAAATTGATGAAGAAGCTCCAAGTTTTTCATGTGTTTTTTTCACTTGTGCACAATCCAAGAATGGTGTTTCAACCTCAACAGTTGCAACTGAGAGTAGCAAGAACAAAGAAGATAGCTCTCCAAAACCTCCACTAAATAATATTATCAGCAGGGGATTGCCATTACCACCTTCCTTGGAATCGACCAAAGAGAAACCAGATTCACTGGTTACCAAGGATCATGCTACTATGCCAAGTAAGTTATTTGATTCTTCTCCCAACTCAAAATCTGTTAAGAGCAATTCTCTTCTAAATATTGGTTCTACAAGAACATCTAAATTTCAATCAAAGGTTATACCCTCACCTCCTTCCAAGCCAATTTCTATGTTTGAAAAGGAGAAACCAACACCAAAAGCAAAAAAAACCCTGTCATTTAAATCATCTCCCACTATTGGAACCTCTTCCTCATCTACCATAACTCCATTTGACTTTTTGGAGCATGCAAGCAAAACCAAAGTTCAGCTATCTGAGATTGAATACCTACAAACACATCCTACCCAATTTGACAGATTCATCAAGGTAGTTCGTGGTAGTACCCCTTTTTCTTCAAGACTGATCTCTAAAGGCCTATTCTCCACACCATCCATATCACCTTCTCAAAACATGTTGAGCCTTTCTACCTGTCACTTCTTATCAAAGGCTTCTAGTTGAACAATTGCATCATAGACTCTGGAGCCTCAGATAATGTGATTCCAACAAAAGTTGCAAATGCTATTTGCCTCACTTTGACCTAGGAAAATGGTACATGTTATTCAATGGAATCCAAACAAGTTCCATTGGTAGGAAGAATCAAGGATGCTCAAGTTGAACTAGCTGATTATCCGGAAAAGAAGATACTTATAACCATATTGGTGGCAGACATCCCAGCCTCTTTTGGTATGCTATTGAGTAGAAGTTTTTGTAGAGACCTAGTTGGAGAAATAAAAATGGATTGGTCATCTACAACTATCCCAGTGAAAGGAGAAATGAAGAAGTTTTTTCCAGTTAGCAAAATGAAATTCACAGTAAGGAAATATGATTATCCAAGAGCTAACATCCTCTTTTAATATTTTGGGTTAGGAAACTATTTCCTTACATCACAAAAGGAAGAGAAATTTCCACTCCTTGTGGAGGAAGAAGAAGATCAGATTTGGACAATGGAGTTTGATGGCAGTCATTCTAGAGAAGGTTCAGGAGCTGGTGTAGTATTTATTATAATCTCCCTCCAATGAGGTATATCCTTTTGCCTACAAGCTGCAATTTGACAATACAAATAATACAGCAGAGTATGGAGCATTACTCTTAGGCATGAATGTAGTAGAGGACATGGTAATCAAGAAGTTGAGATGCAAAGGTGATGTAGAGGTTGTGGTAAAGTAGGTCCGCCAGCAATATTAGGTAAAAAACCCCATACTCAGGCACTATAGAAATAGAGTGTATGACTGCATTGAATCCTTTGATGCATTCTCCATTAAAGCTATCCCTAGGAAGCAGAATGAAAAGGCTGATTCTCTAGCAGTGTCAACTTCCTTAGTGACACCTTATCCTTATTTTGGCAAGGATAAAGTGACCATTGAGATGGTTTTCAGACCTAGTGTACCAGAAAATGCTAATCATTGGAAGGTCTTCAATGATGAAAATAAAATCCTAGCATTCTTAAAACAAAGGGATAACTTCAATAATATTTTCTTTAAAGGAAGTGAAAACCCACACCATAATTAGTCCCCAAAGAAGAGAAGGAAGGAATTAAGGGAATTGATGAAGAGGGAGTAATCAAACTTAAAGGAAACAAAGTCCCCAAAGGCCTAGTCTCTTTGGAAGGCCTCTTTGACAAGCATGATAGGTTAACCTAAGAGAAAGAAAAACAATCTTCTCGGTGTCCATCTGATTTTGATCAAGAAAAAACTGGCACTTCAGAAAATCCATGGATGGTTAACATTGGTAAATGTTGCTCACTAGAAGAGAAGAGAAGGTTTTTTTCTCTGCTAAAAAATTACTTAGATGTCTCGACCTATTCCTCTGATGAACTCAAATATTTTCAGCCGAAGGAAATGCATCACTCCATTCCTTTGAAGAAAGGAGCTAAAACCTTCAAGCAGAAACAAAGGCCCTACAATCCAAAGATTGTTGATGTTATCAAAGAAGAGGTGACAAAGATGGTCAATGCTAGGATCATCTTCCCCATTCACCATTCAATATGGGTGGCTAACATTGTGCCAGTAAGGAAGAAGAATGGGGAAATAAGGATTTATGTAGAATTCCAAAATCTGAATCAAGCATCTCTCAAGGAAAACTACCCTCTTCCAATCATGGATCATATTTTGCAAGAATTCTCTGGATCTGAAATTCTCTCTTTACTTGATGGATTCTCAGGGTACAACCAAATCAAGGTGGGAGAAGAGGATTGCAATAAAATATCCTTCACAACACCATGGGGCACTTTTGCCTACAGCAGAATGCCTTTTAGCTTGATTAATGTTGGGGCCACTTTCCAGATAGCAATGGACTTGGCCTTCAAAGATTTGAAATATTACATTGTCATTTACCTTGATGACCTAACAATTTTCTCAAAGAGGAGGAGAGATCATATCTACCATTTGGAGCAAGTCCTTGCAAGGTGCAGGAAACATGTCTCTAAATCCAAAGAAGTAAATTTTTAGAGTCATAGAAGGTAATTTGTTGGGACATATTATGAAAAAACATGGAGCACACATTGATCCTGAGAGGATCAGATCTATCCAAGCACTAGCCTTACGAACCATTAAGAAAGGAGTTCATTCATTCTTTGGAAAGGTAAACTTCCTTCGTCATTTTGTGCCAAAGTTTTCTGAACTAAATAAGCATATAACCTCCATGATGAATCCTCGAGAAAGTTTCAAGTGGAATAAGGAAGGAAAAACAACATTTGAGGAGATCAAGAAATCCATTGCCAAAACTCCAAATCTTGTATCTCCAGATTTCAACAAGGATTTCATCATGTATTGCTATGCATTAGAACATACCCTCTCTATTGTCCTTGTTCAAATAAAATGATAATGGTTTGGAAGCACCCATTGCTTTCATGAGATGTCCTTTGAAAAATCATGAGCTAAAGTACAGCCAATGAGAAAAATATGCCTATGCAGTGGTCAAGGCTGTTAAAAGTTTCAGATTCTACATTCTCAATTCTCATACAGTGGTGATGGTTCATAGAAGTGCGATCAAGTCCATTTTGACTCAACAAGATTCTGGGGCTAAGAGGGGAAGTTGGATTGCAAAGACCCAAGAGTATGACTTTGATATTAGAGCCTCTAATCTAGTAAGAGGAAATGGTTTGTGCAATCTGATTGCTGAAGATGAAGCTCTCAAGGCTCAGCAGGGAGAAAAATATGATGTTTTCTTAACCTTTTCAGGAGACAGTGCATAAGTTCTCTTTTTCACCACTACTGATGAGTGGTATGCTAACATTGCTTACTACCTCACTTACAGAGAATGTCCCCCTCATCTTGATTACAAAAAAATAAGGAAACTCAAGCTAAAGGAAGCCATGTTTATAATATGGAATCATGCACTTTACAAGAGAGGCCTAGATGGTTGTTTCCTTAGGTGTGTAGATAAAGAGCAACAAGAAAAGTTTCTCATGGCATATCATGATCAAGCTTGTGGTGGACATTTCTTAGCAATGGTCACCACACATAAGATCCTCATAGGGAGAAATTATTTTCACTTCATCTTTGCAGAAAATCAAGATTGGGTTTCCAAATGTAAAGCATGCCAAAAATTTGTTGGAAAGCCACAACTACATGCATTGCCACTCAGGCATGTGGTGACTGAAGAACCATTTCAGCAATGGGGGCTAGATTTCATTGGTGTTTTGAATCCTCATTCAAGTATAGGGCATACTTATGTACTCACTGCAACTAATTACTTCACTAAATGAGTGGAAGCCATTCTAACAAAACAAGCTAGCTCTGAAACAATCTGTAACTTCATCAAGGAGAAAATCATTGTCTGTTTTGGAGTACCACAGAAGATTGTTGTAGAAAATGCAACCTATTTCTCTTCAAAGGAGCTCACAAAGTTTTGTTATGGTTTTAGAATCTCCTTATCTCACTCTTCAGACTACTATCCATAGGGAAATGGTCAAGCTGAGTCAAGCAACAAGAACATTATGACCATTTTTCGCAATTTGGTAGATGAGAATCAAAGGAACTCACATAAGAAGTTATATGATGCATTATGGGACGATAGGATCACTCCTAAGAAGGCAATAGGTATGTCACCTTTCCAAATGTTGTATGGAATTGAGGTAGAGATTTCTCTCATAATTGAGATGCCATCTTTCAAGTTGCTGCAAGAAATAGAAGATGGGCAATACAAAGACTCCATTGACAAGAGGATCCTCTTCCTAGAGAAGCTGGAGGAAAGCAAATTCCAAGTGGTGGATAGAATTAAAGAACACCAATTGAAAGTGAAGAATATATTTGACAAGAGGGCAAAGGCAAGAGAATTCAAGGTTGGAGATTTTGTCTTGCTTTGGGATAAGAGAAGAGAACCAAATGGCAGCCATGGAAAGTTTGATTCATTGTGGCTTGGCCCATTCCAAATTCATGGAGCTTGTGGTGAGAATTTTTTTCTCCTCTCATACTTAGATAGAACGCCATTGGAATTTCCTTGAAGTGGGAAATAATTGAAACTATATCATCAGTGAAAGTGGGTTGTCCCTTGCCTTGTACCATAGGTGATTTTGTAGGTGTGTTTTCCCCTTGTATTTTGTGTGGTTTTGGTTTAGTTTGATTGGTTTTTGTTGTGTGTGTTTTGGCTTATGTGTTTCATCCTTCTTCCATTATTTCTCATAATTGTACATGACTCTGTAAGGCCCAATGGATAAGACACTAGTCAATGTAATATATTTTGAAACTTGAGATTCTAGATCCTCATGTCATACCCTAGCCATGCCCAGTTCATGTCATGTCCTCAAGCTAGAGCCAGTTGTTGTCTCCTGAAAACTACTCTGTGTTTTCGTAGCCAAATTCATTTTTTTCAGCTCATGCCCTCGAGCTGTTTAAACCTTTGTTTTGCTCATTTTTAAAAATCCTTCATTTCCTGATCTGTGCATGTAATATCCTCTTTACAATCTCAATTTTTGATCAAAATTTTTCACTTGTTCTATGGAATGGGTCATCAAATCATTGTTTTTCCTCCATGCCTCTGGTTTGTGAAGGGAATTCAAAAATTGGACTCAAAATGATGAATTTTTCTGTCTCTGCGTATTTTCCATAGTCGGGATGATGGGCTTCTTTTCCCCATCAAATTTCGACCCCAATGAATGCAGGTACGTGGTCAGATCCAATTGGATGGGGAGGAACGGTATTTTTGGTGAACTTAACACTTTTGGTCAATTTTGGAAAAAATGGTAAATTTTCCCCGCGGCTCCACCAAGGTCTTGGGCCCACCATTGAAAGCTCAAAGTGGAGGAGCGAAAATGGTAAGTTTTCTTTCTCTGTTTGGTATCAGAGATGGTAATCGACACCTGCAAACTTACTAATCTCCGAAGCAAGTTGGTATGGAGTAGGTTAATTAGTATAGGTTGCTTTGACAGGGATGGCATTGGCTTGTACTTCTGGATTTCCAGATTGGTGGGATAAACTGAGCGACAGGTTTACCATACTCAGTAATTTTCTCGCATTGCTATTTGAATGATTCCATTGTATCTCATATGCAGATAAAACCATAAACTATTTTGTTAGGTAGAATGTATTGGTAAGACCCCTTTGAGGGCAACGTTTGTATACATCTAACTAGACGTGGCACATTAGTTAAAGACCCAATTTTGGGAAATGTTTGTACTCTGTTATACTTGCATTAGTAAGACCCCAGAGGGCAATTATTTTGGTGATTTTGCTAACACCATAAAATGTAGTATATTTTCCTTGTTTAGTCATTGTTCTAGCAGGGAGGAGACAAATGAAGTCAATCCACATTGCAATGCAGTGGAGAAAGACCAATCTCGTCATGCAGAGTCGAGAAATGGTAGAAAGAGTTCCTCATCTCAAAAGGAGTTAAAGAGGAATTTTTGTGATCATTGCCAGAGGAATGGGCATCGGGTGGAAAATTTCTGGAAACTGCATCCATCTCGCCATCAGAGTAATGGCAAGCCAAAGATGGAATGAAGGCCTATTGCAAAGGCAGAGGAAGTTTCTACTCCACCACTAGTTGACAATTCAACCCAAGACCAGGTAATACCTGAAAGTGAAAGTCCTTTAAAATGGGTAAGTCAACAATTTTTCAATTATATATTACATAATTCAGATTGATGAATCGTATGCAATATTAAGTTTGGAGATCATATTTTGTGAGAAAATGCTGAGAGAAAGGTTTACAATACTTGGTGGATTTTTTTACTTAGAAAATTTGATTAATGCTCCAAACATATCTCCTAATCAGCTTGTGAGTTCCTGATATAGCTTGGATACAGGAATTAACGCATATAAATCTTGGAGATTGATCTGCCATGTGTGCAGATAATAGAGTTCACAGAGATCAGCTCGAAACTTCATTCTGTGTAGAGGCCTTGTGACTGTGCAGTAGAATGGTAGCTGAATCATCGTTGGCATTGACATTGGGTCGGAACTTCATTCTGTGTAGAGGCATTGCGACCGTGCAGCAGAATGGTACCTGATATTGTATGTCAACAAGAAGAGCTCTCAAAGGATTAGCTCAAAACTTCATTCGGTGTCAAGGCATTGTGACCACACATACGAATGGTAGCTGATCAACAGACTTAGCATCGTGCATTGGAGGCTTGAGGTCTTGAAAGAGGCTTAGCATCATGCATCGGAGGCATTGAGGTCTATAGAGACTTAGCATCGTGCATCAGAGGCTCGAGATCTTGAAAAAGGCTTAGCATCATGTATCGGAGGCGTTGAGGTCTACAGAGACTTAGCATCATGCATTGGAGGCTCGAGGTCTTGAAAGAGGCTTAGCATCATGCATCAAAGGTGTTGAAGTCTAAGAGACTTAGCATCGTGCATTGGAGGCTCAAAGTATTGAAAGAGGCTTAGCATCATGCATCAGATGCATTGAGGTCTGTAACAGACTTAGCATCATGCATCAGAGGCTCGAGGTCTTGAAAGAGGCTTAGCATCATGCATCGAAGGCATTGAGGTCTATAAAGGGACAAGGCATTGTCCATCACCGACATCGGATCAATCAAATCTCTATGTAACATGGAGTTCCTTCAAACCAATTCAGATTCTGCGGAATCAACTCAGAGCCAGGAGCTGTGTTATAGAGTAAAAGAAGATCCTTGTTGTCAGATATCAAGAAGCTTAGCACCACATAGAAGGAGCATTGAGGTTTCATTCAAAAACTTAGCACCATAAAGCAGAGGCATGGAGGTCTTCTTCGGATATCAGAGTGGCGCAGCGGAAGCATCGTGGGCCATAACCCACAGGTCCCAGGATCGGAGCAAAGTTTTTCCAGATTCAGGATAGTATGGAAGCTTTTTGGGACACAAAGCTTTTCTCAGTGGGGAGGTGTGATCAGGGGATCATTTTCAAAAGTTCCCTAAACATCCCTAAATTATGTCAATGTAGAAGATCATCTCGATATCTTTCCAACAACTGTGAGAACGTGACAAACGGACATCGGGAGCTCTAGATATGTTCGGTCAAAGTTCAAACATCAGGAAAGTCAAACTATGGTCAACTGGTCAATATTGGACCCATTGCACTGTGACACGTGGCTTGCCAACACTCGTTGAATTCACTCGATTTTCCTATCGGGAGATGACAAGTGGACTACAAGATTACCAAGTTAATTATTTCTTTACCACATTATATTGGTCGAAATTATATTATCTTGGTAAGTCCACTTTCCAAATGCCACATATATATATATATATATATATATATATCTATATATATCATATATATATAATATATATATATATATATATATATATATTAATGTTTAAACATTAGTATAAACCGCCAAATCAAATGCATATGCTTTGACCATGTGGAAGGTGGTGAAGCGGTTGTTAGGGGGCATTAGACCCATGCGTGGAAACTTCCACGTGGAGAAGGAGGATGAAGCAGTTGAGATGGGGGCGGTTAAGTCTACCACTTTATATGCGTGGAAAGGCTTTAAAGCCTTAGACATTATCCCCCACCGCCCAACATGTGGGACCTTAAAAATATGCGCCTCTTTTGGGAATTAATCCCATTTCAAACAAATGCCGCTCCTTATGGTATTTTTATCCCTTAACAAATGCTTAGCCGCTCTTATGGGATATTTATCCTATTATAAAATGCAAATCGGCTAAAATGGGTATTAATCCCATTTCCTATGCAATCCGTTAATTTGGAAAATTTATCCCAAATTCTATGCTACAGGCTATGGTATTTTTAGCCTAAGGGATAATATGGAATGCATTTTTTTAAGGGCCCTATTTTTTGTATAAATAGGGAACCCATTCTATTGTAATGGACACACACCGATGCAATGGAGAAGCTCATTGCTAGAGCGCAGAAGGGTGGACACCGGTGCAACACACAACTCAAGCTTATTATATGTTAAGCTTTTTGTGGGATGTGTCAACAGGTATTGTCTATTGGCCTATTATTTTAGGCAATATTAGATGAAATATTTGTGATTGGGAGTAAATTATAAACTACCCAAAAGGCCCATTGAGCCACACCAATTACTTGCAAATCCTGGATTGTTGACCGGAATGCTAGCTTCCCATTGTTTGCGTCGGGAAGGCTGATCACAGCTAAAGGAGATTGTATGCCAGGAAGGTGGAATTCGGGTGCTATTTTTCACCCTTTTCATCCGAAGAACTAGTGTACTCGTAGGCAAGTAAAATTCCATTAGGTTTTCTTGTGAAAGTACTATTGTAACTTACAAGTTTTGACTAGTGGAACGGTTCGACCACGAACCCGGAGATGTAGGCAATTGCCAAAGTCCGTAATCAATCTGTGTGCAATTGTCATTATTGTCTTGCATTATTTTAAGTTGATTACTTAAAAGGAGTAAATTATCGGTAAATAATTAAAGCCTATAAGGGTCCGAGATCAGGTAGTAATAATCTGATTATTTTCAGATCAATTTTTTATCAAATTTTTTCACTTGTTCTATGGACTAGGTCATCAAATCATTGTTTTTCCTCCATGCCTCTGGTTCGTGAAGGAAATTCAAAAATTGGACTCAAAACGATGAAGTTTTCTTTCTCTGCGTATTTTCCATAGTCGAGATGATGGGCTTCTTTTCCCCATCAAATTTCGACCCCAATGAATGCAAGTACGTGGTTAGATCCAATTGGATGGGGAGGAACGGTATTTTTGGTGAACTTAACACTTTTGGTCAATTTTGGAAAAAATGGTAAATTTTCCCAGCGGCTCCACCAAGGTCTTGGGCCCACCATTGAAAGCTCAAAGTGGAGGAGTGAAACGATGGAGAACTTTGAGTTTTTGAGCCTCTTTGCAAAAAATGTGAAAATTTAAAAAGTGACCCGCAGCCCTGATCAGGATTTAAAGGGAAAAAGTCAAAATAGAAGCCCACAGGGAGAAATTCAAAGGTGAAGCCCGTTGTTGAAAAGTCAAAGCAGATGAACGGGCCATCAGGGTACTTTTGGAAATTTAACCAAATTCCCAAAAGTAAAGTAAAAGCTCTAGAATGCTCCACGGCTCTGCCAAGGCCTCGAGCCCACCATTGGATATTCAAAGCAGAGGAGCAGAACGACAGAGAACTTTGAGTTTTTGAGCCTTTTCCAAAAAAGGTTAAAATGTTTAGAAGAGAGCCATGACCCCGACTCCAACCAGAACATGCCATGTGTCCTAGTCAAATTGGAGCAACAGGATAGTGGAGGAAATTGAGTTTTTAAGCCTTTTCCAAAAAAGGTTAAAATGTTGAGAAAAGGGCTGCGATCCCATTTCCAATAAGAACATGCCACGTGTCTAAGTTGAAAAGTCAAAGAGGGGTTGTGAACCAATTTGTTCCAAATTGCCAAATCTCATGAAAAATCAAAAAATGTGAAAGGCTTCCCCCGTAACCGCTCCAATCCCTTCCTACCAGTGGATGGCCCAATTTCAGAGTTAGAGGAGCAAATCAAATGGTCTATATTTAAACTAGAAAATCGAATGTAATGGTTGCTTTGCAAGATCTGGTTTTTAACCCTCCATGAGTGTTTTCTTCACAACAAAGGAATTTGAAAAGGTGTTGAGAATTTGTGAAGTTGTAACAATTTCTTACGAAGAATATAATGGCTTCTCGATGTCATTCCAGGGGTTGGCGATTAATTTCAAAAAATACCAGAGTGCTTTATACCTGGAAAAGACAGAAAACACCACATTGCTTCTATTTTCTCTTCTTCCTCAAATTTCTTCCATTCTCAAGTTATGTACAAACTCTGCTCGAGCTTCAATAATAAAATAAGGAATTTTGGCCTTTTTGATTGAGGGATTTATTGGTAATTTGCGACCAATGAGTTTCAATCAGTCTTGTAGCTTCTTTTGCAGGTTTGTTTTTCTTCTAACTATAAATGCATGTAAATGAAATTTCTAAGTAATGTGTGCGAGCATCTGATATTCTACTCGTAACATTCGTTTCTCCTACCTCCATTCTCACCCCGTTTCCCCTTCTCAAACAAAGTTCTTCTCTAGTGAGAAATTGCTATCTTTGTCACAGGATCATTGGAGTGCCCCTATTGGATCTTTGGTCAAATGGCCACCATTAAAATCCACTTTTTCATGCATGCACATACAGAAGCTACACCGTTCAAGTAGAGGGACTTGGATTCCCATAGAATTGGCTTGAAACCCACCAATTTTTCCACAAGACAAATTTTCTCGCCAACAAATTTACAAACTGAAAAGTGTATTTACTAGTGCATTCACGGAGATTATGGATAGATATAGAATTTATAGTGCAAAATTTGATGTGATTTTAATAAAAGATGACCTTGATGAGATGAATGGAACATAGTTGTAGCAAGGGCATACAAAGAAGCTATGCTTCAAACTAGATTGGAGATAAACAAAAAAAATTATCACTCAAGGCATTGCACTTGTAGCCAATAGTAGGTGTTAACACATAACCAATGAGAGCTAGTTATAACAAAAGACCATGAGGAAATATGGATGAAAGATGCTCATAATCCTAATTTTGATATGACAAAGGGATTGAAGATGTAACTTGTGCGTGGGAAGAGGGATCTCCAAAGGTGGTGTTGCTTAAGTCTATGCTCTAGCTCTGGAAAAGGGAAAGAACAATAGAAGAAAGTTGATCATTGCGGGAATCTTTTGGAAAATGTTGATAAAAGGAAGGTCAATCAATGTGGGAATCCTTCCAAATGCCATAATAACATAGTAGACATCCTTTGAGGGTATGGTATACTATATACATAATAGGGATGGAAAGAATAATATATATGATAGCCATCCTTCGAGGGATAGGTCTATTTCTCGTGATTTCAATTTGTATACTTTTCTTTTCTCATTTTTTTTATTTTTATTTTTTTGCATGAATAATTGTCCTTCGATGGATCAATATGTTTTTGATAAGTTTGATTTTTCCTTTTTCATACATGAATTTTAGCTTTGCATGGGAGAGTCCTGGGAATAGCTAAGTAAACCACTTAGGAGGGGATATTCAATGTATAAGATACACCCCTGGACCCTTTGCATGGCTGCAATAGGAGAATGAGGAGGTGATGGATGTAATGGTTAAAGCAGTGAAGGCAGACCACATAATTATTATAATGGCAAATGGAAGGGGCTAAGGATGGAGGAATGATCTAAGGATAATGCTCATTGGTAGATATGCTAACAGTAGACTGGTCGCAAGTGCAATGCATTAAGAGGCTACATCTCTAGTTTATCACCAAGAGAGGAAAGATGGTAAGTTGTAACAGGATGAGATGATAGAAAAGCATGAAATAAAACTATGTCCTTAAGGAAGCAAAAATATGATCACAAGTGTGGATTTGGATGAAAATAAATGTTGCCCCAAGAGAGACATAAAAAATGGCCACAAATGTGGACTTGATGAAATAGATGGTGCCCTAAAAGAGGCATAAATATGGCCACAATGGTGGATTTAGGTAAAAATTTCCCTCGATGGAAGGAAAATCATGTCCTCACAGGAGAACTCCGATGAAAATAAATGGTGCCCCAAAAGAGGCATAAACATGGCCACAGTGGTGGAATTTGATAAAAAGGTCCCTCAATGGAGGGACAAACATGGCCTCAAAGGGGGACTTCAATGAAAATAAATGGTGCCCCAAAAGAGGCATACACATGGCCACAATGGTGCAATTTGATAAAAAAATCCCTCAATGGAAGGACAAACATAGCCTCTAAGGAGGACTTAGAATGAGATGAGGATTTGGACATAATTAATTTAGATTGGATGAATTTGGAGAAGGTAAACAAAACAATGTCAAGAAGAGAAGTCCCCTAGTGACAAGGAAGTTTTGTGGATGATATGCTCAAGGGCAAGGGAAATTCGCTCCCCCAATGAGTTAAATGTGAAGGATTTAAAGGATGTAGAAAGAGTTTCAATGAGAATGTTTTGGATTTGGATGGGATAAACAATTGGAGACCACAAGTGTGCTTGGAAAGATAAGCAGTATTGATGAAAAATGGAGGAACTTCCTTAGGAGGAATGTCATGTGCAAGAGGGATATTAAGGGATGATATGGATGGAGGAATCATGGGAAACTCAATAGATGGGATATGATTCAGATTCAATGTAGATGGAGAAGGAACTTTCCCCTGAATGAGGAAATCATATTTCTCAATAAGGTTGTGGACAATTGTCTGAAATGCTTTACAATGTTCGATGTCATGGCCCATGGTACGATGATAAGCACAACTGTAATTAGGATTGAACCATGATGGCTTGGAACCATATGGATTAAAGGATTTAATGGGAGGAACTGTGATGGAAGATATTATAGTTAAATATCAAAGGATATCTACTTAAGACCCCATTGAAATGTCATGGGGAAGGTAACTCTTTTGGGTTTTGATAGGATATCTTAGCTTAGAGTTAGAAGAAAAGTGAATGTAGATTGGATGGGTAAATTATGTGTTTTGGAAGATAAATCAAATTTGATTAAAGGATTGTATTGTTTGGATTTAGATTTCGGTGAGGATGTACATTGGATGGGTAGATTATATGTCTTAGACAACAAATCGAATTGGATTGGAGGATTGGATTGATTAGCTATAAATTTATTGTTGCGAGATTTCGTAAATGGAGTGACTAATCCTAAAATAAATGTTGTGGCATTGGATTGTTGAGAAGAGGGAAAATCTAAATGTTTTCGAGGATGATTTCCATGAGCCTTAGAATTTACCCAAGAATATTTAACTCTAGTAGGGATGATAATAATCTCAACCAGAGGATCTAATAGTGTTGGTGTGGTTATTTATGGAGAAAATGTCCTAAAACAAGATGAGGATGTTAATGGAGAAATAGGTGTTTGTATGATGTGATTAATGAGATCTATATGAAATGTGGATTGTTTAGTTTTTGGCATGGAAAGAGTTGATTTTTTAGAGGGAAAATGTAAACCATATTTATTTTATTTAAGTGGATGTGTTGGTTCAGTAGATGTTTCAAAGGGTATCTTTGATAGGGTTGTAGATCGAGAGGATTTGGTTGGTGTGTTAGAAGGATTAGGTAAAGAACATTGGGATAAAACAGGTGATGTGGCCATGGGTGGGGATATAGGTACATATGTTAAGGTAGGTATGGATAGGGATGTAGGCATATTTGAGATATTTGGAGATGTGGGTGATGTGATAACTAATGGAGTAGACATTATGGGTAATGCACCAAATGTATGAGTATTGTTCGGTGTATAATTAGGTGGGATTGGTTGTTTCATAAATGTTTCGAGGGGTAAGAGTGATATGTTTGCTAATGGGGTTGATGTCGAAGGTGGGGTTGTAAAGGTACATATAGTATAACTAAGATTATTTGGGATGGTTGTGAGTAATGTAGGTGTAGTCACATGTGTGTTTGAGGTAGATGTGGGTGAAGGAATAGATGTGAGAGATGTAGGGATATGTGTGGATATCAATGGGGCTGAAATAGGTGCTAAGGATGAACCTAATGTAGTAGATTGGGGTGTGATCAAAGTTGAGGAAGTGGATGGTATAGTCAAATTTGGTGTGGATGTGATAAGGATAGGAGAAGGTGTAGGTTAAGAACCGATAGTGAAAGTCAATATAGGTGTGTTAGGTTCTAAATAAGGAGTGTGAATAATGTCCACTGTAGGAACATGTAGGGTTGGTGATAAGATGGTATCTTGACTAATAGTGTCAATCATATAATCATTTGATATTTGAGATGTAAAGAGCATAGCTTGATTTTTTTGGTGATTGATTAGGTAAATTTTGAATAGTGGAGCTATCGATATGGATATCCCCTTGATTTATGAGTTGTTGGAGATGATCTTTGAAGGAACAACATTTCTCAATATCATGACCTTTGACTCAATGATATTGACAATAGTGGTATTTTTGATACCAAATAGGATTAGCTTGCAATTTTTCCACGGGTCGTGTGGGAGGAAGTTGGATGGAGTTTATGGTCATTAATTTGTCAAATAAAGAATTGTATCAATATCCCAAGGGACTGTAGTTGGTTGTTGATTAAGGGGATCATTTTTGAGACCATGTGCTCGATGTATATGCTGACGAGGGTTTAATGACCACATTGTTGGCCACAACCTTAAATTTTTCATTATGTGTGAATGGTTTAGTAGATTCAACTTTAGGTTTGGCTGATCTGAGTTTGAGACGACCCTGCTCAATGGCGTGGGTTTGGAGCTTGTAAGCCATTATGAAAGCTTCCTCAAAGGTTTGGAATGATTATATTTGTAAAGTAGATGATATATGTTTTACACAAGAACACGAGAATAATTTGATGAGTTTGGTTTGTGGAAGAGAGAAGGACAGTTGGTTTATAACACCACGCCATCGTTCTACGAATTCGGCGATGGGTTCGTCTTAAAACTGTCAAATGGTGTATAGGTCGGAAATAGTAGTTTTGCTTGTGATATTGATAGAAAATTGTTCTAAGAACAACTTTTCATGTTGAGTGAAGGAGAATATGGAATTTTGTGGAATACTATTGTACCAGTCCAACCCAGGACCAGATAAAGACATGGGGAAAGTACGAAGAAGTAGATCATGATCATGCGCAATAAGACAACATGTGTGTTTAAATGTGAGGATATGTTGTTGGGGATCTTCCTTGTTGTCGATCTTATTATACACAAGAAGTTTCCAATGAGGAGGGTAGGGTTTGATTGGCACTGACGGATGAATGGGTTCATTACAGATTTGTTCATAGGATAAGGTGTTCTTAGGTACCAAGGTAACAGTTTCTAAACTAGCCAACTAATTCATCAAAGCATGAATATGATCATTTGAAGTGATGTTAGGTTGAGATTTGATTGGTTTTCTGGTTTGAGAAGTAGTTTGATAAGGTGAATGATGCATCTGTAAATGTGTGGGTAGTTGGGGAATAGTTTAATAAGATGTTTGATAAGTTTGTGGATAGGATGTTTGTGGAACGGTTTAATAAGACAATTTATTAATTTGTGGATGTGTAGGTGTTTGGGGAACTATTTGGTAAGGCTTAACATGTGTCATGGGTTGGGATTGCTACATAGGTTGACTTTGACTTATAAGGACATGATGTGTTCGGTGAAATTGGATAGGTTGTTATGGTAAATTTTAAACGAGGATATGTGTGTTATGATTTTGAGATGGTTGGAGCATACAATGGGTAGGAATGTAAGTGTGAATAGGTTGATATGGTTGGACATGCCTATTAATAGTGAATGAAATAGAATTGTCAAAATGGGATGTGGGTGGAATGTGATCCACAAATTTTGGAGATTCGGAGGATTGAGAGATTGTAGGATATTTTTTGAGTAAGAAGTCATATACAGGGTTAGGAGGAGGCCTGAGTGTCTCTAGAGGAGTGGGAGATGGTGGTGCAGTTTATTTAGGAATACTGGCTTGATGAGGGATATGAGGATTAATGCCAAGGTGGGGATAATCGTGTATGACATGGTTCTCCAGAAGCGAGGTCATAGAGACTAGAGGTGGAGTAACTAAAGGTGTATTTTTTATTTTAGAATCCTGTTGGGTGAGATTGCTAGGAGAAGTAATATCATTGGATGGAGCAGATTATTTTTTTTTATTATGGGAAAATAGTTTTTTGAAAGGGACTATACCCTTATACAAAAGTGCTCAACAGCAAGATTTTATCCCAGAAAATCCCAACAACAGAAAATAATCTGTCGAGGAAAGAACCAACAAAAGCAAACCAGCTGCTACAAAAACAACAAATAAACAACAACATAACATCAACACAGCCGCCTAGCAACTACGTATTAGACCATTTGCCTAAATGTAGCAATGAAAGCACCCATAAGATAGGAATCAAATCTTGTCTAACATGTTGGGGGATTTAGATTTGGCATTTCCCTTCTTTTTTCTATCCACCACAGTCCATTCTTGATTTCCCACATCCACTACAGTCAGAAGAAAAACTGCAATGGGTTTGATGGGGATGTGACCCATAGGAAGGGGGGTCGAAATATCCTTAATCACTAAATCAGCAACCTGTAAAGAATAGTCTGGAGGCTTCTCTGTATTGGTCTGTGAATCAACCATGATGGGTGAGTTAACTTGCAGAGCGGCACTAGATTCCTTAGCCGGATCTGAGTCAATTGTAAGATGTTCAGGTAGAGAATCCTTCCACCAGGATGTTTTGGTCTTATGTTTGGAGTGTTCACAATCATCTGTAACATGACCAGTTTGGAAGCAACGCCGACATCTGAAGGCAAGTCTGTCATAGTCTATCCTCTGCACCCAGAGCTTGGCACCAATCTGTAGATTGATTTCTGCTGGTAAGAGTTTGGAGGTATCGAGATTAACCAGGATTCGAGCATAAGTAGTATGTGCTTGAATGGAGGTCTTATCATCAACTGCCACACTTATGAGCCAAGAGTATCGCCATTATAGCAATGAGACAAGATCTGTTCCAAAGCTGCAGTGGGAGTCCTGGTAAACGAACCCAAATCGGGTAGGTATCAAAAGACTCCTTTAAACGGGTCGAAAGACGGATACCATGGTTTGGACATAAGCCCGTGTTCCCCCCAAACCCAATGTTGGCTAAAAATTAAATCCCTATCTTCAGGGGTTTCAAAGACAGAAATGAAGTAAGCTTTAGCACAAGGATAAAGCTCAATCTTACCTTGTATTTTTTCTCTCCATCTATGGGTTATCCAGTCATGAAGCTGAGAAAGCTTAGGCCAAAATTTGTGAAATCTGCATATGAGACCCAGGTGGGAGAGATTTTCCTCCTTGTTAAGAACCTTTAGAAGTAGATCCTCCTCGATTTTCAGCGTCGGGACCTCTTGGGAGGGTTTCAAGATCTCATTTCTGGCATTCTCCTTCTATTTGGAGACCGCTAAAGCATAAGATCTAGACCTATTGTCGCTATTTTCTTTGTCCTGGTTCTGGCTGACCCCTGTTTCTCTCCCTCCATCACCAGAGCCACACATAGTCCCTTGCAACCTGTAGTTGCTAGTGTTGAGTTTTAAAGGAGATGATGATTCTTTTTCTGAACCATCTTTACCAGCCCCATGAGAGAGCACCCCTGTTTTGTGAGCAAGCAGAGAAACTCCAACTCGGTTTTGCTGAAAAGGGGAGTCTTGGTTAGCATTGAAAGCCATGTCAATCCATGAGGTTGGTGCTTTATTCTCCTCTTCATTTTTTTATCCACCACCCTCAGAAACCTTTGGTTTCCCAAAGCCACTGCCAATGATAGGGACATCATCACGAATTTTAGAGCAGGGTGAATCCCTAGCAGCCTTCGTGCCTCCTCCTTCCCTATTTGCAGACAGGCGTGGATCAGCAAACCCAGGGCTCGCAGACCTGTGTGAAGCCCGCGTAGAAACCATGGAGCTAGGGCACTCGGGCGCGGGCACGGGTGCGGGCGGGAATTACTGTTTGTATGAACCTGATGGAGCAGATTTTTGTGTTGTTTCGATTTGAGAGAAAGTGACAATAGACGTGAAGTAAACAAACATCTTTTTATGAAATTTTTTGACAAAAAAATCAAGCAACATATTTTTTATCATCATGATTAATTACGAGATGTACAAAAAAGTAAAATGGACAATGAAGTTTCCTAAATAATGGAATTCTAGGGCTGGTTTCAGGTAGTTTTGGATTGGGAGATGTCTGATACAGTTTCCTATTGGGTGTTCAAATCTCAATCAGTTAACTAGGTGAGAGAAATGTTTCGATGTGTTGATTTTGTTCATGAAGTTTCAGGTAGTATGTGACAAGTGAGATACAGAAGGTTAGACTCCTATTTAAGTTATATTATCAGGAAGGATGTAGAAAATAAAGGTTATTTTTAAACCAAATGAAATATGAAATTCAATGTAGATAATCACTCAAAAAAGGGAAAGTTCAATGCAAAAAAGAGAAAATAGAGAAAAAAATGAGAAAAACCCTAGAAAATGCTTTTCCTGGTTATTTGAGTGTGTGTGATAGTGACATATTTTCAAGCGTCAATTAGTTACCTAGAATTCCTGGGTACCATAAAATGCAACCATTTACGATAGCGGATGAGGTTGATGAAATTTTTTGCACGATGTGTTTGATTTCAATATTGGTCTTTGATAGCGTTATTTTGTGATTGCGACATTGTAGACGTTATCCTGTGTTGTCCACTCAAAATTCCCCTGCTCTTAAGAAAGTGAAATTTAAAATTTTCAGTTTAAGTGTCTTCTCTGTTGTACTTAATGTTAAAAGTTGAGAAATTGAGAAAATCTACGTTTTTGGGTCATTTTGTGTGTTTTTCGGGCCTGTCAGACATTTTTGTCCCGCATGTCCCAAGTTTAATTGGGCCCTTTATTCCTCGATCAGCCGATTCCCCCGAAGTTTTTCTTTTTCAGGCCCATCGGAACTTCTTGTCCCAAATGTCCCAAGTTCAATTAGGCAAGTTGTTCCATTTTTGGCCGAATCGCCCGAACTGCGTACTTCGCGCTTTCACGTCCCAAATGTCCCAAGTTCACCCAGACCCATTGTCACATTTTCGTCTGATCCGGCCGAGTCGTGTACTTCACGTACTTTTGTCCCGCATGTCCCAAAAGGCATTTGTGCATCTTTTCCCCGCTTCGCCCGAATCAGCGGAGCCGTGTGTTTCGCGCATTCGCGTCCCACATGTCCCAAATGAACCAAGTGCCATTCGTGCTAATTTTTCCTGCTCTACCTGAATGTCTTGCTTATTCAAATTGGTAGGTATGTATTAAATGCGCATTCATTGCCTTTCTCTCTCCTAAACGGCTATATAATGAGCAAACCCCCTTTGCGTTTTTCACACCGCTTCCATGCTATCCTTTGCTCGAACCCTTGCAATCTAAATTCCTGCGCGCATATCCTTTCCCTCTGTAATTCCTTCCCGAGTCTAGCTTGCGGCTCTGCTCTCTGAATTACTGCCAACATGAAGATCAAATTTCAGGGGCAGGAACAAATCTCACCACTAGAGTCTGCCGTTCCCAATATTGGGGACAGTGAAGCTCGTCATCTTGACTTTGGTGATTTTTGGTCAAGGATGGCAGATGCAAACCCTACACCAATGGCACAGATGATTCACGACAGCGGTTTGGCTTTCGCTGGAGGTTTCCCAATCTCGGTGCAATGTGCTGATACAGTGCTTTCATGCGGAGCTCACTTTGACCCTGATTCGAGTGAATTGACCAATATACACGGGGAACTCATCGCCAAACTGGACGCTGCCACCATTAGCACTACACTGAGGATTCCAGAAATGGATAATGCCATAGTTGTTTCCCAGAATCAAGCACAGGCCCTGTTCAATCAAGACAGCGACAACTACAAGGCGCGGGTGGTGAAGTCCTGGCTAAAGAACCCTAAGAAGGGAGCATCTCATCTATCCAAGACTCTTTTCCGAGCTGATTTCAATGAAGAATTGTCGGATTTTATAATCCTACTGGCTCGGGTTATGGGCTTACCCTCTACTAACGAATTCCATTTCTGGATGTGCCCGCTCATCAACATGGTGTGCGAGGGAACTCAAAATATCAACTGGGCAGAAATCATCAGCATGAACTTAGCGGAGCAGCTGTCCAATGTACAGCAAACGAAGAAATTCTACATGACTTCGTACCTGATGTATACTCTAGCGGCATCAAGGCAATGGTTTGGTTTTTCTTACATTGATGCCCACAAGGATGATCCTGTATATGCCTACTACCCGCAGTTCACCCTAGAGACCAGCAATCACAATTTCCGAAGGGTAAATGATGCTTTCACCATGTATGTGGTCAGGCTTCTTGAAGGTGACACTGCTAGAAGGTTTTCTGATGAAGCCATGAACCTGATATCGCACTACGGTGCCTATTTTATCCAATTCAGAAAATTCTCCTATATCAGGCTTGCTGGCTATGAGAGCACCCCTCTGAGGCTTCCCATGTTCTGCAGTGATAAGATGGCTTTGATAGAAGTATGCAGGTAGTTAGACAAATTACATAGAACCTGCAGAGACAAGAAGATTACTCGTTTGCACTTTCCCATCTCTTTGGGAAATTACACTTGTAAAACAGCCCTGGATGCACAGAATATAGAAAGAGCCCTAGTTCCCATCACTGTTCATTTCTTCAAGCCAAGAACTTGCTTCGACTTGAAGAAGTTCATTGAGCAGAACATCAAGATAATCTATCATCATAGGGCAGATACAGAAGACTATTGGGCTGACTGTGCCGATGATTTTGAGGCTAGAAGGAGGCATTATGGCAGGTTCTCTCTGCAATTGATCCAAGAACTCGGCTTGTACCAAGTTCCTGAAGGACTCCAGGATGAAAACTCTGATCTATACTCATATGAGTATGACAATGTGGTTAAGCACACTCCCTTGGAGGACTTGGATTGGAACAAGAAAGAGAAAGATGATCTGGCTGAGATCCTGGCTCCAGTCTTAGTCAGGACTAAGGTCTGGTTTGATAAGAAAGTTCGAGAGCTTAGAAGGCACTCAGGAGAATCCTCCTCTAAGGATGTTTCAACACCAAGGAGGGAAGCATCGACTCCCATATCAGACACACCTGTGCAAACCCCTCCTGCCTCATCAACGCAAGGACCTGCAGCTTCTACTCCTTCTTCATCCACCCAAGTATACCAGAAGAAATTCAAAGAGGTTAAGAAGGAGCCTGTGGAAAATATCCTCAGAGAAAGCAGGCAGAAGTGCCTCTGGGACCAAAGAACATTATTTCTCTCAGTGAAAGTGAAGAGAGTGAAGTTCCATCCCCTACAAATGCTCCTGAAGCTCCAATGGATAAAGATAAGGAAGTCCAGAGCACTGAACTTCCAAGTGCTATTGATTCCTCTACAGCAATTGTCTCAAGCACCCCACTCACATCTCAACTTGAGACAACACCTGTGCAAACCTTGAGCGTCATGAGCTCTCTGTCTCTTGGTCCTCTTGCCCCTCCTGTTGCTTCCTCTTCCTCTTTTGCATGGGTGCAACCTTTTGTTGACAGTAGAAAGAGGAAATCTTCCTCTCGGAGCTCAGGGCCAAATTTTGATGTTGTGGCAGCCTTGTTAGGCACTACTCCTTCTCGTTCCAAAAAATCCAGAATCACCTCCAAGATAGTGTCTAATGCTCAGGGTCAGCAATTCCTGGAGATTGCTAAGCCTACAGTAGATAAATCAGATCAGGACTTATAGGCATCTGACCTAGAACTCTCAAGGATTCCTATGGGAGAGTCTACTCCTGAAGGTGAGATCCACAACCTCCAGGAAACAGTCACAAGAGTCATTGGGAGGGTAGAGAAAGGGCAGAAAACTATTGAACAGTTGGAGGAACAAGCCCAGATTCTCACAGGTTTTATCAAATCCCTTTTGTCTAAGGACAAAGTTTTGGACCCTACCCCATTGACTACCCTTCTGCCACCTGTAATTTTGAGCCAAGATGAAGTACAGAGTATCAAAGACATGCACAAGTATTCCATCTATGGCAGAGCTATGGAGGCCATGGTGGAAGATATGCTTGTTGCAGGATTGAACTTCATCGATGAAGCTTTCAAACTCCATGGAAAGGTGAACAATTTGCAACAGAAGCTCTCCTCCACTATCGGGATCATAGATAAAGAGCTCAAACTCTGGAGCAGTTGCATAGTAGACCTCCGTCTCATGGGACAGACAGATGAGAACATTTTATTGGTGAATAAGGTTTTTGATGATGCAAAGGATAATCTGTCAAAGTCCTGGGTTTACAGCGTGGAGTGGAAGATCAAAGTCTTGGAGGGGGCTTTGGGAGAGCTGAAGAATTGCTGGCAGAAGGGTGAGGCTTTCAAGACACTGGTTGTATCTGCTTTCAAAGATATACATTGTCATCTTCAGGATGAAACTTCTGGCGTGCCTATTTCCTTGCAAGAAATCAAAGCTCAATTCAAATTTTTTGTCAAAGATAATCTATTCAAGGAAATCTCCATCTCCAAATAGAAAATGAAGGAGATCTTCTCTCTTCAATCTTCCATTGAAGAAGCAAATAAAGACTATCATACTCATGTCGAGTTTGATAAGGAAATGGAGAAGTGTCTCGGATTTTGGGTTCAGTCTACAACCAACACGTCAGTCCCTCGTGGCAGAGACATAGCCGAGGCATTGAAGAGATTCAGGTAGCGAATTTTGAAGTTAGTGGGTCCCTCCTAGTCATAACCACCTGTCTTCTTCTCCTTTTTCTTCTCTTCTCTTTTAATTCTTTTCCTCGGATTCATTGTAATAAGTTGAGGTATTGCAATTAGCAATCCTTAACTAATCTTTAGTTAAAATAAGTGGTTACAAAGAGTAACTGATTTGTAAGCTATATAATGGCCTCTCCACGCCATTTTGAAAGGAGGAAGAACTTGGCTTATTTTCTGAAAGTGTAAATAGATCATAAAGAAACAATTGGCTCAGCATGCTCCCTATGCAGACGTTCCAAGGAGGAATTTTCAGCCCAAAAATCATTTTCCTGCTTCTCAAACAAGATTAGCACTTGAAGGACCTCTTGTTAAAGTTCCTGTCAATGCAACCTGTGAAGTTGAGGAACCAGATGATGATGAGGATAATGAAGCTTGCGAGGAATTTTTGGAAGAAGTTGATGATGAAGCAGATGAACTTGAGGGATCTCGAGTTAATTTCTTCACCACTGAGGGCATTGATGATGAAGATGATTATGATGAAGTAGTAGCGGACATGAATAGCGAATCATTCACTATCATGACTCGAGAGCAGACAAATCAGAGGGAGAAAGTGATGCAGCCCCCCAAGAAATCTTAGGAGTAGCCGGCAACTATCCCCATAATTGCAAAAAGAGGATCTCCTATCCCCGTTTCATCTACACCAAAGGTGAGTACTGTCAATCTTGCTATTAAAGTTACTTATTTTTCCCCTAAAGTTGATAAACCTAGGATCTCAAGTGATGATGGCCCATCCACTTCTGGGTCTTTTGATATTATTGATCACCTGAAAAAGACTAAGGTTCAAATCTCAAAGGCTGAGTATTATCAAACCCATCCCAAAGCTTTTGCTAAAATGATTCACTTTGTCAATTCCCATTCTAAAACCACCTCTAAAGGCATTTTACCCACTCCTTCTGCACCACAGCCTAGTCTGGTAGCCGCTGTCACCTCACCCCATGACAAAATCAAACCATTTTAGGTAACACTTCTTATAGCTAGCCATAGGCTTGGTAATTGCGGCATAGACTCAGTAGCATCAGACAATGTGATGCCTGCTAAAGTATCTCATGCCTTAGGCTTGACCCTCACATGCACTTATGGATCTTGTTACTCTATGGAGAGTAAGGAAGTGCCCCTGGTCGAAAGAATTAAAGATGCACAAGTGGCTTTTGCTGCTTTGCCTAAGAAGAGAGTTTTGGCTACCATCTTAGTAGCAGATATTCCTCCTTCATACGGGATGTTGCTAAGTAGGAACTTCTGTAAGGATGTGGGTGGAGAAATTCAAATGGATTGGTCACATGCACTCGTACCTGTTAAAAGGCAAATGAAGAAGTTGCTTCCTGAGAAGCAGTCTGAGTATATTGTACAAAAAACGGATGATCCTAAAGCACAAATACTCTATGAGGATATGGGGCATGGTAACTACATGATTATGTCCCCTGATGAAATTCAACTCCCTAAAGTGTCACCTAAAGATCCTAATGGTGTTTGGATTTTAGAGTTTGATGGAAGTTGTTCCTCAGCTGGTTCTAGAGCTGGTGTCCTACTGGTGTCACCTGAAGGAAGCCTTCATCCTTTTTCATTCAAGTTTCAGTTTGAAAATACTAATAGTACAGCAGAGTATGAGGCTCTCATTCTTAGACTGCAAGTGGCCAAAGAACAAGGTGTAAAGAATCTTCTGGCTCATGGTGATGCGGAATTGATTGTAAAGCAAGTTAGAAGCCTTTTCCAGGTAAAAAATGGAAGGTTGAAACATTACCGGAATTAGGTTTGGAATTTCATTGAATTTCTTGATTCTTTCTCCATCGAAGAAATACCTAGGGAGAAGAACAGCAGGGCTGATTCACTAGCAGTCTCAGGGTCACTACTGATTCCTCATCCTGACTTCTCTCAAGATAAGTTCACCATTGAGATGATCCATCGACCTAGTGTTCCTGATAATACAAATAACTGGGAAGTTTTCAATGATGATCAACACTTGCTTTCTTTCTTAGAACTCAAGGGTAATTTTGAACAGTTGTATTTTGAAGGAAGCGACAACCTGCCTAGTGAAAATGTACCCTTTGACAAAGCAGTCACCCAAGGAGAAGAAACGGATCAGGATGGATGCATCAAACTCAAAGGAAACAAGATTCCTAAAGGATTGGTGAGTTTAGAGGAACTATTTGATAAACATGACAGGTATGTAAAGTCTAGAGCTTCTACTGGACCTCAACAATCAGCTGAGTATGACAAAATTAATATTGGGAGTTCTACTGATCCTAAGCTCGTGAACATTGGAAAATGTTGCACAACAGATGAGAGGAAAAAAGCAATTGATCTTTTAAAGAGGTATAAGGATGTTCTTACTTACTCTTATGAAGATTTAAAAGCTTTCAAACCAAAAGATATGCAGCATTTTATTCCTCTCAAACCTGGAATTAAGCCTTTTAAGCAGAAACAGAGGCAATACAACCCCAAAATAGCTGACACCATCTTTCAAGAAATACAGAAGTTGTTGAAGGCCAAAATCATTTTTCCCATTCACCATTCAACATGGATTGCCAATATTGTGCCTGTTAGGAAGAAAAATGGTGAGATCCGCATCTGTGTTGATTTCAGGAATCTGAATCAGGCTTCCTTGAAAGATAATTATCCTTTGCCTATGATGGATCAGGTCTTGCAAGTAGTAACAGGATCTGAAATGTTATCTATGCTTGATGGATTCTTGGGATATAATCAGGTAGAGGTTAATACTGCAGATCAACACAAAACAACTTTCACTACTCCTTGGGGTACCTTTGCTTACAAAAGAATGCCTTTTGGGCTCATTAATGTTGGTGCCACTTTTCAGAGAGCTATGGATCTAGCCTTTGGAAGTTTGAAAGGGAAGTGTATTGTCATATACCTTGATGACTTGACTGTGTTTTCTAAAACAAGGGCGGATCATTTTGACCACCTGGAGACAGTTCTGCTAAGATGTAGAGAACATGGGATTTCTTTGAATCCTAAAAAATTTGTCTTTTGTGTCACAGAGGGGAAATTATTAGGGCACATCGTCTCCAAAGATGGTATTAAGATTGATCCTGAGTGAGTTCAAGCTATCCAGCAAATTCCTCTCCCAACCAGCAAAAAGGGCGTGCACTCTTTCTTTGGTAAGATCAATTTTTTAAGAAGGTTCATCCCTGATTTTGCAGAGTTAACTTTGAATATTTCCCAAATGATGAAAGGAAAACAAACGTTTGGTTGGTCTCCTGAAGGAAAAGAATCCTTTGAAGGTATTAAAAGAGCCATTGCTAAAACTCCTGTTTTAGCATGTCCTGATTTCAACAAAGATTTTATTATCTATTGCTATGCCACAGATAATACCTTGGCTGCTGTTTTGACTCAAGAAGATTCTAATGAGCATGAACTCCCAATTTCATTCATGAGCTATATTCTAAAAGATCATGAGTTAATATACACCATGATGGAAAAACATGCTTTTGCAGTGGTTAAAGCTGTCAAGCAGTTTCATTTTTACATTCTCAACTCTCATTCCATGGTGTTGGTTCTAGATACAACTGTTAAGTCAATTCTCACACAACAAGAATTTGGATCCAAGAGAGGGAACTGGGTTGCTAAGGTCCAATAATATGATATTGACATCAAACCGACCAAGCTTGTTCGTGGAAAAGGCCTTTGTGAGCTCATTGCTGAAGGAGCTAGACATGAGTTACTGGAGGATAAAGTTGGCCTTCCTACCGTTCTGTTTCTTAGCTCAGTTGATGAATGGTATGCTAATATCACTCATTTTATCACCTATGGAGAATGCCCCTCTCATTTAACTGCCAAAGAAAAGAGGACTGTTAAACTAAGGTCAGTGCAATATGTGTTGTGGGAAAACACCTTGTTCAAACGTGGGTTAGATGGAAGGTTTTTGAAATGTGTGGACAAGGAACAGCAGAAAAAGTTACTCTCAGCTTTTCATGATCAGGCATGTGGAGGGCACTATTCATCAACAGTCACTGCTCATAAGATACTTCGTGGAGGATATTACTGGCCTTCCTTGTTCAAAGATGCATCCAAGTGGGTTGATAAATGTGAGGGTTGTCAGACCTTCGTGGGAAGACCCAAATTGGCCTCTTTGCCTCTTAAGCCAGTTGTAATTGAAGAACCTTTTTAACAGTGGGGTTTGGACTTCATTGGAACACTTAATCCCGCTTCTAGTGCTATTCATACTCATGTATTAACTACCACAGATTATTTCACCAAATGGGTAGAAGCTATTCCAGTAAAGAGTACTTCTTCTGAAGTGGTGTGCAGCTTCATCAAAGAGAACATCTTGGTAAGGTATGGTGTACCTAACAAGATTGTGACAGATAATGCTTCAAATTTCTCTTCAACTGAGATAATGGATTTTTGCTATGGGTATGGCATCTCTTTGGCTCACTCCTCATATTACTATCCTCAGGGAAATGGGCAAGCAGAATCCACTAATAAAAATTTGGTGACTATTATAAGGAAATTAGTCAATGAGTCTCAACGAAACTGGCACAAGAAGCTCTATGATGCTCTTTGGGCAGACAAGATTACACTAAAGAGAGCTATTGGAATGTCTCCTTTTCAAGTGGTATATGGAGTAGAAGGTCAATTGCCAGTAACAGTGGAGCTGCCAGCCTTGCATCTAATGAAGGCCATTGAAGATACCAGTTTCAGTGATGCTTTGGATAAGAGAATTATGTATCTTCACAAATTGAATGAGAACAGATTAGAGGTTGCTGATAGGATATCTGTTCACCAGCAGAAGGTAAAGGTCCTGTTTGATAAGAAAGCCAAGTTCAGAGATTTCCAAGTTGGAGACACTGTTTTGTTATGGGATAAAAGGCATGAACCTCGTGGCAGCCATGGAAAGTTTAATTCCCTTTGGCTCGGACCTTTCAAGATCAGACACTTTGCTGGTATGAATTCTTTTTACCTTTATTACATGGATGGTTCTCCTCTCCCACTTCCCTATAGTGGGCAATACCTGAAATTGTTCAAGTCATAGGTGATTAGGGAGTCCTTTGTATATTCTATACAGCGTTTTGTTTTTCTTTCCTTTTTTGTTTTGGTGTGTTGTCCTCTGTATTGGTTTGCTTTTTGACTCCGTGGCCCAATGGATAAGGTACTGGTCTGCTTCCCCGAGTTTGTCTAAGTTCTTACCTTGTCTCATTCCTTGAATTTATGCCAAGTCATCCCCAGAAGGAGCCAACTGTTGTCCACTCAAAATTCCCCTGCTCTTAAGAAAGTGAAAATTTTAAAATTTTGAGTTTAAGTGTCTTCTCTGTTGTACTTAATGTTAAAAGTTGAGAAATTGAGAAAATCTACGTTTTTGGGTCATTTTGTGTGTTTTTCGGGCCTGTCAGACATTTTTGTCCCGTGTGTCCCAAGTTCAATTGGGCCCTCTATTCCTCAATCGGCCGGTTTCCCCGAAGTTTTTCTTTTTCGGGCCCGTCGGAACTTCTTGTCCCAAATGTCCCAAGTTCAATTGGGCAAGTTGTTCAATTTTCGGCCGAATCGCCCGAACCGCGTACTTCGCGCTTTCACGTCCCAAATGTCCCAAGTTC
This sequence comes from Taxus chinensis, assembly GCA_019776745.2. Taxonomy (NCBI): domain Eukaryota; kingdom Viridiplantae; phylum Streptophyta; class Pinopsida; order Cupressales; family Taxaceae; genus Taxus; species Taxus chinensis. The sequence continues at coordinate 38,063,059 of CM034150.1, forward strand.
ACCCAGACCGTTGTCACATTTTCGTCTGATCCGGCCGAGTCACGTACTTCACGCACTTTTGTCCCGCATGTCCCAAAAGGCATTTGTGCGTCTTTTCCCCGCTTCGCCCGAATCGGCCGAGCCGCGTGTTTCGCGCATTCGCGTCCCACATGTCCCAAATGAACCAAGTGCCATTCGTGCTAATTTTTCCTGCTCTACCCGAATGTCTTGCTTATTCAAATTGGTAGGTATGTATTAAATGCGCATTCATTGCCTTTCTCTCTCCTAAACGGCTATATAATGAGCAAACCCCCTATGCGTTTTTCACACCGCTTCCATGCTATCCTTTGCTCGAACCCTTGCAATCTAAATTCCTGCACGCATATCCTTTCCCTCTGTAATTCCTTCCCGAGTCTAGCTTGCGGCTCTGCCCTCCAAATTACTGCCAACATGAAGATCAAATTTCAAGGGCAGGAACAAATCTCACCACTAGAGTCTGTCGTTCCCAATATTGGGGACAGTGAAGCTCGTCATCTTGACTTTGGTGATTTTTGGGCAAGGATGGCAGATGCAAACCCTACACCAATGGCACAGATGATTCACGACAGCGGTTTGGATTTCGCTGGAGGTTTCCCAATCTCGGTGCAATGTGCTGATACAGTGCTTTCATGCGGAGCTCACTTCGACCCTGATTCGAGTGAATTGACCAATATACACGGGGAACTCATCACCAAACTGGACGCTGCCGCCATTAGCACTGCACTGAGGATTCCAGAAATGGATAATGCCATAGTTGTTTCCCAGAATCAAGCACAGGCCCTGTTCAATCAAGACAGTGACAAATACAAGGCGCGGGTGGCGAAGTCCTGGCTAAAGAACCCTAAGAAGGGAGCATCTCGTCTATCCAAGACTCTTTTCTGAGATGATTTCAATGAAGAATTGTCAGATTTTATAATCCTACTGGCTCGGGTTATGGGCTTACCCTCTACTAATGAATTTCATTTCTGGATGTGCCCGCTCATCAACATGGTGTGCGAGGGAACTCAAAATATCAACTGGGCAGAAATCATCAGCATGAACTTGGCAGAGCAGCTGTCCAATGTACAACAAATGAAGAAATTCTACATGACTTCGTACCTGATGTATACTCTGGCGGCATCAAGGCAATGGTTTGGTTTTTCTTACATTGATGCCCACAAGGATGATCCTGTATATGCCTACTGCCCGCAGTTCACCCTAGAGACCAGCAATCACAATTTCCGAAGGGTAAATGATGCTTTCACCATGTACGTGGTCAGGCTTCTTGAAGGTGACACTGCTAGAAGGTTTTCTGATGAAGCCATGAACCTGATATCGCACTACGGTGCCTATTTTATCCAATTCAGAAAATTCTCCTATATCAGGCTTGCTGGCTATGAGAGCACCCCTCTGAGGCTTCCCATGTTCTGCAATGATAAGATGGCTTTGATAGAAGTATGCAGGTAGTTAAACAAATTACACAGAACCTGCAGAGACAAGAAGATTACTGGTTTGCACTTTCCCATCTCTTTGGGAAATTACACTTGTAAAACAGCCCTGGATGCACAGAATATAGAAAGAGCCCTGGTTCCCATCACTGTTCATTTCTTCAAGCCAAGAACTTGCTTCGACTTGAAGAAGTTCATTGAGCAGAACATCAAGATAATCTATCATCATAGGGCAGATACAGAAGACTATTGGGCTGACTGTGCTGATGATTTTGAGGCTAGAAGGAGGCATTATGGCAGGTTCTCTCTGCAATTGATCCAAGAACTCGGCTTGTACCAAGTTCCTGAAGGACTCCAGGATGACAACTCTGATCTATACTCATATGAGTATGACAATGTGGTTAAGCACACTCCCTTGGAGGACTTGGATTGGAACAAGAAAGAGAAAGATGATCTGGTCGAGATCCTAGCTCCAGTCTTAGTCAGGACTAAGGTCTGGTTTGATAAGAAAGTTCGAGAGCTTAGAAGGCACTCAGGAGAATCCTCCTCTAAGGATGTTTCAACACCAAGGAGGGAAGCATCAACTCCCATATCAGACACGCCTGTGCAAACCCCTCCTGCCTCATCAACACAAGGACCTGCAGCTTCTACTCCTTCTTCATCCACCCAAGTATACCAGAAGAAATTCAAAGAGGTTAAGAAGGAGCCTGTGGAAAAAGATCCTCAGAGAAAGCAGGAAGAAGTGCCTCTGGGACCAGAGAACATTATTGTTCTCAGTGAAAGTGAAGAGAGTGAAGTGCCAACCCCTACAAATGCTCCTGAAGCTCCAACGGATAAAGATAAGGAAGTCCAGAGCACTGAACTTCCAAGTGCTATTGATTCCTCTACAGCAATTGTCTCAAGCGCCCCACTCACATCTCAACTTGAGACAACAGCTATGCAAACCTTGAGCGTCATGAGCTCTCTGTCTCTTGGTCCTCTTGCCCCTCCTGCTACTTCCTCTTCCTCTTTTGCATGGGTGCAACCTTTTGTTGACAGTAGGAAGAGGAAATCTTCCTCTCGGAGCTCAGGGCCAAATTTTGATGTTGTGGCAGCCTTGTTAGGCACTACTCCTTCTCGTGCCAAAAAATCCAGAATCACCTCCAGGATAGTGTCTGATGCTCAGGGTCAGCAATTCCTGGAGATTGCTAAGCCTACAGTAGATAAATCAGAGCAGGACTTACAGGCATCTGACCTAGAACTCTCAAGGATTCCAATGGGAGAGTCTACTCCTGAAGGTGAGATCCACAACCTCTAGGAAACGGTCACAAGAGTCATTGGGAGGGTAGAGAAAGGGCAGAAAACTATTGAACAGTTGGAGGAACAAGCCCAGATTCTCACTGGTTTTATCAAATCTCTTTTGTCTAAGGACAAAGTTTTGGACCCTACCCCATTGACTACCCTTCCGCCACCTGTAATTTTGAGCCAAGATGAAGTACAGAGTATCAAAGACATGCACAAGTATTCTGTCTATGGCAGAGCTATGGAGGCCATGGTGGAAGATATGCTTGTTGCAGGATTGAACTTCATCGATGAAGCTTTCAAACTCCACGGAAAGGTGAACAATTTGCAACAGAAGCTCTCCTCCACTATCGGGATCATAGATAAAGAGCTCAAACTCTGGAGCAGTTGCATAGTAGACCTCCGTCTCATGGGACAGACAGATGAGAAAATTTTATTGGCGAATAAGGTTTTTGATGATGCAAAGGATAATCTGTCAAAGTCCTGGGTTTACAGTGTGGAGTGGAAGATCAAAGTCTTGGAGGAGGCTTTGGGAGAGCTGAAGAATAGCTGGCAGAAGGGTGAGGCTTTCAAGACACTGGTTGTATCTGCTTTCAAAGATATACATTGTCATCTTCAGGATGAAACTTCTGGTGTGCCTCTTTCCTTGCAAGAAATCAAAGCTCAATTCAAAGCTTTTGTCAAAGATAATCTATTCAAGGAAAGCTCCATCTCCAAAGAGAAAATGAAGGAGATCTGCTCTCTTCAATCTGCCATTGAAGAAGCAAATAAAGACTATCATACTCATGTCGAGTTTGATAAGGAAATGGAGAAGTGCCTCGGATTTTGGGCTCAGTCTACAGCCAACACGTCAGTCCCTCGTGGCAGAGACATAGCCGAGGCATTGAAGAGATTCAGGCAGTGAATTTTGAAGTCAGTGGGTCCCTCCCAGTCATAACCACCTGTCTTCTTCTCCTTTTTCTTCTCTTCTCTTCTAATTCTTTTCCTCGGATTCATTGTAATAAGTTGAGGTATTGCGATTGGCAATCCTTAACTAATCTTTAGTTAAAAGAAGTGGTTACAAAGAGTAACTGATTTGTAAGCTATATAATGGCCTCTCCACGCCATTTTGAAAGGAGGAAGAACTTGGCTTATTTTCTGAAAGTGTAAATAGATCATAAAGAAATCAATACAGAAGGGCTTTTCATTCTTTGTCTATCTGATCTCTTTTATCCCCATGTTTTTCATTTAATTTTGTGAAGATCATTTGTCTGTGTTATGTCAAGAAACTTTGTGTTCTGGCAGATGTTATTTAGAGAACTTTGTGTCTTTAAATTCCATCTTATTTCTATGATACAAATGATCTTGTTTCAATTCACTGTAACTTCGCATACATAAAGAATTACTCTGTTATCTATAATTCTAAGTGTTGCCTTTCTGCTCATTCTCGTTTTCTCATTCCTCAGTCCTTTTGTAATTGATGATCTTTATAGAAAACACTTTCGTAATATCCAAGTTCAACCAAAAAATCATGTTTTGTATATTTGTAAATAGGTTCGTTTCTAAATAAGGGAACCTCTCCCATTAAAGAGGAGGGACTTCTTGTCCCTTGACTGTTGCTCTTCGTAAAGTCCTATTTGACGACCAACATCCTGCACAAAGAAAAGAAATATAAGTAGCTGATGTGATTAAGATATAAATTTCATAAATTATGTCATCATACAAAAATAAAATAAAACAAAAATAATTAATTTAATTAATTCACAAAATCACAGTAATTAAGATACAAGAACTAGTAAACTATAAATTAGAAAATAACCTAGGGAATAATTATCTTCATAAATAAAAAATCACAAAATACTTAAGTGATTGGAAATGAAAATAACAATACAATAAATGATGATTGATATGAAATTCAACACTATGAACGATACTTGTCTTTTTTTTTATCTATAAAGAAAATAAACTATAAACAACAAAAGTCAAACAAGTTGTTCAAGGGGTCGATGGGTTATGTTAGTTGGTCGAAGTATAACGAAAATTGAGTGGTTTGTCGATGAGATAAATAATGGATCACTGGGTCATACTACACATGGCTGTGTATTTTTACATGTTAGATATCATAATGAGAATTATGGAAAATCTAAAGGAGGAACATTTAATTGGATATTGTGCCAGAGATATGTACAAAATTGTAAGCCAATCATTGTAAAAAGATTGTACAGTCGATACTTACAAAGCTTGGTATGTTTCAATTCCTGATGGGAAATAAGTGGAAGGTGGTTCAGTGTAGGTATATGCTTAGGATTGTTTACAAAACAATAATATAGTCAATAAGTCTTGAAAAACATTATGCCCTTCATATTATAACCATATCCAATATATATACAATTTACAGCCACAAGGAGGAGTTAAGCCGTGAATGAATTTTAACACACACAGATAAATTGCAATTCTAGGTCTATATTGTAACTGGTTGGTCACTCTGTGCATGGGATTAATGATCTTATTTTACTCTCCTTTTGATCAAGTTTGACTGTATTTTGTGAATTTTGTTTGATCTTATGTAAGTTAGGATGTAATTGTCCATATTTTTTTGAATATTAGTTCTAAAGTTTAAAATCTCTATAATTCCTAACAAAGTGTGTGGAAATTCAGTTTTTGTAATAAAACAGGTCATAATCAGTCAGAGAATGGAGTATGAAGTGATCAACATGTTTTTGGGAGCCTTGGCTTCAATACGGCTTAGTTTCAGAACTTCCAGACTTAGTTCTGGAACTCTATCACACAGTTTATGAGCTCTATCACTTAGTTTGAAACTTTCAGACTTAGTTCTAGAACCCCAACACTTAGTTCCGGAACTCCTGCGTTTAGCTCTGGAAATTTCACAGTTAGATCAAGAATAGTCCCCTTTAGTTCTGGAACTTCTCCAAAGTTCCAAAACCAATGGGAATCTAGTATTTTGATGACATCCAATGATAGAGAAATCAATGAAGCCTTTCAATCAGGAGCAGATCATAAGATTTCTGATTCTTCATACTCGAAGATCCAAGGATAACTTATCAAACAACTATACATCCAACAAGGTTCCAAATTCAACATCTATTTTGGGCATAATTTGGTTCCATCTGAATCAGTAGAAAAACTATGGCTGTAAATGCATATTTGAAATAAATACATATATAAAGATTTATTAGATAGATTAAGAGACAAAATATATACATACAGACACATAGAGATAGAGATATAGAAAGATTCAGTATGTTTTTGTAAGACAAAATATTTCAGCAATAAAATAGCCACTTCATTTTGAGAGAATATCACTTTGTCAAATCCTGATTCAAGGTGGAGCAAGGGCCCACTCCTCTAAGAACCAGGATTCTCGTTTCATTGGTATTTATATTTCTAAAGCAAATAGTGTAGATCTGTTAATTTTGTAAATGTCTTTGATTCTTTAAATTAAACTTTGTTTTATACTTGTCCCTGCAGGTGTTATAGACTAGATTTTCATTTCCTTGCAAGATTTTCACAGCATTTTTAACCGTGTGTTTATTTCCAAGTAAAGTGTGTTTACTTCTGCATTGTGTGTTTATTTCCAGCAATCTATTTATTCTTGTATGTGTGTTTATTTCCAGCAATTCATTCCAGCAATGAGTGTTTATTTCAGCAAATTTCTTACAACATAGAGATAATAAGGCTTTGGCCATGGAATCCTAAAGACACTGCAAAAACCCCCAGAAAATAAAATAACAAATACCTACAGTCAATTACTAGATCACTAAGATTTCTTGTTGCATATAGCTTCGGACACCACCCCTGGTTTGAATATGACATCAACAAAGAGTTGATTAAATGAAGAGAATAACGACACCCATCATTTTTGGCATTGTTTCGGGGACCCAATAGTTAGAATTGTCTAATTAGGTGTCAACAAGAGCAACAATCATATATCTAGTAATTGAAGAATCTTCCCTACGTCATCATAAAATTTATGAGTAGACCAAGAGACTCCAAGGGTCGATTCCTCCCAAAAATATCTGAACAAGAATCATCAGCATCTTCTTGATCAAATAAGGAAGTTGACCAAGAATTAGAAGCACCATTGTCCCCTGTTAGACAAGAAGTAGAATTGCCACCTTTGGAATTCTTGGATCAGTCACCAGAAGGAAGTGGAACCTTTAGAAAGAGGATTATATCCCAAGACCCATTTAGAGAAAGTTTTGATTCACAATTGAGTAGTCAACCTCCTACTCCTGACTTTTCACCTTCCCCAAAATAGATCACATACCATATTGATTGGGAGAAAAGTCTAGAAGGTACTGCAGAAATGGCATGAGAAGTTGAAAGAGAACCTGATAGGACCTTTACTTATCCAATTCAGTTGGACGATGATGATACACCCATGAAGAATATTTCACCTGCACATTTACCCACATTTAGAGGAATGTCATCTGAAGATCCTGACCAATTTTTGTTTGAATTTAAAGTACTGTGTCAAACTTATGATTACAAAACAGATAATCAGAAACTCAAGTTGTTTCCATCTACCCTGAAGGATGCAACAATGAGGTGGTTTATGGGATTAACATCTAATTCTATTACCACTTGGGCACAAATGGAAGTTTCCTTCCTAGACAAGTATCAAGATTACTGTAGAGGGAGGAATAGGAAGGAAGAATTTTTCAAAATCAAGCAGGAGGAGGATGAGAATATGGAAGATTATTTAGACAGATTCCTCTTTGTGAGTAAAAGATGTGGATTTGTACTACAAGAGGAGTTAAGCAAAACCATTTTTCTTAAAGGTCTGGATGATGAATCTAGGGAGGCCCTTGATTTGATGGGAGGTGGAAACATTGATCAATTAAGAATGAATGATATTAAATACATTTGTAGAAGCTATTCAAGAACAAGGGGTGGACCTAGAAAAGGAAAAATAGTTAAAATTTTGAACCCAGATATGAACAAACTGATGGATGAACTGGAAAACTTTAAAACAATAATTTTAGTTCAATTAACCTCCACCATGGATGGATTGCAAGCTAAAGAAAATGCTAAAACTGAACCATTAGCTATGTATTGTCCTAGATGCAGGAAGAAGCATGCAATAAGAGATTGTCCCCTGGATAAAATAGAAATGTGTCTTATCTGTGAATCTAGGGACCATGAGAGTAATGCTTGTTCTCTTCTTCCATTTATTAAAAATCAGCTTAAACAAACTAGCACTCCATCCACATCAGAAGAAGTAAATTTTTTCCAGAGATAACCTAGCCAAGGGTAGTTCATGCCCAGGTCAGTTCCTAACCCCTGGATGATGTCATGGGTAGCTCAGACAGTACCAAAAAGTTGGGGACAACCACCTTGGGTCCCTCAACCAACATGGAATCCTCAGGATTGGTCAGGACAATCTTGGTATGCCCAAGGACACCAACAACCATGGTTTGGTCAAGGTAACCCGAATGCTTGGTCACAACCTAGGTGGAGCCCTAATAATTATGCTCAAGGGAGGACATATCCCAATCAGAATCAACAAGCCATAATGGGTTCCCCAACACAAAATTCACAAAACAAAAATGTGGTTCAAACACAAATGCCAGCACAACCAGTTGCTAATCCCAGAAACAAACAAACAACTCCTATCTATGGGGTAGAACAAGAAAAACCAGTGGATCTAAATGCCATGGATTGTAAAGATATTCAAACCAGATCTGGAAAATTAATTAGCAGTCCACCTGTTATAATTACTGAAATGACAGAAGAAACTGAAACCCCTAGTGTGGTTGTTCCCAAGAAAGATGAAAAAGAAAAAGATAAGGAGTCAGGTAGCAACTCTGCTGAAACTCCATTCCCAGAGAGATTTCAAGAAGTTATAGGGACCAAGGAATCTGAGTTGGTGCAGGAGTTGAGGAAATTAAATATTGAAATACCATTGTTACAAGCAATCAAGGACATTTCGGAGTTGAACAAGTTAATCAAGATGTTATGTTTAAAAAGACCTAGAAGGAAGAAGCAATACCCCAGGACTATTAAAGTAGATGGGAAACTTGTTGATTTATTAGCAGGAAAACTCTTACTTCCCAAATATGGAGATCCTGGTAGCCCTGTTATTTCTGTCTCTATAGGGAATAAAGATATACATAATGTTTTGGTTGATTTGGGAGCAGCTATAAATGTGATGACAATGGACACTTTGAAAACATTACCATTAACAGGTATCCAACCTACTAACACCATATTGCAGATGGTAGACCAGTCCGTAGCAAAACCAGAAGGAGTTATTGAAGATGTGGTGGTTATGGTGGAGTCATGGGAATATCCAGTGGACTTCCTTATATTGCAGCCAAAAGGTAAAACACTTGGTTATCCCATTATTTTGGGTAGACCATGGTTAGCTACAGTTGTTTCCTTAATTGATTGCAGATCAGGTGATATGACTATCTCAAATGGTAAGAGTTCTAAGAAAATTTCTTTATACCCCTCTGCATGACCTTTTATTGATAATCAAGAGCAATTGTGGGTTGATGATCCTGACACTAATAAACAAAATCTATCTTCTTTGGCTATGATAACGTTGCAGGATCACATACGGGAGATGGAAGATATGATTAATCAACCATTGAATGAACACCAACTATCCTTGGAACAATCTGGCTTAGTTCTGGAACCTACGGACTTAGTTCTGGAACCTATAGATTTAGTTTTGGAACCATCACATTCAGTTGTGGAATGTTTGGACTTATCTTCGGAACCACAGCAACAACGATCCCATGCAAATGCAAATAATTTCACTTCAGAGGAATGAGATTTCTCTTAGGGAGGAGCAGAAATAGCCAAGGAATTAGTATTTTTTGTTTCAAAGATATCAAGAAATGGTGGGGAATTTTTGGAAAACAACAGCGACGAGGAGTTTGACTGAACAACAAGATAAGTATCATAACTCTTCCTACTATCCTTTGTCCAATATTATTTCTCAAGGGAATTTTGGAGATGTTGTTGCATATCATATGTTATTACCACATCCATGTCCACTAAACACCTTAATGGAACCCTTTCAACAAATCAGTTCATCACACATTGGAACCAAACATGTTGAGATTCAACCAGGTAAAATTTTGAACATTAATAGCTGGCTGAAGAATGATGAAGAAGCTAAATTGTTTGATGTTCTGAAGGATCATACTAGAGATTTTTCTTGGGACTATAAAGACATGAAAGGAATCCATCCAAGTATTTTCACCCATCACATCTATACTGAAAACATTAAACCAGTTAGGAAACCTCAGAGGAGGATTAATCCAGCCTTAAGGGACATAGTCAAGCAAGAAATTGAAAAACTATTACAAGTAGGTTTTATCTACCCTATCTCAGATAGTCAGTGGGTGTCTCCTCTTGTAATTGTGCCTAAAAAGAATGGAAAATGGAGAATTTTTGTTGATTATAGGGAGCTAAACAAAGCCACACTGAGAGATTATTTTCCCTTACCATTCATAGATCAAGTTTTGGACAACCTTGCAGGTAAACAATATTTTTCCTTCCTGGATGGCTTTAGTGGATATAATCAAATCAGAGTTGCTGCTGAGGATCAGGATAAAACTACCTTTACTTGTCCATGGGGTACCTTTTCCTATAGGGTATTTCCATTTGGACTATGTAATGCTCCAACAACCTTCCAAAGAGTTGTATTAGCAATTTTTGTAGACCTAATGAATGATTGTGTAGAGGTGTACATGGATGACTTTACTGTACATGGAAACACATTTGATGATGCTTTGAAGAATTTGGACAGAGTACTAACAAGATGTGAGGAACACCATTTGTCTCTTAGTCATGAGAAATGTTTAATGATGGTTGATGAGGGGATTGTATTAGGACACCACATTTCAAAAAGAGGAATTCAGGTTGACCAAGACAAAATTAGGATTATTTCAGACTTTCCTGTTCCCCAAACCCCCACAGATATCAAGTCATTTTTAGGGCATGCTGGATACTATAGGTGTTTTATTAAGGATTTTAGTAAAATTATGCCCCCATGTTTAGTTTACTTACCAAGGATTGTGAATTCTGTTGGGATGAAAAGTGTCAACATGCTTTTGAGGAAATTAAAGAAAAATTAATCACTGCCCCAATATTGAGAGGACCTAATTGGGAGAAACCTTTTCACATCCAAACAGATGCCTCAAATAACTCAATAGGTGCAGTTTTGGGACAGAAAGATGAAGAAGGGAAAATGTATGCTATTTATTACCTTAGTAAAAATATTACTCCCACTGAGAGAAATTACACTACCACTGAAAAATAATTTCTTGTTGTGATCTATGCAATTAATAAATTCAGACATTATATCACAGGGTACAAAATATTTGTACATATAGATCACTCAGCAATTAGATACTTAATGAACAAACCAGTGGTTGGAGGTAGGATAATTAGATGGTTATTACTTTTACAAGAATTTGATATTACCATAGTAGATAATCCAGGAAAATCTAATGTGGTAGTTGATTTCTTGTCAAGACTGACCACTACAGGGGAGCAAGATCCAGTTAAGGACAACTTTCCAGATGAACAATTGTTTTCTATTTCAGCTGATACACCATGGTTTGCTGATATGGAAAATTATCTTGCAACAGGGAAGTTTCCTCCTTCTTTCACTAAGAAACAAATGAAGAAGTTGATCAAAACCAGTGCACAATTTAAATGGTTAAATGGAATGTTGTTTAAATGTGGTCCTGATTTGGTTTTATGCAGGTGTGTGAGAGAAGATGAAATATTTGACATACTCAGGGCATGTCATGATGAACCAAGTGGAGGACACTTTTCAGTAAAAATAACAACTCACAAGATACTTGGCACTGGCTATTATTGGCCATCTCTGTATAAAGATGTGAAGAGATATATCAAGTGGTGTGATCCCTGTCAAAGGATGGGACAACCAACCTTTACCAGTGAAATGCCTCTGCAACCTCAAGTAGTGATTGAACCATTTGAAAGGTGGGGGCTGGATTTTTTTGGTCCCTTTAGTCCTCCTTCACAAGGAAAGGAGCACATTCTTGTGTGTATTGATTATGTGACAAAGTGGGCAGAGGTGCAGGCTTTAACAAATGCCACTGAAGAAGTAGTTGTTGATTTCCTTTGGCACAAAATTATGATGAAGTTTGGTGCACCAAGGAGTATAGTTTCATATCAGGGGCCACAGTTCATGTCTAATATGATCCAGGCCTTCACAATGTACTATCAGATCAATCATAGGAAGTCATCTCCCTATCACCCACAATCAAATGGACAAGTAGAAGTAACAAACAGAGAATTGGAAAACATCCTTACCAAAATAGTTGAATCAGGAAGAAGAGATTGGGTAAAGAGACTACCTGAGGCTGTTTGGGCATATAATACAACTTGGAAGACTACAACAGGGTTTTCACCATATGAGTTAGTCTATGGGAAAAATCCCTTGTTACCTATTGAATTTGAACTACAAACATTGAGGACAACAACTAAAGTGGGTATTGAGTTGGATGCAACACAAAAGGAAAGAATTCTTCAACTCAATGAATTGGATGAGTTGAGAATGGAAGCACTTCAACAGACAGAGATAATCCAAGATCAAAGGAAGTAGTGGCATGACACACATATCAAGAAAAGGAAATTCAAGGTAGGAGATTGGGCATTACTGTTTGATTCCAAGTACCAGCAATTCAAGGGAAAGTTGAGAACCAGATGGTTGGGACCCTATCAGATTGAGAAGATATTTGACAATGGCTCTATTCAGCTACTTCCCATTGATGGCAGTAGAAGGACACTTTTGGTCAATGGACATAGGCTAAAAATTTATAGGAAGCCTCCTACTAGGGATGAATTCTTGAAGCAAATTGGAGCAGACAAAGAATTTGATCATATGGAAGAACCCAGTTCTTCCAAAATGATCAAATAATCAGATGCTTGGATCCAAAATAAAGGGAAGATAATGAAAAAAAACAAATGGCATTCTCTATCCCCCCCAAGAAAAGAAAAAAAATAAAAATATAAAGGGAAAGAATGAAAACCGGTAAATGGCGTTCTCTTCCCAAAAAAAAATCTCTCAAAGATCAATTGAAAACCAACAATGGTGATTGGTCTCCTCAATAAATGGCTAATGCAAAATAAAAAGAATTTGTTTGAATTCCAGCTGTCTTTTCTAACCATTTTTCCTTTTTCACTTTTAGGAATGATGAGTCATCAAGACAGAGGGATTACATCAGAAAAGGATGGTAATTATGTCTTGAACTTATTAAAGGTTAAATTAAAAGTTTGCATGTGTGATTAGACTTGGTTTAAAAGGTTGGTATGATGAGTCATTTATTGTGCATTATGATTAAAAGAAAGTAATCATGAGGTTGATGTTGATAGAATAAGAAAGTGGTGAAACATTTATAATTACCTATCATTTGGGTGGAATAAATGAAGTTGAGAAGCAGTTGCAGAAGAATTTTGAAGAGGAAGCAGAAGAATTATATTTGAATTCCGTTTATTAGAATAAATGAATTTTAAGGTAGACATAAAATTTGCAGAAGAATTATCAATCCCAGAGGATGTTGTAGATAAACACATCAATGGTTAAAAATTTAAAAAAGTATCTTGAGAACTAAATTCTTGAAGTAGAATTGTAGATAAACGTAGCTAAACCCATCAAATAAAATAGTTGGTTTAGCTAAATCTAGTAGTTCTACAGCTAACTCTAAATTTGAAGAAAGAAGAATTTGAATCATCCTCTTTGCTATGGGGATTAAAAAGAAGAAAGAGCTAGAGGATGATACCCAACTTCTTGTAGATGAAGAAGAAGGCAATTTTTGGACTTTTAGAGTAGGGTGGTATAACATCAACAAAGGATGGTAAATGTCTTTAACTGGAGTTCAAAATTTTCTCAAGGTATAATGATGAAGCAGGGAATTCACTTGTAAATTTAGAAGAATTGGAGTTCCTGAAGTAAATGGAATTCTGTGCAAGTCCTATCAAGGGAATGAAGTGGTAAGAGAATTCATTGTAAATTTAGAAGAATCCAAAACTAAAGTTAGAGTATTAAAATTATAATTCCTTTTACTATACAGAGCAAGAGGAATACAATGAGTAAGTGAATACCAATTGTGAGCAGGGTGGCTGGAGTTCCTAAAAAAGTTCTCAAGGTACAATGATGAATTGGTAAGGGAATTCATTGTAAATTTATAAGAATCTAGAACTAAAGTTAGAAGCATTATAATTCCTTTTACTATCAATACAATGAGTAATGTGTCTAGAATACCAATTGTGTAAGTCCCAAATCCCGTCAAGGGAACCCTTAAGGATCTGGTGGAAACCTTGATAAAAGAAGGGGGAATCTGAGCCCCAATATATCTATAACACCAAGAAAATCATAAAGGGGGTCAGAAGGACCAGCTTTCCCAAACCCTTTGACAGGGTAGCATTTTGGGTAGTTAAGTATTTAACTTGTGATGGTCAATTTGGGACTATGGGAAGAGAAGTCCTTAAGATGTTAATATATCTTAGGTATGGGAATTCAAAACCAGAATATATAGTAAATCTTCCAGGATTCCTTTTTGAATCCATCTAGACAATGGCTCAGAGGTATTCCTAGGGAGTTGGAACAATCAGACATCATGGGTTAATCCATTTGGTATCCCAGCACCATTTTCTTTTGAAGAAAAATGGAGAAGAAATATGGGAGAAGTTTCTTAACAAGTTTAAGCAAAACCCTGATATTATCAGGAGGGGAATACCAACCCCTTTTTCTCCTACAAGTAATTTGGAGATTGATGCCCCTGCAGAGGAAAGAAAGAAATAGGTGGGGGTAATGTACCAAAAAGAAGGAGATCTGAAAGAAGGATTAAAGCTACAGAATCTACTGTGCCTGTCAAAGAAACTCCTTCCTCTACAAATAGTACTAGGAGAACTAATATCTGTCTCTGACAGTGATAGTTCACCTAAGCTAGAGAATGAAGTAAAATTCAGAAGAAGCTCTAGGAGGAAACCCATTTCTAGACATTTTGAAGCTCCCCAAAGAAGAAGAGTTCATAAGAGATCTAGGGAAATTCCAGAAGAGATGGAAGAACATGATGGGTTGGAAAAAGAAGTTGCTGATATTTTGGGCAGCATGGCCATGACTCCTCCTAGACCAAGCCAAACTGAGATGGAGAAGGGAGATGAAATATTTGAGGAACATGATTTTCAAGAGTTTGGTGAACTGGCAGCACAATCACATGAAGAAGAGGAATTGGCATCCTGGAAACAGAAAGGGAAATCCCCTTTGGTACAAGAGGAATGTTCATTTCCCAATGAACTTTCAGAAAAGGAGGAAAAATAACATTTAAAACAGACTCTATTTTTTTCCAGAGAAGAACTCATCATCAGAGAGAAGGATGAGGAATTAAACTTCCTCAAACTCAAGTTGGAACAGAGGGAAATGCTCATTGAGCAACTAACAAATCAGCTCACAAATAGGACTGAAGAAGTGACAATGGTCAAACAACAGATGATGGAAAAAGAAGAAGAATGTCAATTTTCCAGAAGACCAAGTGCTATGTCAACAGTATCTGCACAGACTGAACTGACTTACTGGCCACTCAAATAGTTGTGGGATGATACCTGCAGGGAACTTAATGAATTCAAAACATCAAATGAGGACCTGAGAAACAAGATGGAAGAAGAAAAGAAAGCAAGTAAGAAATGGGAAGAAAAATTCTACAAAGAGGAAGAAGACAAATTTAAATGTCTTGTAAAAATACAAATGGTTTGCATGATGAGTGAAAAATTACTTACATGCAGGAGACCTTCTCCTGCATACAATATCTTTTTAGAAGAACAATTTATTCACTGACAGCTGTCAAGAATTGCATGTGGCCTTCCACATGAAATAAAAGATGAATCTGAGTTCATGACAACCTATTCCTCAGCTAGTGCAGAGCAGAAAAATCTTCTCTGCGAATTCTATCTCTGCAATCTTATGCTGGAAAAGAACACAGGCTTTATGATCAATTTGTATGTAGGGGAAAGCCAGCTGAATGCATTTGTTTCTGTTCTTCAAAATCAGGTTGCATGGAAAGAGAGAGATTCTGAGCATCTATTAAAATCCAGTTCATCTGGTCTCTGCATGAGGGCTCA
Organism: Taxus chinensis; assembly: GCA_019776745.2. Lineage (NCBI taxonomy): Eukaryota > Viridiplantae > Streptophyta > Pinopsida > Cupressales > Taxaceae > Taxus > Taxus chinensis. The sequence continues at coordinate 38,078,892 of CM034150.1, forward strand.
CTATGGTAAACCATCTGCCTTTGCTATACATTTCAGATCCCATGCCTTTGATAGTCGGTTCAAGGCACACTACCTGGCCAGTTTACAGAAAAGTATTGATGCCTTCACCTCTTATGAGGAGGAGAAATTTGAAGAGATTTATGATGGATGTTTGAAAATATGGGAGTTTCTCACAGTTGCATTGAGAAGAAGAGAAGTAATATCTCCCACAAACTTAATATGGAGCTTAGAAAGAGCTAAAGCCTTGTGCACACTAATCCCTCAGGTCAATGAAAAATGTAGGGGCATATGGATGGGAATGAGAACAAGGCCTCCCCTTCTTCTCACTCCCATGTCTCCATGGAAAAATAGAGAGCCTCAAGATCCCACTCAATTTGAGGAATGACAGAGGAAAGTAGAAGCAGGATCAGGGTATAGTACTTCTGAACTAAAACACTGGGATATTCAGTTTCAGCCATTTGACCTGAGCAGTCAATTGGAATGCAGAATACACAACCCAAGATTTGAAGAGTAAATTTTGTAAGGGGACTTACAAACAAGTAAGTATGGGGGAGATGATAAGGCCAAAATATGTCTCGTTAATGCACAATTAATGATCTTATTTTACTCTCCTTTTTATCAAGTTTGACTACATTTTGTGACTTTTGTTTGATCTAATGTAAGTTAGGATGTAATTGTCCATATTTTGTTGAATATTAGTTCTAAAGTTTAAAAGCTCTGTAATTCCTAACAAAGTGTGTGGAAATTCAGTTTTTGTAATAAAACAGGTCATAATCAGTCAGAGAATGGAGTATGAAGTGATCAACATGTTTTTGGGAGCCTTGGCTTCAATACGGCTTAGTTCCAGAACTTCCAGACTTAGTTCTGGAACTCTATCACACATTTTATGAGCTCTATCACTTAGTTCTAGAACTTTCAGACTTAGTTCTAAAACCCCAACACTTAGTTCCGAAAACTCCTGTGTTTAGCTCTGGAACTTTCACGGTTAGATCAAGAACAGTCCCCTTTAGTTCTGGAACTTCTCCAAAGTTCTGGAACCAATGGGAATCTATTATTTTGATGACATCCAATGATAGAGAAATCAATGAAGCCTTTCAATCAGGAGCAGATCAGAAGATTTCTGATTCTTCATACTCGAAGATCTAGGGATAACTTATCAGACAAGCTATACGTCCAACAAGGTTCCAAATTCAACATCTATTTTGGGCATAATTTGGTTCCATCTGAATCGGTAGAACAACTATGGCTGTAAATGCATCTTTGAAAGAAATACATATATAAATACCTGTAGATAGATTAAAAAAGAGAACATATACATACAGACACATAGAGATAGAGATATAGAAAGATTCAGTATGTTTTTGTAAGACAAAATATTTCAGCAATAAAATAGCCACTTCGTTTTGAGAGAATATCACTTTGTCAAATCCTGATTCAAGGTGGAGCAAGGGCCCACTCCTCCAAGAACCAGGATTCTCATTTCATTGGTATTTATATTTCTAAAGAAAATAGTGTAGATCTGTTAATTTTGTAAATGTCTTTGATTCTTTAAATTAAACTTTGTTTTATACTTGTCCCTGCAGGTGTTATAGACTAGATTTTCATTTCCTTGCAAGCTTTTCACAACATTTTTAACCGTGTGTTTACTTCTGCATTGTGTGTTTATTTCCAGCAATCTATTTATTCATGTATGTGTGTTTATTTCCAGCAATTCATTCCAACAATGAGTGTTTATTTCAGCAAGTTTCTTACAGCATAGAGATAATAAGGCTTTGGCCATGGAATCCTAAAGACACTACAAAAACCCCCAGAAAATAAAATAACAAATACCTACAGTCAATTACTAGATCACTAAGATTTCTTGTTGCATATAGCTTTGGACACCCCCTGGTTTGAATATGACATCAACAAAGAGTTGATTAAATGCCAAGTGGAGATGGGACATGGAAGAGGGAGATGCGAACTCAGGAGAGATCTTGGTCTATGTGGGGATAGGGTGGAGTGAAGCGGATGGTGGGAGGATTCAGTGGGAGTGGTTGAGTGGAGGGGAGTTATAATGGAGAGAGGTCCGCCTACTTAGGGACAGATTGGAGTAAGGTGGACGGTGGGTGAGCTCGGTTGGGGAGAGTTGACTTAGGTGAGGATGTGTTGAGAGGATAACTTGGTGGAGGGATATAAAGAGCCAATAAGTTAGGCTGAAGTGGAGAATGTGGCTTGAGCTGGCCAGGACTATATAGGGGCTCGGTGAGTTAGAGAGAGAAAATGGTAAGTGCGGAGAATGGAACAGAGGAGCTCAAGGAGTATGAAGGTGAGAATGGAGATGGTGAGTAGTGAGTCGAGTGGATGGGTGAAGGAATAACTGGCGAGTTGGGACGTGGAGAGAGGTTTAGATAATAGTTCAGCTGAGGGAAATAGGAATGCTAGATGGGAACGATGGGGAAGTGGCCGAGCTGACCATGTTAGTGGAGAGCGATGTGGGATTAGGTGGATAAAAGAGGTAGGGTGATAGGTAGGGGATGGGTAAATTAGGATAGCCAAGATTATATTTTTTCATAATTTAATTCTCATTTATTTCATAATTGTTTTGTTTTATTTAATTGTTATTTATTTATTTAATTAATATTAATATTATTATGATTAATAATAAAAATGCACTCGATATTAATTATAATGACCACATAAAAAGATAATTAAAAACCAAAAGCACGTACCTCCAAGACAACCTAAACCACTAAATGTAAAGATGACACCGCACGGAGGGTAATAATACTAAACCTTGTAAATAGGTGAGTTGGAATAACGAAAGATGCAAAATATATATCACATGATTAAAACTAAGAGAATAAGGTTAATTTCTAAATTCATATCCCATGTGGGTAGATTCCAACAAAAAACAAGAAGAGCACGTACCTCCTAGTGATTTCAATGAGTGACCGTACTGAACTGAAATTGAAAAATACAAAGATTTTACAAACAAGCAATTTAGAAAAGATGAGTAAAATAACAAACAAAACGACCAAATCTAGGATCTGGTCCCATCGAGTGTGCCAAATGTTATACAAGAAACTTTGTTCTTGCGCGGGTGAAGGCTGATACAGGAAACCACCAGTAACTTTGAATGATGGAGGCCTTATGACCTCAGATGCAGATCTGAATCTACAGGCGTAAAGAAGATAGATCAGTGATAACATAAACTAGATCTGCAAAACTAAAACAAATGTGATTAGATACAATAAATGGGGGTTGCTCAAATAGTCCTAGTTCTAAGAGGATGTTAACTCCCTTGGAGGATGTCAACCCCAATGTCTAGAAAGATAGCAATAAATGATAAAATTGTAAAAAAATACAAGTTTAGGAGCATAGATTTAGCTTTAATCCTTCTCTATTAACTCTGCTACATTGCCCATAGCTATGCACTCCATTATATAGGAGCTGCATAGTAACAACTCTCATAACAATGTATTGGTTGCATATGAAACCAATCTACCCGAACGGTTTCAACCATTAATAATAACATTGATAGTAAAACAATATCTCATTATTTTATTATCTAACTTACTAACTTACTAATTTACTAATTACCATATAGTAAATACTATTTACGATATGTAATATTACATTCACATTATAATAATATTATCCATGATAATATTATATTCATCATATCTAATGTTCACACTATACAATATCTCTAACACACTCCCTTAGTGTGAATATGGGGTAAGAGCTCTTGTAAACATAGAACTTGTCAGAGTAGCCGTTGCTATTGGATCTTGTTATCTAGATCTTGTTGCTAATGATCATCCTTGTCATATGAACATCTTCATCAACTGATCACCTTCCAATGAAGTATGGCAGTCAAAGGACCATACAACAGTCAGAGGACAGTACATAGATGCTTTGCCCCTGTAAACTGAGTCAAGAAATTTGCTTCTTTTGCACCAAATAGACACTCAAGAACTGTTGTTAGTCTATGTGAACACATTAAAATCAAAACATGAATGTATTTTCACCCCCTTGTTTATAAACACTCCACAAAACTAAAATAGAACATCACCACATCTTTCTGCGACCCCGTCGTTGGTGAATGATGAGAGGATGATGATTTTCCTCCTTCTTCCATTGCCTCCTTCCTCCAACAAGAGAAGAGTATACCATAGGAAATCCTTGTCACTAGGATAGGAAAGTTCTTCATTAGTTGAGTAGGCTTCCCAATTAGTTTTTACTTCAGCTAGAAGGGCTTTGTGATCTATCTTGTCATCAAGAAGATCCTAAGCTCTCTTTTTACAGTTCAGTATTACATGCCCAATCTCATTACAATAAAAGCATTTTATTTTTCCATGTTGAAGGAACCTATTTTGGTTTATGTTTTTCCTTCTTATATGAGGAGCTAGGTTTGTTTCTTATATATAGTACTTCTTCATGTTCTTCATGAAAACTTTTTTCTAACAATGTAGAAATCACTCCTTCTAGACTAATAGTAACTTTACTCAAAGTAAATACAATATTTGAGTAACTCTTATGCATACTATTAAGAAGGATGACTTTAGCATCATCATCCTTTACATGTTCTTTTATTCCAGCAAGTTGTTTAAGAGAGATCAAAACTTACTAATGTGCTCAACAATGTTTAGATTCTCATCCATCTTCAATCCATACAAACGTTGCTTCAGTGATGTCTTTGTTGTTTCTGCCTCAGATCCGAAAAGTTTGTTGAGAGACTCCTGAATATCCTTTGCATATTTTGATAAATCTATATGGTGTAAACAGGATTTAGAAAATCCTAATCCAATGGTCCCTATGACTCTCTGATCCTTCATGTTCCACTTTGCCAATTCATTTCCTCTATTGGGTGGAGTTGAATTAGGCTTCACCACATACCATAGATCCTTCTCTATGAGATGCAACTGCATCTGTAGTTGTCATGTGTGAAAATATTGGCCTTTAAACTTATCTATATGGTTTAGATTAGTCCTTTCCATGATGCCTTTCAAACAATACTGATCTATAGATTGATAATTAATTTTTTTGAAAAAATCGTTCTGGATCCTTTCCAAAAATGGAAAGTTTATTTCTATCCTTGGTATGTCCAAAAATGGAAAAAATCTGAATACTGCAAAATTTACTTTTACCAAAGCACAATGGTCACTGGAGATCAGATGGTAATCGTTCACAATTTATTCAAGTCACTGACGATTTATCCCAATCGCTGGTGACTGCATCTGAAGAGAATCAGATCTCATTTGGTCGTCGACATTTTCCCGTCGATCACCAGTGATTTTTCTATGTAAACACAAAGTTCTAGTATCTTCAGATCTGCACCAAAATTTATTTTTCCTTCTGCTTTGTTAGTTACTACTCTGTCATTTGATCAATAGAAGAACCTTCTCTGAAACCAAATGTAAATAAATCTAGGTTTAGGAGCATAGATTTAGCTTTAATCCTTTTCTATTAACTCTACTACATTACCCATAGCTATGCACTCCATTATATAGGAGCTGCATAGTAACAACTCTCATAATAATGTATTTGTCTTTACCTACAACCTTCTCAACAATCTTTTGTTTCATAGGAGACCAATCAACCCGAATGGTTTCAACCATTGATAATAACATTGATAATAAAACAATATCTCATTGTTTTATTATCTAACTTACTTACTAATTTACTAATTACCATATAGTAAATACTATTTACTATATATAATATTACATTCACATTATAATAATAATATCCATGATAATATTATATTCATCATATCTAATGTTCACACTATACAATATCTCTAACAAAAATACAAGATAAGTTGAAAACATGCAAGTTGATGAACAAAGGAACCTGACGTTGTTGGTATATAGATGGTGTTATAAGTCTAATCCAAAAACAATGTGCAATGAGATCCACGCTACGTGAACTAACAGATCATGTGAAAATTTTGGTGGGGATTACAGTGTCGTCACAAGGACATCATGAGGACCTAATGATAAACAAGAAGCTTAGAATTCACAACAACATATTCCCAGATTTTCTAACTTTCCAGGTTTTCTGGGTCTAGTTCTCTTGAAAGAGGGGGGAAAACCCATATTTATAGCTAAAAGGTGAGGTTAGATTGGGGTTAATGAGAAACCAGGGTTGGGTAGAGTAACCTGAGTTAAGAGGTATGATGTAATTGGGGTTAACATTTTGTTATAACTAGTTATCGTCGGTTATGTGTTAACACGAGCTATTGGCTGCAAGTTCAATACCTTGAGTGATAACCTTTTTTTTCCATCTCCAATCCAATACAAAGCATAGTTTATTTGTACACCCTTGCTACAACTATGTTCCATTCATCTCATCCAGGTCATCTTTTATCAAAATCACATCAAATTTTGCATTGTGAATTCTATATCTATCCATAATCTCCATAAATGTGCTCACAAATACACTTTTCAGTTTTTGAAATCTACTTGATCACCATTGCAGTTTACGAATCCTACATGAGGATCCTTCTCAAGGAAAGTTTGTTATCTTACAGCTCCTTATCTCCCAACATGTTCAACAATGTCTTTGATCCATTTCTCCTCGCTCCCCATTTCCACTCATCACTATTTGTCTCCACATCATCCTTCTCACCTTTCTTATCCTAGCTATCCTAATTTACCCATCCCCTACCTATCACCCCACCTATTCTCTCTTCCCAATCCCACATCACTCTCTACTAACATGGTCAACTCAGCCACTTCCCCACCGTTCCCATCTACCATTCCTATTTCCCTCGGTCGAGCAATTATCGATACCTCTCTCCGCGTCCCAACTCACCAGTTATTCCTTCACCCATCCACCTGACTTTCTACTCACAGTCTCGATTCTCACCTTCATACTTGAGCTCCTCCATTCCATTCTCCCCATCTACCATTTTCCCTCTCCGACTCACTAAGCCCCTATACAGTCCTGGCCAACTCGAGCCACATTCTCCACTCTAGCCTAACTTACTGGCTCTTTATATCCCTCCACCAAGTTATCCTCTCAACACATCCTAACCTAAGTCAACTCTCCCCAACCAACCTCACTCACCATCTACCTTGCTCCACTTTATCCCCATGTAGGCTGACCTCTCTCCATTCTGACTCCCCTCCAATCAACCACTCCTACCAACTCCTCCCACCATCTGCCTCACTCCACCTTTTCCCCACACAGACCAAGATCTCTCCTGAGTTTGCATCTCCCTCTCCCACGTCCCATCTCCACTCGGCTCGTCTCTACCCGACTACCTACCAACATGGATTCCCCCCATAGCACTTCATCCACGCACTCATCTTTCCATCCTCCTCTGCTCGATCTCTATCCTCCACACCCCTCACCACTCCACTCTTAATTCTCTCTACTCACCACCTTCCTCTTGAACCTACCTCCCTGCCCCATGTTGTTCTCCATCCTCTTCTTCCTGAGCTCCCTTCCACCAACTCCCTACCCCGTGCTATTCTCCATCCTCCTCTTCCTGAGCTCCCATCCACTTCTCCCCACGACTCTTCACTAATCCACCCACCATTCCCATCTCCAACACCACATCTTATTCTACCACGAGCTATCTCCCATCCACTCCACACATGCCTCTCTTGACCATCTACCTCCCACATACAAAGTGACAAACCAGTTGCAATATAGACCTAGAATTGCAAACTATCTGTTCCTATTAAAATTCATTCACAGCTTAGCTCCTACCAGTGGCTGTAAATCATATATATATATATATATATATATATATATATATTAGATATGGTTATAGTATGAAGGGTGTAAGTTTTTTCGAGACTTACTGACTGTATAATTATTTTGTAAACAATCCTAATCATATACCTATGCTGACCCACCTTCCACTTATTTCCCATCATGAATTAAAACATACCAAGCTTTCTAAGTAGCAACTGGCTTATAATTCTGTACATGTCTCTAACACAATATCCAATTAAATGTTCCTCCTTTAGATTTTCCACGATTCTCATTATGATATCTAATATGTGAAAATACATGGCCATGTGCAGTATGACCCACTAATCCATTCTTTTTCTTATCGACCAACCACTCCATTTTCGTTATACTTCGACCAACCAACCTAACCATCTGACCCCTTGAATAATTTGTTTGACTTTTGTTGTTTATAGTTTGTTTTCTTTATAGATCAAAAAAAAGATAAGTATCGTTCATAGTGTTGAATTTCATATCAATCATCATTTATTGTATTGTTATTTTCATTTCCAATCACTTCAAGTATTTTGTGATTTTTTATTTATGAAGATAATTATTCCCTAGGTTATTTTCTAATTTATAGTTTACTAGTTCTTGTATCTTAATTACTGCGATTTTGTGAATTAATTAGATCAATTATTTTTGTTTTATTTTATTTTTGTACGATGACATTATTTATGACATTTATATCTTAATCACATCAGCTACTTCTATTTCTTTTCTTTTTACAAGATAGCATCTACAACGTTGCGATCACAAAATAACATTGTCAAAGACCAATATTGAAATCAAACACATCATGTAAAAACATTTCACCGACCTCATTCGCAATTGTAAATGGTGCCATTTTAGGATACCTGAGAATTCCAAGCCATTGATTGGTGCTTCAAAATACGTCACTATCACATGCACTCAAATAACCAAGAAAAGTGTTCTCATGGTTTTTCTCATTTTTTCTATATTTTCTCTTTTTTGCATTGAACTTGCCCTTTTCTGAGTGATTGTCTACATCAAACGTCACATTTCATTTTAGTTTTAAAAGAACCTTTATTTTTTGTATCCTTCCTAATAATATAGCTTAAATATGAGTCTAACCTTCTGCATCTCACTTGTCACACACTACCTAAAAACTTCATGAACAAAATCAACACATCGAAACATTCCTCCCACTTAGTTAACTGATTGAGATTTGAACATCCAATAGGCAACCGTCTCAAACATCTCCCAAGCCAAAACTACCTGAAATCAGCCTTAGACTTCCATTATTTAGGCACCTTCATTATCCATTTTACTTTTTTTTTACATCTCGTAATTAATCATGATGATAAAAAATATGTTGCTTGATTTGTTTATCAACAAAGTTCATAAACATATGTTTGTTTATTTCACATCTATTGTCACTTTCTCTCAAATCAAAACAACACAACAATATGCTCCATCCAATGATATTACTTATCCTAGCGATCTCACCCAACAAGATTCTAAACTCAAAACCACGCCTTCAGTTACTCCACCTCTATTCTCTATGACCTCACTTCTAGAGAACCATGTCATGCACGATTATCCCCACCTTGACACTAATCCTCATATCCCTCATCAAGCCAGTCTTCCTAAACCAACCACACCACCATCTCCCACTCCTCTAAAGACACTCGGACCTCTTCCTAACCCCATATATGACTTCTTACTCCAAAAATATCCTACAATATCTCAATCCTCCCAATCTCAAAAATTAGTGGAGTGCATTCGACCCACATCCCATTTTGACAATTCTATTTCATCCACTATTAATAGGCATGTCTATCCATCTCAACCTATTCACACTTACATTCCTGCCCATCGTATGCTCCAACCGTCTCAAAATATTAACACACATATCCTCGTTTATCATTTAACATAACAACCTATCCAATTTCAACGAACACATCATGTCCTTATTAGTCAAAGTCAGCCTATGCAGAAATCCCAACCCATGACACATGTTAATCCTTACCAAACATTTCCCCAAACACCTAAACATCTGCAAATTAATCAATTGTCTTATCAAAAAAAATTGTAAACATCCTATCCACAAACTTATCAACCACCTTATCAAACTACGTCTCAAACCATACAACCAATCCAATCTCAACCTAACATCACATTAAATGTTCCTATTCATGCTTTGATAAATTGGTTGGCTAGTTTAGAAACCATTACCTTGGCACCTAAGAACACCATTTCCTATGAACAAATCTGTAATGAGCCCATTCATCCATCTGTTCCAATCAAACCCTACCCTCCTCATTCGAAACTTCTTGTGTATAATAAGATCGACAACAAGGAAGATCCCCAACAACATCTCCTCACATTTAAACACACATATTATATTATTACGCATGATCATGATCTACTTCTTCACACTTTCCACATGTATTTTTCTGGTCCCAGGTTAGACTGGTACAACAGTATCCTGCAACATTCCATATTCTCCTTCACTCAACTTGCACAGTTGTTCTTAGAACACTTTTCTAGCAATATCACAAGAAAAAATACTATTGCTGACCTATACACCATCCGACAGTTTGAAGACAAACCCATCACCGAATTTGTAGCATGATGGTGTGGTGTTATAAACCAATTGTCCTTCTCTCTTCCACAAACCGAACTCATCGAATTATTCTCATGTTCTTGTGTAAAACATATATCATCTACTTTGCAAATCCAATCATTCCAAACCTTTGAGGAAGCTTTCACAATGGCTTAAAAACTTGAAACTCGTGACATTGAGCAGGGTCGTCTCAAACTTAGATCGACCAAACCTAAAGTTGAGTCTACTAAACCATTCACACATAACGACAAATTTAAGGGTGCAGCCAACATTTTTGTCATCAAACCCTCATCAGCATCTACATCAAGCATGTGGTCTCAAAAATGATCCCCTCAATCAACAACAAAATACACTCCCTTGGGAGAATCATACAATTCTTTATTTGACAAATTGATGACCATAAACTCCATCCAACTTCCTCCCATACGAGCCATGGAAAAATCACAAGCCAAGCTTATTTAGTATCATGAAGCCTACTATTGTAAATATCATCGATTCAAAGGTCATGACATTGAGAAATATCTTTCCTTCAAAGATCGTGTCCAACAACTCATAAATCAAGTGGATATCTAAATCGATAGGTCCATTATTCAAACTTTACCTAATCAATCACCAACAAATCAAGCTAAACTCTTTACATCTCAACTATCAAATGCTTATATGATTGACACCGTTATTCAAGATCCCATCTTATCACCAACCCTACATGTTCCTACAGTGGATGTTATTCCCACTCCTTATTCAGAACCTAACACACCTATATCGACTTTCACTACCGGTTCTGAACATGCACCTTATCTTATCCTTATCACATCCACACCAAATTTGACTATACCATACACCTCCTCCACTTCGATCACACCCCAATATACCACATTTGATTCATCCTTAGTACCTATTTCAGCCCCACTCATATCCACACATATCCCTACATCTCTCACATCTATTCCTTCACCCACATCTGCCTCAAACACACATGTTACTACACCTACATTACTCAAAGCCATCCCAAATAAACTCATTTCTACTACATGCATCCTTATATTCCCACCTTTGACATCAACCCCTTTAAAAACATATCATTCTTACCTCTTAAAACATTTATGAAACAACTAGTCCCACCTACTTCCACACCGGCAAATGCTCTTTCATTTGTTGTGTTACCTATAAGGTCTACTCCATTGGTTACCACATCACCCACATCTCCAAATATCTCAAATATGCCTACATCTTTATCTATCCCACCTACCCCTATATCTATCATACCAACACATCCACCTATCTATACCTTGACATATGTACCTATATCCTTTCCTAGAGCCCCATCACCTAGTCTATCACAACACTCTTTACTTAATTCTTCTGTCACATTGACCATACCCTCTCGATCTACAACATTAACAAAGATACCCTTTGGATCATCTACTGAACCAACACATCCACCTAAATCAAATAAAGATGGTTTACATTCTCCCTCTACAAAATCATCTCTTTCCATGCCAAAACCGAAAAAAATCCACTTCTCACATAGATATCATTAATCGCATCATACAAACACCTATCTCTCCATTAACATCCTCATCTTGTTTTAGGACATTTTCTCCATTAATAACCACACCACCACTCTCAAATCCTCCAATGCAGAATATTATCATCCCTACTTGAGGTAAATCTTCTCAGTTGAATTCTAAGGCTCATGGTAAACATCCCCGAAAATCCCCTGTGTATCCTCAAAAACATTCAGATTTTCCCTCTTCTCAACAATCCAATACCACAACATCTATTTTAGGATTAGTCTCTCCATCTACATCTTGCAACAATTAATCCACATCCAAACAATACAATCCTTCAACCAAATTTTATTTGTCCTCCAAAACACGAAATTCACCCTTCTAATCAAAATCAACTTTTTCTTCTAACTCCATGCTAAGATATCTTATCAAAACCCATAAGTGTTACCTTCCCCATGACACTTTAATGGATTCTTATGCCGATATATTTTGACATTTAACTTGAATATCTATCATCACACTTCCTACCATTAAATGATTCAATCCCTATGGTCCCAAGCCATCATGGTTCAATCCTAATTGTATTTGTGCTTATCATCGTACCCCAGGCCATGACATCGAACATTGTAAGGCATTTCAGACAATCGTCAACAACCTTATTGAGAAAGATGATTTCCTTATTTAAGGGAAAGTTCCTTCTCCATCTACATTGAATCCAATTTATATCCCATCCGTCAAATTTCCCATAATTCCTTCATCCACATTATCCCTTAACATCCCTCCTACCCATGTCATTCCTCCTAAGGAAGGTCCTCCATTGTTCATCAATACCACTTATCTTGTTAAGAACACTTGTGGTCTCCAATCGTTTATCCCATCCAAATCTAAAACAATCTCATCTAAACTCTTTCGACATCCTTTAACTCCTTTACATTTAACTCATTGGGGGAATAACCTTCCCTTTCCCTTGGGCACATCATCCATACCAATCCCTTATCACTAGGAGACTTCACTCCTTGACGTTGTTTCATCTACCTTCTTCACATTCATCCAATCTAAACTAATTCTTCCCAAATCCTCACTCATTTTAAGTCCACCATTGTGGCCATGTTTATGCCCCTTTTGGGGCACCATATTTTTCATCAAATTCCTCCTTTGAGGCCATGTTTGTCCTTCTGTTGAAGGACCTTTTTACCGAAGTCTGCCATTATGGCCATAGTTGTGTCTCTTGTGGGGAACCATTTACTTTCATTGAAGTCCTTATTTGAGGCCATGTTTTTCCTTACATTGAGGGACCTTTTTATCGAAGTCCACAATTGTGGCTATATTTGTGTCTCTCTCGGGGTATAATTTGTTTTCATCCAAATCCACTATTGTGGTCATATTTTTGTGTTATTAAGGACATAGTTTTATTTCCTGCTTGTCTATCATCTCATCCTCTCGTAACTTATTGTCTTCTCTCTCATAGTGGTAAACCATAGATGTAACCTCTTAAGGCATTGCACTTGTGACCAGTCTACTGTTAGCATATCTGCCAATGAGCACTTAGTTACATCCTTAGATTATTTTTCTATCCTTAGCCCCTTCTATTTGTCATCGTAATGATTTGAATTATGTGTTCCGCCTTTACTACTTTGTTGTGACCCCATAACCATTACATCCATCACCTTCTCATTCTCATATGGCAGCCATGCAAAGGGTCCAGGGATGTCTCTTGTACATTCATTATCCCCTCCTAAGTGGTATATTTCACTATTCCCAGCACTCCCCATGTAAAGCTAAAACTCAAGTATGCAAAAGGCAAAATCAAAGTCATCAAAAACATATTGATCCCTTGAAGGAGAGTTGTTCATATAAAAAAAACATACAAATCAAAATCAAAGCAAAATCGAAAGAAATAGACCGATCCCTTGAAGGACGGCTATCATACATATTATTCTTACCATCCATATTATGTATAAAGTAGACCATACCCTCGAAGGATGGCTACTCTTTTATTATGACATCTGGAAGGTCTCCCACATTGAGTAGCCTTCATTTTATCAACATTTTACAAACGCTTCCCACATTGATCAGCTTTATGCTATTGTTCTTTCCCTTTCCCAAAGCTGGGGCATAGACTTAAGGAACACCACCTTTGGAGAACCTTATTCCTATGTACAACTTACATCTCCAATCCCTTTTTCATGTCAACATTAAGATTGCGAGCATATTTCATTAATATTTCCCTCATGATCTTTTAGTATAACTAACTATCATTGGTTATGTGTTAACACCTACTATTGGCTGCAAGTACAATGCCTTGAGTGGTAACCTTTCTTGTTTATCTCCAATCCATTTCAAAAAATAGTTTCTCTGTACACCCTTGCTACAACTATGTTACCTTCATTTCATCGGGGGTCATATTTTATCGATATCACATCAAATTTCACACTATGAATTCTATATCTATCCATAATCTCAATGAATGCACTCACAAATACACTTTTCAATTTGAGAATTCTACTTGATCGTAGTTGCAGTTTGTGAATCCTACTTGAGGATCATTCTCAAGGAAAGTTCGTTATCCTGTAGCTTCTTATCCCCAAACACATTTAAAAATGTATTTAATCCATTTCTCTTCACTCCACATTTCCATTCATCACCATTTGTCTCCACATCATCCTTTTCACCTTTCTATCCCCTTGCACCACACTAGATATCTTACTTGTCTTTCTTCTTGAGTTTCCCTTTCACTCTTCTGCTTTCAGTTTGATAATCTTACTTAACCATCCATATAGCCAGAGAATATTAGTTAAGGTATATCTTCTTCCTTGGATCCTCCCATTGTATAAGATTCTCCACCATTTTCTCTTTAAGCAGACAATAATCACCACCACAAACGTATTTCCACTCCTCCTTTTCCTCTTGACACTCTTGCATCATCACTCCCACCACTGGGGCATCCTAATTAAGGATTACACTTACACTCTCCATCTACATTGCATATGTTCCTCCATCCACTCATGTCACACTCCTTTGCTTCCTTTTCATCACTTTAATATCACCTCCTTTCATCTCTTGTTCCATTTTGGTATACACTACTCCGTCTTTTCATCATTCTTCTTCTTCTTCAGCTTGGCGATCCTACTTAACCATCTCCGTCACATGGAAATATTCCTTAAGAGTCCCTCTTAAGAATGGTTTTCCTTCTGACCCTTCCATCTCCCGTCATATCTTCCTCATCTTTTGTCTCCCACCTCTCATCGTACTTTTCCACTCCAACCAACCATTCCACTACATCAAATACAATGTTGTCTTTCTCCTTCCATATTATCACTACCGGTTTGGTGATCTTACTTAACTCCTCCTATGGCATGGAAATCTTACTTAAGAGTCCCTCTTAAGCATGATTTCTCATCCAAAACTCACCCACCACTCCACATTCTCTCCATCTACATTTTCTCGTCATTCCCCATCATCACATCCTCTCACCTCCTATTCTATTCTCACAAACACCACTTCCTACTTTCCCCCTGTTCATCTCCATCATCCCTTGCTTGGTAATATTACTTAACCATTTTCCCCATTCATTTTGTGTCTTGTTTCTTCATTTTTCTCTCATTCATTCTCATCCACTACATCCTCTCCTCGCCTTCATCTTCCTACACATCGTTATCCCTCCTTTATTTACTCTTTCCACTCCATCTTCTAGAGTTCTCCCACATATCTACCCTCATACTTACCCACCATTTTCATTGATCATCCCCTAACATTCTTTCATC
The DNA here is from genome assembly GCA_019776745.2 of Taxus chinensis. Lineage (NCBI taxonomy): Eukaryota > Viridiplantae > Streptophyta > Pinopsida > Cupressales > Taxaceae > Taxus > Taxus chinensis. Next base: position 38,094,485 of record CM034150.1, read on the forward strand.
ATCATATTTTGTTTCCACGCTAGTAATTATCGGTGGACTTCTCCTAAAAATCACTCTTCCCCATTTTGCATAGCCTGGATCCTTTTCTTTTACCCCCTCCATTCTATCTTCATTCCTTCCTTCCTCTATGTCCTCTGATTATTATCGAGGGACTCCTCTTAACATCCCTTCATTGGCATTCCCCCTTCCATTCTTCATTTACTTTCTGCCTCATCTCATCTTTTGTCCCATCCTTTCCTACTGAGCATTATCAGTGGATTTCTCCTAACATCCATTCACTGGCATTGCCTCTCATATCCCTTCCTATCTTTTTCCTTGCCACCTCTCCATCTTTCATTCTTCCTTTCCAATTTCTTCACTGTATTCATCATACACCCCCTCTTTATTTTCTTGTCATCAACTTATCCCCATCTCATACATCTCTGCATATTTTCCAATCCGTGTCATTCCTCCCCTCAATCTTCTCTTTACGTTATTTATGCTTCTCACTCTTTATCGAATATCTTCGTCCTTGGTTCCCTACCATCAACATAATTTTATTCATTGTCTTCTCCTCCTTTCTGATCCTCGTCGTATTTCACTTCCTCTACATTGTCTTCTTCCCCATTTTACCTCACACTTCCTTCTTACTTCCTCGTCGATAACCTAACTCTTCAGTGTTGTCCCATCTTTTTTATCATCCCACCATCCACATGCATTTCCATGGGGTCAGTTCTATATTCTTTGCCTTGGATTTCCTCATTATGATCTGTTTCCTTCAATTTTATTTTCTCTGTCATCTCTTTCATTTTCCATTACTTCTCTACCTTCCTCTGCTTCATCCTCCTTCACACCTTTCATTTTAAATAAATCTCTCTTTTTCATAATTGAACCCTCTTCTCTTTCCTTTTCTTGTCTTCTATTTCCTTGTCCTTCTTCCTTTCCCCCTTTCTCTATAATCCTTCTTTGTTATCTTCTTCCTCCCCTTTCATTCCTTCTTTCCTCCTCCTCAATCTCCATCCCTCTATTTTGTACCCCTGTCACCTTGACAATTGGTCTTTCTTACTCTTCTCATAATCAACTAGTCCTCCTGCATTTTCCCTTTTCTCTTTCTCAACATCCCTCACACCTGGCATTCATGATCAATGCCAATGTTTCTTTGTTTGTGTACCACCTTCGATCCATTTCATTACCGGTCTCATTCTTCTCTCTACAGCATTGACTTCTTCTCTTTTTGAGAACCTTGTCACATCTTTTATCTTCGTCAATGCTCTCGTAGGGACATCATCATATCCAATTCTAAGAATCTCTTCTCATCTTTCTTTGACATTTTTGTCTTAGAGGATACCATAACAGCCATCACCTATCTGATCTTGTTCTCTTCCATGAATATTTTCTCTTCTTTTGTTTTGTCACAAAAGTATCTTGACTTCTTATCTTATTTATCGAACAAGTAGGTCTGCTTTATCTTTTTCACCTTCTAATTTGCTAACACTTATGCATCTTTCTTATGAAACATGATTACCATCATATTTATCACCCTTTTAGGGAATTTTATCTCACCCTTCTATCTTATCTGCTCATCATGTCCACATTTATGATTATTCCCCCTGGGGATTTTTTATTTACACATCCATCTTCCATTATGTCATCTTCATATCTTATAATGGGGCACCTTTTCATTCTTGTACTTGTCGATGCATATAACTCAATTTTTTTCCTTCTCGTGCTTTGTGTTGGGGAATCATTTTCTTCATCCACGTCCCTTTTGTGGACACATGATTTTTCACACGATTCCTCGTAGACAAAGGATTGCACATACTTTTCACATTCAGTTGCACATATTTTGATGTTTTCCTATGACCCATTGGTCATCATGGTTTACATCAATACTGCAATGGTCTTCACCCACTCACTAGTATGTAGAATGTTGCCATATGTCTCCATTGAGACCGCAATCATCCTCTACCGATGTGATATTGGAGTCACCACCATATTTTTCATTTTTATTGTGATCTTTTTTTCCTGGGGCATCTTGCCTTCAGTCTTGTCTTCATCCATCCACGGACACATATTTCATCTAACCCTTTTTGTTTTTTTCTCGTGGCTTGCTATCGCAAACCACTAAAAAAAGGGGGCAAATGTAGACACCAATTTTTGGTATAATGCCCTTCCATCATCTCACGTTCATGCAGCTTCCCCTCTCGCCTTTTTATTTTCTAAATTTAAATAAATATCATCCACTTTCTCACCTTATTTAATTAATTATCAAATGGGCTCCATGTGGACCCATTTGACAATTCAAATTTTGGCATTATCTCCCATGTCTCGATTTTATTCAATTTATGGGTATTAATATACCCATCCAACACCCCTTTCTTAAATTCAAAAGATGGAATCTATCATCTCACCTACCATGTCAATCATGCTGCCCACTCACCTAATAAAGTAAAACTATGGGCCCCACGTGTTCACATCATACCTCTTAACTCAGGTTACTCTACCCAACCCTGGTTACTCGTTAACCCCAATCTAACCTCACCTCTAAGCTATAAATATGGGTTTTCCCCCATCTTTCAAAAGAGCACTAGACCTAAAAAAACTTGGAGGACCTGGACCCCCAAAATACCTGGAAAGTTAGAAAATCTGGGAAAATGTCGTTTTGAATTATAATCTTCTTGTTTATCATTAGGTCCTCATGATGTCCTTGTGATGACACTATAATCCCCGCCATAATCTACTCATGATTTTTTAGTTCACGTAGCATGGATCTCATTGCACATTGTGTTTGGATTATATCAATAGCATCATCTACATACCAGCTACGTCAATTTTATTTGTTCATCAGCTTGCATATTATCGATTTATCTTGTATTTTATCATTTATTGTTATCTTTCTAGACATGGGGGTTGACATCCTCCAAGGGAGTTAACATCCTCTTAGAATTGGGACTATCTGGGAAACGCATATTGTATCTAATCATATTTGTTTTAGTTTTGCATATCTAGCTTCTGTTATCACCTATCTATCTTCTTTGCACCCATAGATTCACATTCGCATCTGAGGTCCTAAGCCCTCCATAATTTGAAGTTGCTGATGGCTTCCTATATCGGCCTTCACCCGTATGAGAACAAAGTCTCTTATACAACATTTGGCATGCCCGGTGGGACCGGATCCTAGATATGGTCATTTTGTTTGTTATTTTACTCATCTTTTCTAAATTGCTTGTTTACAAAATCTTAGTATTTGTTGATTTCAGTTCAGTGTGGTCACTCGTTGAAATCACCAGGAGGTACGTTCTCTTCTTGTTTTTCATTAGAATCTACCCGCATGGGATATGAATCTAGAAATTAACCTTATTCTCTTAGTTGTTGTCACATGATATATATATTGTGTCTTTCGTTGTTTCGACTCACCTGTTTACAAGGTTTAGTATTATTACCCTCTGTGTGGTGTCATCTTTACATTCAGTGGTTTAGGTTGTCTTGGAGGTACGAGCTTCTAGTTTTTAATTGGCTTGTTATGTGGTCATTATAATTAATATCGAGTGCATTTTCATTATTAATCATAATAATATTAATATTAATTAAATAAATAAATAACAATTAATTAAAACAAAATAACCATAAAATAAATTAGAATTAAATTATAAAAAAATAGAATCCTAGCTATCCTAATTTACCCATACCCTACCTATCACCCCACCTCTTCTCTCTACCTAATACCACATCGCTCTCCACTAACGTGGTCAACTCGGCCACTTCCCCATCATTCCCATCTACCATTCTTATTTCCCTCGACCGAGCTATTATCTATACCTCTCTCCAAATCCTAACTCGTTAATTATTCCTCCACCCATCCACTCAACTCGCTACTCATCATCTCCATTCTCACCTTCACACTCCTCGAGCTCCTTTGTTCCATTCTCCCCACCTAACGTTTTCTCTCTCCGAATAACCGAGCCCCTATACAATCCTGGCCAGCTCGAGCCACATTCTCTACTCCAGCCTAACTTACTAGCTCTTTATGTCCCTCCACTGAGTTATCCTCTCAACACATCCTCACCTAAGTCGACTCTCCCCAACTGACCTCACCCACCGTCCACCTTTCTCCACTCTATCCTCACGTAGGCCTACCTCTTTTTTGGTGTGTGTATTTTCCACATCATTAGGTGAGTCATCTCACTTAGGTGAGATCGTAGGTCCATGTGTCATTTAGGGGTCATTATGAGATTCTCTTACGCATCATTGCGTCAACACGTTAGTGCATTAGTGCATCATATGCATCATTGGGAGTTACACTTCTATTCTAGGAATGTAATTCCCCCTCTCTACTCAAGTTGTCATTATTGCAGTAGTGGGGGTTACTCAGCACCTCCTATATGTACACCCCATTTGATCTATGAGATAGAGGAGAGTTTTATGGCTTAACCAGGTTCTGCCCATGTTTCAAATCTTTGCATGCACATTCAGTTGATGCTCGCTCCTCCCGAGATCTCTTCACGTTGTCATTTATATGTCTGTTGATGTGCATGTTGTCCCTCGTGATCCTCGCTTGTGGGTTTTAAACCCTCTTTCATGGTATCAGAGTAGATCTTTTGGATCCATGCACTCCTCAGCTTTTTTCATGTGTTTTCTGACTTTCAATGTGATATTCAGATTCTCATGCATGTGTCATAATGGAAATTCCAACCGTGCTCTTCTTGCATTGATTTGGGCACCATACCTCTTACACGAGTTTGATCACAGGTTTTTTGGTTGTGTTCAAGTTTTTGGTGTTTTCAGAGTTTGGTGTCTTCTCGGGCTCATCAGTTCCTTGCTTGCATATGCTCGTATTTGCATGCTCTACTTGAATTTTTCGAGGGTACATGTACTTGGTTCTGTGTGTTGGGTGTGGTGGTTTTGCGTATAACTCTATGCATTTTCTCTTCAAAACTCAGGTTTTGCTGCATTTCAGAGTTTGCAGATCCATGTTTTTTCATAACTTTGGGTTATCGTTAGCATGGTTTGCATTGCTCCCTACAACCTGCACTTTTAGCATCTACAGCTCGGGTTCATATTTTTTATATATTCTAGCTTGCTTTCTGTGCATTGTGTGGTAATCTTGGCTTGTTGGCTCATGGACGTGGCTTGGCTCTAGAATCCAGCATCCACCACTCCAACTCAGCTTGTGTTTTGGGTTCGTGTGAGCCTATGTGACCTTGGCTGTCAGTAAGGAGTCACTTCATCCTAGCTTGAGTTTGTTTTTCCATTGCATAGAGCCCTTTGTTTGTCTTCACAGCCCCCACCCTGCCACATTACAGTTTCCATGCACTTATTCATAGTTTTCTTGCACAACTCATGCACTTGGCTTCAACTATGGTTTCCTCCATGTTGGCGCTGTTTCCTATGGTTTGGCTCATGATTCCTTTTCTCAATGGTTTTTACCTACGTTTTGGAATGTTGTTTAACTCTGTTGCCTCACCGTTCACTCAACCTGCATTTTTTTACATAGGAAAATATTTTTTTTCCTTGACTGCGTTCAACGCACATCTCCAACAAACCAACAACCTGCAACTTGCCATGAAGACCCCTCCAACGGCTCCAACATGGTCATTTTTTGTTCCCTGTGTTGCCAGCTTGGGACTGTACAGTGGATTACACCTTAAATGGTGTGTTTGAACAGACTGAGATTCCAATTTCCAACGTAGGTTGGTTGTAACATAGGGAGTTACTTCTGACTCAAGTTGACACCTTGCCAGTTCTCCAGACCTGCCACCTTACTCAACAGTTGTTTTCAACTCCATCCTCCACATGGATAACCTACTGCTCGCATACTTCTGCTCTACACAAAAGTTCACTGCAACTTCAACGCCTTTGTTGGTATATGCCACGTGGATTTGCGTTAGCTTGGCTTGACACCTCAACGTGGACCCATGCTTCCCTTTTAGAATTATTTACAGGTTAAAATAATCCCTTTTTAATGTTTTAAGGTTAAAAAAATTCATTCATGGCATTGTAATAAATTTTGGGATACATTTGTGCTTGTATTATGTCCTTCATTCGCGTGTCGAAGACGGAGGGCGAGGCTCAGGGTTGGCAGGAGGCTAATCCCCACTCGCAAGAAAAACAAGCTATGCCTAAAATTTGATGTCATTTCCAACGAGTACCCACACAACACACTTTGCATCCATTTCGGGCACTTTTTTAATGTGTTTGCAGTGTCTAATGGCATTTTCCATCAGTTGCGGAAATCGTAATAATGCTATAACTTTTGACTCGCTGCTCGTTTTTTAGTGCTTCTTTAGTCAAAGTTACATGATTTCTCACACATTACGTGATGACATTGTCATTTTTATAAATGCACAACTTTATAAAGTTCCACATTCTAGGGGGGTTGACTAGTACTCTTGGGCTTTCACACGCAGACGCATTATCAGCTGAGTCTGACGTCTTGCTTTTGTGCATCTTGCATTTTTCATCATGAAGAGTGCTCTTTCCAGATGTGAGCATCATAGGATCACTTTACAACCTCCACCACTTCTCACCAGGAGAGGTAACTATTCATCCTGGCGTGCTTCCATGGAACATTACTTCACCTATGAGGGTATTTTACCCTTCTTGCTTAGGCCAGTTCCTGCACCCGTTGATCATCATCATTTAAAGGACTTCCTTGACACTTGTGACCACATCTTTGGTCACATGATGATGCATGTCTCTCATTCTCTTTGATTTCACGTGGCAGAATCAGATCCACCCCATCGTGTCTAGAGCATTCTTCAGTCCCTCTATGGAGACCCTTCACATTTTGTCACCGTTGCTGCTACTAATTCAGTCGTCTCCTCCATTTCTTCATGTGATGGCAGTCATTACACCAGCCTCTTTTCCACTTCCAGTGTGCAAGGCCCCTTTCACTTCTCTTCCTTCATTGGATGACTCATACCTATCTGACATCACTCTTCTATTTATTGAGCCCCCTCATTGGGATGAGTATCTGCCTAACCTTAGTCATCTTTTTACAGAGTCTACTTGTGATGCACTACAGGTCCCTCATCCATCTACAGGTGTTTTAGAGGAGTTCATCATCTCTGTTGTTAGGAGTGCCCCTTCTGGGAATCATGTCACTTCCACATTTCCAGAGACCTTCATTGATCCACCCTTAGCTATGGATCCCTTTTCTATTGTGGAGGATGTTTTGTTCCCTTCCCATCACTTGGACATCCTTTCTACGGGTGTTCCTCTTTTTTACTCTGACATTTCTATGCACATGGCATTACCTTCAGTTCCTTGGCACTCACTCGCTAGACCTATGTCACACTTCCATGCACCAGACTCAGAGTTCTTCGTGTTGCTACCTTCATTTTCCTTTGTGGGTTGGGTGGACTTCTAGCACGTCATTTTTTTCCTTCCTAATGGCAGGCACATAGTTCATTACGAGTGGCTCTTCTTCAGTCTAGAGGCAGAGGATCTCGTCATTGACATTCTTCTACGAGACTTCTTAGAGCTGCAGAGTTCAGATACGTCCATGGAATCTTCTGTATTCCTCTCGTCTCCCTCTTCTTCTCTCTTCTTCTTCTTTCCGAGAGATTTCCTCTTTGTACATGGGTACCCTTTCAGGATCGTCTATGGTTGGGACCTATATTTGGCATCTTTCTTCGATTAGAGAGTGTGTTTTTCTCTTGTGGTGGATGTTTTTCCCACTCCATTTTCCTTCACTGCTTGGGATCTTCTTGTTGTACATGGGTACCTCATCAGGCTTTGTGCCGAGACCCATTTCTCGTTTCTGACTTGCCACCTCATCCTAAGTTACAATAAAGGGGGGGTGTTGGTGTGTGTATTTTCCACATCATTAGGTGAGATTGTAGGTCCATGTGTCATTTAGGGGTCATTATGAGATTCTCTTATGTGTCAGCATGTCAGTGCGTCAGTGTGTTGATGCATCATATGCATCATTGGGAGTTACACTTCTATTCTGGGAATGTAACTCCCCCTCTCTACTCAAGTTGTCATGATTGCAGCACTGGGGGTTACTCAGCACCTCCTATATGTACACCCCATTTGATCTATGAGATAAAGGAGAGTTTTATGGCTTAACCAGGTTATGCCTATGTTTTAAATATTTTCATGCACATTCGTTTGATGCTCACTCCTCTCGAGATCTCTTCACGCTGTCGTTTGCACATCCATTGATGTGCACATCATCCCTCGTGATCCTCACTTGAGGGTTTTAAACCCTCTTTCACTCTCCCCATTATGACTCCCCTCCATTCAACCACTCCCACCAACTCCTCCCACCATCCACCTTGCTCCACCATGTCCCCACACAGACCGAGATCTCTCCTGAGTTCACATCTCCCTCTACCACGTCCCATCTCCACCCAGCTCGGCTTTTCCTGACTACCTACCAACACTACTTCCCCCAATGATGCTTCATCCACGTGCTCAACTCACCATCCTCCTCTACCCGAGCTTTATCCTCCACACCCCTCACCACTCCACTCTGAATTCTCTCCACTCAACACCTTCCTCTCAAACCTACCTCCCTTCTCCATGTTGTTCTCCATCCTCCTCTGCCCAAGCTCCCTTACACTAAATCCCTTCCCCATTTTATTCTCATTCCTCCTCTGCCCGAGCTCCCATCCACTTCTCCCCACGACTATTCAGTATTCCACCCACCATTCCCAGTACCAATACCACATCTTATTTTGCCACGAGCTATCTCCCATCCACTCCACACAACCCTCTCCTGACCATCTACCTCCCATGCACAAAGTGACCAACCAAATGCAATATAGACCTAGAATTGTAAACTATATGTGCATGTTAAAATTTATTCATGACTTAGCTCATCCCAGTAGCTGTAAATTATATATATATATTAGATATGGTTATAGTATGAAGGGCGTAAGGTTTTTCAAGACTTATTGACTGTATAATTGTTTTGTAAAAAAACCTAAGCATAAACCTATGCTAACCCACCTTCCACTTATTTCCTATCATGAATTGAAACATACCAAGCTTTGTAAGTAGTGATTATACAGTCTTTTTACAGCGCCTGGCTTACAATTATGTACACATCTTTGACACAATATCCAATTAAATGTTCCTCCTTTATATTTTCCACGATTCTCATTATGATATCTAACATGTGAAAAGACATGGCCATGTGCAGTATGACCCACTGATCCATTCTTTCTCTCATCAACCAACCACTCCATTTTCGATATACTTCGACCAACCCACCTAACCCACCAACCCCTTGAACAACTTGTTTGACCTTTATTGTTTATAGTTTTTTTTCTCTATATATCAAACAAAAGACAAGTATCGTTCATAGTGATGAATTTCATATCAATCATCATTTATAGTATTGTTATTTTCATTTCCAATCACTTCAAGTATTTTGATATTTTTTATTTATGAAGATAATTATTCCCTAGGTTATTTTCTAATTTATAGTTTACTAGTTCTTGTATCTTATTTACTGTGATTTTGTGAATTAACTAGATTAATTATTTTTGTTTTATTTTATTTTTTTACAATGACATTATTTATAAACAAAATATTTATGAAATTTTATATCTTAATCACATTAGCTACTTATATTTCTTTTCTTTTTGCAGGATAACATCTAGCACGTTGGGATCACAAAATAACGTTGTCAAAGACCAATATTGAAATCAAACACATCATGTAAAACATTTTCATCAACCTCATCCGCAATCATAAACTGTGCCATTTTAGGGTACCCGGCCATTCCAAGCCACTGATTTGCACTTCAAAATACATCACTATCACATGCACTCAAATAACCAAGAAAAGTGTTCTCCAGGTTTTTTCTCTATTTTCAATTTTTTGCATTGAAATTTCCCTTTTCCGAGTGATGATCTATATCAAATGTCAAATTCCATTTTAGTTTAAAAAGATACTTTCTTTTCTATATCCTTCCTGGTCATATAGCTTGAATACGAGTCCAACCTTCTGCATCTCACTTGTTACACACTGCCTGAAACTTCACAAACAAAATCAACACATCGAAATATCTGTCCCATGTAGTTAATTGATTGAGATTTGAACACCCAACAGGCAACCTTATCAAACATATCCCAAGCCAAAACTAACTAAAACCAACCTTAGACATCTCATAATTAATCATGATGATAAAAAATATGTTGCTTGATTTGTTTGTTAACAAATTTCATAAACAAATGTTTGTCTATTGCATGCCTATTCTCACTTTCTATCAAATTGCAACAACACAAAAATATGCTCCATCTAATGATATTACTTATCCTAGCGATCTCACCCATTAGGATTCTAAAATCAAAACCACACCTTCAGTTACTCTGCCTCTAGTCTCTATGACCTCACTTCCAAAAAACCATGTCATGCATGATTATCCCACCTTGACACTAATCCCCATATCCCTCATCAAGTCAGTCTTCCTAAACCAACCACACCACCATCTTTCACTCCTCTAGAGACACTTGGGCCTCCTCCTAACCCCATATATGACTTCTTACTCAAAAAATCTCCTACAATCTCTCACTCCTCCCAATCTCAAAAAATGGTGGAGCGCATTCCACCCACATCCCATTTTGACAATTCTATTTCATCCACTATTAATAGGCATGTCTATCCATCTCAACCTCTTCACACTTACATTCCTTCCCATCGTATGCTCCAATCATCTCAAAATATTAACACACATATCCTTGTTTATCATTTAACACAACAACCTATCCAATTTCAATGAACACATCGTGTCATTATTAGTCAAAGTCAGCCTATGCAACAATCCCAACCCATGACACATGTTAATCCTTACCAAACAGTTCCCCAAACACCTATACATCTATAACTTAATCAACTACCTTATCAAACCATTCCACAAACATCCTATCCACAAACTTATCAACCACCTTATCAAATGATTCCCCAACTACCAACACATTTACAGACGCATCATTCGCCTTATCAAACTACTTCTCAAACCACACAACCAATCCAATCTCAACCTAATATTGCATCAAATGATCATATTCACGCTTTGATTAATCAGTTGGCTAGTTTAGAAACTATTACCTTGGCACCTAAGAACACATTATCCTATGAACAAATCTGTAATGAACCCATTCATCCATCGATTCCAATCAAACCCTACCCTCCTCATTGGAAACTTCATATGTTTAATAATTTCAACAAGGAAGATCCCCAATAGCATCTTCTTGCATTTAGACACACATTTTGTCTCTTGTGCATGATCACGCTCTACTTCTTCGCACTTTCCCCATGTCTTTGTCTGGTCCTGGGTTGGACTGATACAATAGTATCCCACAACATTCCATATTCTCCTTCACTCAACTTGCACAGTTGTTATTAGAACACTTTTCTATCAATATCACACGTAAAAATACTATTGCTGACTTATACACCATCCGGTAGTTTGAAGATGAACCCATCACCGACTTCGTAGTATGATGGCATGGTTTTATAAACCAAGTGTCCTTCTCTCTTCCACAAACCAAACTCATCGAATTATTCTTGCGTTCTTGTTCAAAACATATATCATCTACTTTACAAATATAGCCATTCAAAACCTTTGAGGAAGCTTTCACAATGGCTTACAAACTCGAAACCCGTGCCATTGAGCAGGATCGTCTCAAACTCAGATCAGCCAAACCTAAAGTTGAATCTACTAAACCATTCACTCATAATGACAAATTTAAGGGTGCGGCCAACATTGTGGTCATTAAACCCTCATCAGCATTTGCATCAAGCTCATGGTCTCAAAAATGATCCCCTCAATCAACAAAAAACTACACTCCCTTGGGAGAATCATACAGTTTTGTATTTGACAAATTGATGACCATAAACTCCATCCAACTTCCTCCCATACGACCCATGAACAACTTGCAAGCCAAGCCTATTTGGTATCACAAAGCCCACTATTGTAAATATCATCGAGTCAAAGGTCACAACATTGATAAATGTCATTCCTTCAAAGATCATGTCCAACAACTCATTAATCAAGGGGGTATCCAAATCTATAGCTCCATTATTCAAACTTTACCTAATCAATCACCAACAAATCAAGCTACACTCTTTACATCTCAACTATCTAACGCTTATATTATTGACACTGTCAGTCAAGATCACATCTTATCACCAACCCCACATGTTACTACAGTGGAAATTATTCCCACTCCTTATTCAGAACCTAACACACCTATATCAACTTTCACTACCAGTTATGAACCTGCACCTTCTCCTATCCTTATCACATCCACACCAAATTTGACTATATCATCCACCTCATCCACTTCGATCACACCACAATCTACCACTCATATCCACACATATCCCTACATATCTCACATCTATTCCTTCACCCACATATGCCTCAGACATACCTGTTACTACACCTACATTACTCACAACCATCCCAACTAAACTTAGTTCTACTACATGCACCCTTAGAGCCCTACCTTCAATATCAACCCCTTTAGAAAACGTATCATTCTTACCCCTTGAGAAATTTATGCAACAATCAGTCCCACCTACTTCTACATCGGAAAATGCTCCTGCATTTTCTGCATTACCCATAAGGTCTACTCCATCGGTTATCACATCACCCACATCTCCAAATATCCCAAATATGCCTTGATCTTTATCTATCCCACCTACCCCTATATTTATCATACCAACACATCAACCTATCACTACCTTGACATATGTACATATATCCTTGCATAAGGCCCCATCACCCGGTCTATGACAACACTCTTTACTTAATCTTTCTATCACACCGACCATACCCTCTCGATATACAACATTAGAAAATATACCTTTAGGATCATCTACTGAACCAACACATCCACCTAAATCAAATAAAGATGGTCTACATTCTCCTTCTGTAAAATCATATCTTTCCATGTCAAAACTGAAATAATCCACATCTCATATAGATCTCATTAATCGCATCATACAAACACCTATTTCCCCATTAGCATCCTCGTCTTGTTTTAGGATATTTTCTCCATTAATAACCACACCACCACTATCAGATTCTTCAGTTGTAATTATAATCATCCCTGCTAGAGGAAAATATTCTCATTTAAATTCAAGAGCTCAGGGAAAACATCCCTGACAACCCCCTATGCATCCTCAAAAACATTCAGATTCTCCCTCTTCTCAACAATCCAATACCAAAACATCTATTTTAGGATCAGTCTCTCCATCTATGACATCTTGCAACAATCAATCCACATCCAAACAATACAATCCTTCAACCAAATTCTATTTATCCTCCAAAACACCAAATTCACCCATCCAATCTATATCCACTTTTTCTCCTAACTCCAAGCTAAGATATCCTATCAAAACCCACAAGAGTTACCTTCCCCATGACACTTTAATGGGGTCTTACACAAATATCCTTCGACATTTAACTTGAATATCTATCATCACACTTCCTCCCATTAAAGCCTTTAATCCCTATGGTCCCAAGCCATCATGGTTCTATCCTAATTATAGTTGCGCTTATCATCGTACCCTAGGCCATGACATTGAACATTGTAAGGCCATGACATCGAACATTATAAGGAATTTCAGACAATCATCGAAAATCTTATTAAGAAAGATGATTTCCTCATTTAGGGGAAAGTTTCTTCTCCATTTACATTGAATCCAATTCATATCCTATCCATTTGGTTTCCCATGGTTCCTTCATCCACATCATCCCTTAACATCCCTCATGCACACGACATTCCTCCTAAGGAAGGTTCTCCATTGTCCATCAATACTACTTATCTTGCCAAACACACTTGTGGTCTCCAACAATTTATCCCATCTAAATCTAAAACAATCTCTTCTAAACTCTTTCAACATCCTTTAAATCCTTCACATTTAACTCATTGGGGGAACAAACTTCCCTTTCCCTTGAGCACATCATCCATACAAATCCCTTGTCACTAGGAGACTTCGCTCCTTGACGTTGTTTCATCTACCTCCTTCACATTCATTCAATTTAAACTATTTCTACCCAAATCCTCACTCATTTTAAGTCCACCATTGTGGACATGTTTATGCCCCTCTTGGGGCACCATCTTTTTCATTGAAGTCCTCTTTTGAGGCCATGTTTTTCTCTCCATTAAGGGACATTTTTCTTGAAGTCCACCATTATGGATATATTTGTGTCTCTTTTGGGGCACCGTTTATTTCATAAAGTCCTCCTTTGAGGCCATGTTTGTCCTTCTATGTTTATGTCTCTCTTGGGGCATCATTTTTTTTCATCCAATCCATTGTTGTGATCATGTTTTTTTTTCCTTAAGGACATAATTTTATTTCCTTCTTGTCTATCATCTCATCTCGTGGTAACTTAATGTCTTCACTCACTTGGTGGTAAACCAGAGACGTAACCTCTTAATGCATTGCACTTGTGACCAGTCTACTGTTAGCATATCTACCAATGATCACTTAGTTATATCCTTAGATCATTCCTCCATCCTTAGCCCCTTCCATTTTTCATGATAATAATATGAATTATGTGTTCCGTCTTCATTGCTTTGGTATGACCCCATAACTATTACATCCTTCACATTCTCATTCTCCTATTACAGCCATGCAAAGGGTCTAGGGGTGTCTCTTGTACATTCATTATCCCCTTCTAAATGGTCTACTTAGTTATTCCTAGCTCTTTCCCATGTGAAGCTAAAATTCATGTATGTAAAAGGCAAAATCAAAATTATCAAAAACAAATTGATCCCTTGAAGGATAGTTATTCGTGCAAAAAAAAAGAAACTAAAAGCAAAAGCATACAAATCAAAATCAAAGAAAAATCAAAAGAAATAGACCGTTCACTTTAAGGATGGCTATCATATTATTCTTGCCATCCATATTATGTATAAAGTAGACCATACCCTCGAAGGATGACTACTCTGTTATTATGGCATCTGGAAAGTTTCCCACATAGAGTAGCCTTCATTTTATCAACATTTTACGAACACTTCCCACATTGATCAACTTTCTGCTATTGTTCTTTCCCTTTCCTAGAGCTAGGGCATATACTTAAGGAACATCACCTTCGGAGAACCTTCTTCCTATGTACAACTTACATCTCCAATCCCTTTGTCATGTGAACATTAAGATTACTAGCATCTTTCATCCATATTTCCCTCATAATATTTTGGTATAACTAACTATCATTGGTTATGTGTTAACACCTACTTCTTGGCTGCAAGTACAATGCCTTGAGTGGTAACCTTTCTTTTTTATCTCCAATCTAGTTTGAAACATAGTTTCCCTATATGCCCTTACTACAACTATGTTACCTTCATTTCATCAAGGTCATATTTTATCGAGATCACATCAAATTCACACTATCAATCCATAATATCCATGAATGCGCTCGCAAAACACTTTTCTGTTTGAAAATTCTACTTGAATGCCGTTGTGATTTGCGAATCCTACTTGAGGATCCTTCTCAAGGAAAGTTCATTATCCTGTAGCTTCTTATCACCCAATGTGTTCAAAAATGTCTTTGATCCATTTCTCTTCGCTCCCCATTTCCACTCATTTCCATTTGTCTCCACATCATCCTTCTCAACTTTCTATCCCCTTGCACCACACCAGATATCTTACTTGTCTTTCCTCTTGAGTTTCCCTTTTACTCTTCTACTTTCAGTTTGATAATCTTACTTAACCATCCATACAGCTAGAGAATCTTAGTTAAGGTATATCTTCTTCCTTGGATCCTCTCGTTGTATAAGCTTCTCCACCATTTCCTCTTT
Organism: Taxus chinensis; assembly: GCA_019776745.2. NCBI lineage: Eukaryota > Viridiplantae > Streptophyta > Pinopsida > Cupressales > Taxaceae > Taxus > Taxus chinensis. Next base: position 38,110,234 of record CM034150.1, read on the forward strand.
CAACTGACGATAATCACCACCACAAATGTCTTTCCGCTCCTCCTTTTATGCTTGACACTCTTGCATCATCACTCCCACCACATGGGCATCCCAATTAAGGATTTCCCTTCCACTCTCCATATACACTACATATGTCCCTCCATCCACTCATGTCACACTCATTTGTTTCCTTGTTATCACTTTGATATCACCTCCTTTCATCTCTTGTTCCATTTTGGTATACACTACTCAGTATTTTCATCATTCTTCTTCTCCTTCGGCTTGGTGATCCTACTTAACCATCTCCATTGCATGGAAACCTTACTTAAGAGTCCCTCTTAAGAATGGTTTTTGTTCTAACCCTTCCATCTCTCATCATATCTTCCTCATCTTCTATCTCCCACATCACATCATACTCGTCCACTCCAACCAACCATTCCACTGCATCAAATACAATGTTGTCTTTCTCTTTCCATATTGTCACTACCGGTTTGGTAATGTTACTTAAGTCCTCCTGTGGCATGGCAATATTACTTAATAGTCACTCTTAAGCATGATCTATCATCCTTCACTCACCCACTACCCCACATTCTCTTCATCTACATTTTCTCGTCGTTCCCCATCATCACATCCTCTCACCCCCTCTTCCATTCTCACAAACATCACTTCCTACTTGTCCCTTTTTCATCTCCATCATCCCTCACTGGGTAATCTTACTTAACCATTGCTTCTCCATTCATTTCGTTTCTTGTTTATTCATTTTTCTATCATTTATTCTCATCCACTGCATCTTCTCCTCACCTTCATCTTCCTACACATCATTATCCCTCCTTTCTTTACTCTTTCCACTCCATCTTCTAGAGTTCTCCATCACATCTACCCCCATACTTACCCATCATTTTCATTGATCATCCCCTAACATTCTTTCATCATCATCTTCTATTTATGCGCTAGTAATTATTGGTGGACTTCTCCTAAAAATCATTCATCCCCGTTTTGCACAGTCTAGATCCTTTTCTTTGAGCCCCTTAATTCTATCTTCATTCATTCCTTCCTTTATGCCGTCTGATCATTATCAAGGGAATTCTCCTAACGTCCCTTCATTAGCATTCCCCCTTCCATTCTTCATTTACTTTCTGCCTCGTCTCATCTTTTGTCCCATCCTTTCTTACTGATCATTATCGGTGGATTTATCCTAACATCCATTCATTGGCATTGCCTCTCCTATCCCTTCCTCTCTTTTTCCTCACCACCTCTCCATATTTCATTCTTCCTTGCCAATTTCTTCACTATCTTCATCATACACCCCCTATTTATTTTCTCGTCATCAACTTATCCCCATCTTATACATCTCCACATCTTTTCCAATCTATGTCATTCCTCCCCTCAAGCTTCTCTTTATGTTCCTTATGCTTCTCACTCTTTATCGAATATCTCCCTCCTTAGTTCCTTGCCATCTACATAATTTTATTTGTTTTCTTCTCCTCCTTTCCAATCCTCGTCTTATTTCACTTTCTCTACATATTCTTCTTCCCCATTTTACCTTGCACTTCCTTCTTACTTCCCCATCGATAACCTGACTCTTCAGTGTTGTCCCATTTTTTTTATCATCCCAACATCCACATGCATTTCCATGTGGTTAGTTCCATATTCTTTACCTTGGATTTCCTCATTATGATCTACTTCCTTCAATTTTATTTGATCTATCATCTATTTTGTTTTCCATTACTTCTCTACCTTCCTCTGCTTCATCCTCCTTCACACCTTTCATTTTGAATCCATTCACATGTTATCATATTTTGGGAACCATTTATTTTTTGGGGGTCTAGATCCTTCCAGGTTTTTTGGGTCTGGTCCTCTTGAAAGAGGGGGGAAAACCCATATTTATAGCTTTAAGGTGAGGTTATATTGGGGTTAACGAGTAACCGAGGTTGGGTAGAGTTACCTGAGTTAAGAGGTATGATTTGATCACATGGGGCCCACTATTTGATTTATTAGATGGAGTGGGGAGCATGATTGCCATGGTAGGTGAGATAAAAGATTCCATCTTTTGAATTTAAGAAAGGGGTGTCGGATGGATATATTAATACCCATGGATTGAATAATTTGTGAGAGATGGGAGATAATGCCGAAATTTTAATTATCAAATGGGTCCACATGGAGCCCATTTGATAATTAATTAAATAAGGTGAGTAAATGGATGGGATTTTATTTAAATTTAGGAAAGAGAAAGGTGAGAGGGGAAGTTACATGAACATGAGATGATGGAGGGGAGTTATACCAAAAATTGGTGTCTACAGTTAGACACGTAAACAATAAGAGTATGAAACTTGTATGGTGAAGATTAATATGATGTATGATGTGTAGATGTTTAATGTAGACTAAATGTAGAATGTAGAATGTAAGATGTACGACATGTGATGTGTGAATAGGTGAAGTGTGTGGGGTTCATGTGTAGTATGCCCTCAACATTTAAGTGTGAACTGAAGCACAAGAGTGTTTCATTGGGTAATGATGACGCTAAAGTATGAATGAGTATGTGTATGTTAGGAGATTGATGTATGAGAATGTAAAGATGATAGATTTGTAGATGTGGTGATGGGTGGGGGAGATGTGTTTGATATTATGACCCCCAAGTGTATATGAAAGAATTAACTATCGAATGAAAGTTAAGGATGAAGGTCATCTACTGGATGCATGTGGTGATGAAAGTGGATGACCCTCCTCTAATAGTGGTTGTATAGTAGACAGATGTTCTACTAGTGAATGAAATCTATGTGCATGTCATGAATAAATTTATGATGAATGTCTTGGCATAACAAAATGTGTCGGAGATGGAGATCTACGTGATGTTAAATGTGAATATTAACTAAAATTAACTAAAATGTGGAGTAATAATAGTTAATCTAATCTAGAAAAACATGTAAATACATTAAATAAATGCAATAAATGACCATGAAAAATTACCAAAACAACTAAGCTAATGTAACTAAGCTAATGTGGATAGAACTAATGATTATAAGGATGGGATCTTTAGCACACGAGCGAATCGGTTTAAATCAGCACTTGATCAGAGTTTTATGGGCATTCAAGATCACACTAAGTATAATGATGATTTAGAGTGGTTCTATATTAAGTATAAAGCCACACATGAGGGTAATATTAGGCCTTTAGCTGCTATTAATCAACATCTTACAGATTCTCAAGCCCGTGGTAAGGATAATGATGAGCTGGAGTGGATTATTAAGAAAACTAATGCTCAAGCGTGCGGGAACTCGCAAGGTTAGACCAGCAGTACTGTCACTCGTGGGAAGTGCCACATCAGCAACGGCTATACCACACACCCTTCCCTCTGTGTGAGTAATAACAGAGCTAGACGTCACCGTGGGTTCAAAAATCAAAGCAAGGCATTCTACTGTCGCATTTCTCAAAGGGAGCTTGGTGCAGTCACTATTAGTCATACAAATTTGGGGAATATGGGTGGAGCCCCATGTCAGATAGAACCTAGTTCGGACCCGGAATGGAAGAACAATGAAGAGATTTGGAATCTTTTAAACAAGGGAGGTGTCACAAATTTCATGGAAAAAATACAGGGACATGATCAAAACATCTTTGTCCAGTTTGCTAAGGACTAGAAAGACCGTAAAGTTGAGTATGGGGGCCAGAAAGTTCTGATCAGTGAATATTTAATTGCTGAGGCTACTGGTTTGGGAATGGATGGTTACAGGTTCTTCAATAAAAGAATTGACAGACAGACAGAGGAGAAGAAATTTGTAGAGGACAATGAGAATTTGGTTTTTGTTACGGCAGGGTTACTGATCAAGTCCATTCCATTTCCTTTTGATGAGATCACTCGTATTATGGTAAAATACATTTCTCTTGAAGGGAGATTTTTCATTGTGCCCTCCAAGCACCTTGTGTTTCTCAACCATTTTCACAGGAACTTTATGGTATGTTTCCCACACTACTTACTCAACTCTCTTGAGCATTCTATTTTAGAGTTTCAAAAACATGCACGAGTTGTCCCATTGCATCAGGGGTTAATCTTCTTGATTCATAAGCTGTGACTTTCCAAGTTTCTTGGTCTTCATGTCTCCCCCAGCTCTGTCCCTCCTGCTCCCTTCACCGAAGTGGATACCACGCCTTCCACCCCCTTCACCGAGGTTGTTTCCCCTTCACTGTCCTTCTCGGTTCCCCCTTTCATCCCCCCCACCTCTGCCCCCACCCTTTCCACCTTGAACAGGCCTAGAACCAGATCCTCTAAAAGGCTGAACCTGGAAACCCCTGTCTCGGGGAAAGAGCCTCAGGACGTTGAGGTTGCTCACAATCTCCTCCACATTAGTAGTTCGGGGGCTCAGGAGACTAATATTGAGAGCACTAGAAAAATATTGGATGCTATGGAAGCTGACATTCTGCTGTTGAAAGAGGAAGTGAAGCAGTTGTCTAAACAAAAAGGTAAGCGCTTGAAGGAGGAGGAGGCCGTTATCGACAATAATCAGTTGGAAAGCATATACAAAAAACTTTATTCCTTGGACAACAGACTTGGAAAAACTAAGACTCGCCATGATTATAATATGGCTATCTTGAATGCAATTGAGGAATTTATTGAACAACACGTTCGTTGTGTCTCCAATCTTAGTGGCATTCCAGCTACTCTTTGGGGATCGGAACAAGAAAGCAAGCAAGCAATCCAACAGCTGGACATCACTGATCCTACTCACATGACGAATTTGGCCATGTTCACCTCATGGTAGAATATCAAATCCAGAATTGCCAAAGCTGCCAAGAAATAGCTGTGGATCTTCGCTGCTCAAGCTGGTTTTTGGCGTAGTACTTGCTGTTCTGTTGTTGCTCTTTTGCAGTTTTGGTTATGGTTTGTTTTTTTTGGTTTGCTGGCACTTGGGTACACTGGTTATTATGACTTTCTTGGTTCTTGTTCCTTTTGTTGTTTCTCTCACTCTTATTCTGGCAGTTAGGCCTTCCATTTTGTATATAAGGGTATAGTCCCTTTCAAAAAACTATTTACCTTTAATAAAAAAATGTAAATAAGAACCCTAATATGCAAGAAGAGTGAGGAAGTGAATCATCCGATAAGAGAAGCTCGTTGGACTGTGTCACAAAATAAACAGAATAATCTGGAATTAAGAATGACTATGCAAAGGTCCTAAAAAGGATAGATCTCGACTAATTCTTTGGACTGGGGTGCCCCTAGAAGAAGTACTGGAGTGCACCTATGGGCACCCCGGTCTGTGCAGAACGGGTGGTCTAGTCTATGCAAGAAGGTTCAAAACTGAGTTTTCATAGGTCATGGGTAGGTGGTCTGAAACACTTCTGTTATGTGTCACATCAAATTCGTATGTATTGTGCTGAGATGTCGCTAATAATCCACGATGAAGAGAAAGACCTGCAAGAGACCACTAAGAAGTAACATTAAACCCTAAAAAATAGAAGAATGCATATGAAGGGGTTAGACTGACCTCAGCTACCATATTGGTGGACTTACTAACTGAGCAATGCACTACATCTCCAAACCCAAATGTAGTTATAGTGTGTAAGTGTGTGCAATCATGTGCCCTAGGTGCTCTTGTGTCCAGTCACACTTTGTGAAGTAGTGAGCCTATAACTAGATGTAAAAATGTAGTAGAATGGTGGATGGAATAAAATAAAATCCCCTCCTATGCTTGTTTGATGTGGATCAACCAAGCTTGTCCTTTGTGATGGAGCTAAGTGAATGCAAATGATCTCCAAATGCCTTTGATGAATGCAACCCTAGGTGGATGATAGTAGTGACTAGTTCTTGGTCCCTCATTATGGTCTCATAACTTTATATTTATAGGGTTCTCTTGATCTAATTTTGTAATTAACCCTGAAATGGCCGACCACCAAAAAGATAAGAAGCTAAAATGGCTAGAAAGTGCCCAAAAAGTAGCGAGAAAGTTCAAAAAGGATCAGGGATACCTTAATGGGACTAGGGCACCCATGGGCACCCCAGTACTAGCCTGGGCACCCCAGTCAAAGCTAAAATAACATGAAATGACAAAATTTGACTGGGTATACAGGTGCAAGAGGTCAGGAATGACGAAAGAAAATAAAAAAAGATGACCAAAAGAAGGGGGTTAATTATTCTTTCTTCACTAAAAAACCATATGAATAGTATGAGACCGGGACTAAATAATGTCTAAAGTGCATGATTTAATTTGTAACTACAAGTGAATCCCTTTAAATGTTGGTAGGGGAATCACTTAAATATAAGGATCTACCTAATATTGATCCCTACCTTATGAGTATTTATCATGTCACCTAGCCTGTTGAAAGTTGCCAATGGATAGAATCCCTAAATTAGATTTAGCACCTTTTTATCTGTTGATCATTGGACACTTATATACACCTCTAAATCCTTCCAGGTTCTATTTCTATTTCACCCCTGAAACTTTCTACTCTGTGTGAAATATTTGTTTCAATAGAATCTTCTTTCCTTGTTGTTAAGTATGTGCTTGAATACAAATCTTTTATAGATTCGTTGAAGTCTAAACTCATCATTGTAGAATGGTTGCACAATGTCATTCTTCACTGCTGTGACTTCTCATGCAACATCAACTTCATGTTATGGTCCATTGAAGATCTCAGTTACCTCTAAAACTCATTAAATTCTCTTATGCCTTATGATCTAAGATCCATGTATCTTATTGAAAGAAGTTATGTTTCTCCTAAATTTCAAATGTAAAAGGAACATGTGCACCTGATTATCACCTCAATGAAATAGAGTGTAGATTTCCTTAATATCATGCAATGCCATCTTTTTCGATCTCCAATCAATCCAACCCTCTTCAATATAAGGGGTGAATCCATAAGAATAAATTCTCTGATTGTAATGCTCCAAGTTTGTCAAGCACAAAGTCATGTGAAGCAGATAATAACAATTGTCCATAGTTGCTCTACATTTTTTCCTTACAAAAAGAAATAAGGTCTTTCAGTGCTTGAAAGCATAGGTAAGAGGAGGATCCTAGTTTGGTTGTTCCTCTCATCCTTTCCATTGAATTATCATCCTCACTTACTTAGATCAAGGACAACCATTTGTTTGAAAAGATTCATATAATCTATATGGTTCAATCTCAATATATGTATTTATTGGTTGTACACCAATTTTCAATGATAATCTCTTGCATGCCATATTGGAATTTTTAATTGGTTGAATGAACTTACTATGACACACTGTATTGAACTCTATATGTGATCATATTTGTGATTCAACTCCTAAATTAGTGCCCCCCTTATTAGGGGTCCATGTGACCACTGAGTTCATTCTAAATCTCCCTAAGAGTTGACCAACTACACTCCATTGGACACTACCTTCATCTAGGATGAATTGGTCAATGCACTTGGTCAACAAGGCACACATCAATTTAGTGTTCCCATCTTTCTGTTAACTTATGCATGTCAAAGAAATTCTCCACTAAGTTATAAGCTCACATTGAGTGGATTCCAAAAAATTATGCATTTCCACAGTTATAATGACATCTTTGGTTAGAAGTTAACTTGCATGTGTAAAGAATCATTTTCTCATTGAAAAGTGATTTACAAACTGTGGTTCATTTCTTCATTTCAACCCATTACTCTCAATTCTTTCGTATCTATTCATGATATAATTCCAAACAAGTTTTTGTGCACATCCCTAAAAAATTCAAGGCGAACATTTTTTAGCATTAACTGTTAAATCTAGTAGCATTGAACTCATAGCCATTGATTTTCATAGTTACTATCAAATTTACCATATTCTTACCCTTGTCCACGATAAATTATTCCTTGGGTAGTCTACTATCTGTAAATATCTACATATGTCAAAACCTGTATAAGATTCCCTCAAAAGTAATATCATTTCCTCTATATGGAGTACATTTCATGGAACAATTGCTTTAGAAACGAATTGAACGCCCCAATTTGATATATTGGGAGTGATGTGGGGTTTTGAGAGTGTTATCAAGGATTAAGGTAAAAGAGACATTATAGGAGATCATAAACTTTATGACTTTCATGTAGACAATCAGTGTATGGTAAAGATAGACATATAAAACCTTAGCTATCTTTTGGAAATAAGCAATTATAAGAACCATCCTTTGAAAAAAAAAGCTACTCCAGAGTACTACTTCTTCAGAAGTCAACAAAGGCTAGATATGAAATAGTTTTGATGGATGATTTAACTGGGTATTATCAAAAAATTTCCACCTAAATGATTGCATTTGGAGCAGGGTTTAGTGAGGTTGATTTAGTTGAACAGGATGTAGGAATAAAAAAGGTAGAATGCATTACTTTCTACCATTCACATTTGAGATGCATATCGGTAAATCATCAACTTTAGGGTTATTGATTCAGTTCTAACCAACAACTCAAGCTTTTACTCACATGTTTTATATGCGAATTGACTAGGATAAACATGAATTCAGCAGTTGATAGAAGTCCTAGAAACTTTAGTTTTGTATAATAATCTATACAATGACTCACGAATATCCAGGGAGAGGTTATGTAGCCACTTTAAGTGTTTACCACTACAAACCATGAAGGAATGGGTGACATTTGAATGTCAATGTCTTTGTTTCACTACTCCCTGTAATTTCCACTCATAGATCGATCGATATCCTTGGTTATGCATTATGAGCCCACACCAAGGCTGAATTCTACTAAACCATGTCCAGTTGAGTATACATCGATGAATGAATATGATCATAAGTGGATTATCCTAGTGCATCGAGTATTCGTACCATATTGTTATTAGACAACCTTATCTCATAGAAACCTCATTAGTAACTACTGATATATTCTTTCGACTAAAATGCAATCAATGTGCTTTAGATGATATGAATTACTTTAATGTGTGTTTTCAAACTTCCAATATGACTATGATTCACTAGTAGTTTTTTCAAAACTTAGAGACTCATTGAGGATAATCTCTTTGAATTGTATGATGAACTAATATTATGCATGATGGTAGATTCGCAATACCTGCATGTCTAAATGCAACATGGGATTTAGATCAGGGCCAGAATCCGTGAACTGTAAATGGACAAACACTTAGGATACAATATGCTGCATGTATTGCCCAAAATTGGTTCAATCTTTTACCCTCTAAAGGCCCTCAATAGTACAAGTGATGCAATAAGAGCACAAGAGTCCATGTTTAGGTAATTTGTTGCTACACCTCTGATGAGTATCCTCTGCTGTAGATTCTTTATGATAAACCTAAAATTCTGCTCATCCTATAATTAACACATCCAAGATCTGCATGTGTTGACATGGGGGAATGTCTACATGCTCTTCATGCATACCCCACATATAATAAAGAATTCCTTCATGTGAATAGGGATTTTCACAGAATCAAAGTCTTGACAATGTCAAAATGTACGGTATTATCTTATGGGATAGTATGTTTGTAATGTAAATGCTTTCTTCTCCTCCTTGATGGATATAATGATCCATTGAGGCAAAAACCATGTCACAAATACTAACATGGTTAATACATCATTTCATCAGAAGATTGCATGCTTAAAGTGGTCCCTGAATCTTGTACTGATAATCAATTGGCTACAGTCAATATTTCTACCAATAGCTAAATATCTTTGTTAAAATTAAAAACAACCAAATAGCTACTTATCGAATTTTTTTGTCTGCATACTGATAGGATTAGAGTGCCTATTTCAATGTAATCAAGACCTTCCTATGGGTTATGTGATGTAACAAAAGTTCCTTATAAAATTCTATAAATTCAGTCCCTGCTCTACACTTGAAAAGCCATCTAAGTAGCAGTAATAGTTTTGGATTCGATCCATAGTCCATTGGTGCCAGTTCAAAGCATTCGAGTAGGAGCCTAGACATCATTCAAATGAAAATCCCATATTGAGTAGGATATCATGTGATTCCATGCTAATGTATGGTCATGTTTATATACATAGTTTGATGGTATATGTAGACACTAAAATTAGGTCACACTCCCCTTTAGTCCCTCAACATATAAGCCCCCCTTTATTACATTCTACCTAGCCATGACCCCCTTCACCCTACTAATATTAATTTAATTAATTTAATTAAATTAATGCTTTATCCTCACTATATTTATTATTTAAATATCTTATTTAAATAATATCTACACATATAGTTCACTTAGACACCTCACCAAGCTAACTCAACCTAAGACCTATTCTTAGCAAGTTACCATAACTAACTAAGACTTACCCAAACCCTAAAAATCAATGCCTACATTCCCTCTAACCACATTCTCGCATGCTCACAAGAGGCTCCTGAGTCTAATCCGTGGGATAATGACACAAGATCCGAGGAAATCAGGAGGATCTCCCTAAGTTTGGTAAACCTAGGAAATCCCGCCTTGACTGACGTCGGTTACCCCTAACCATCGCCGGTTAAGCCAGACCGCCGTCGGTTACCCCTTTTAACCCAAAACAACCTTATTCTCAAGGTTGGAACTTAAACTTGGCAAGTTGAAAAAACAAGAAAGTTGACGAGCAAGAACAAGATCTCAGAGAGATAACGCATCTTCAGAGAGCCAATTCCAGCAAGAACTCACATCCAAGGAAGGAGATTGAGCATCTTCTCCTACACAGCGTTCCCAGCCACATTCTGATCTATCCAAGAAAAAGAGGAGTGTGCATGCAGCCCATGCAGAAGCTTTTCTTTAGTTGGTGATCACTTGCAGCCTTCAAACCCATCATCAGCACCTCCATCCTTCACACACAGACCTTCAGGAATGAAATCCAAGTAAGTATAACATCATACTTTCCTGGTTATTTCATTTCATCATTATTTTATCATCCATTGTTTATCTTGCTCCCTATTGACCATCTCCAACATTTTGTACCTCCATAGACCCATCAAAACCTCGCAAAAACCTATTCCAGTCACCCAATACCTCGTCCCGACCAACCAAAATCCTTTATGCAATCACAAAGGAGACAAAAACCCCATTCTGTGACGTTTCCAGATCTCATAGTAACCGGCCGGTTATACCTAACCACGGTCGGTCACCCCTGACCGATGCTGGTCTCTGTGTTTTCCCACACAGCCTTAAACAGAGACCTACCCACCTAATTTTACCTCACCCTCACTCACCTGTGACCTACCGAGACCTTTATCAGACCTGCAGAACCTAGAACCAACCATTTGACCTGTGGATTCTATTCTAGCTTAGCCTGTTAGATTAGATCTATTTTCTTATTGTGTTTTTAAGTGAGATACCTAAATCATTTTAAAATAACAATAGGATTTACTTTGTTTACAACATTAATTTTTTTAAAACAGTGGACTGACAGCCATCTAGGAAGTATCATACTTCCCAGATCTAGCTCACGCTAGGTAGTTCACTGCCCATATTGTTTAATTCTTTCTGGTGGTCTTGCTTTCATTACAGGTAGTTCCTCCTAGCCAAAAGGAAGCTCTCACGATCAGCTGTGGATTCGGAAGTCATACGCGCGCAACAACCCATCAACCAACATTTGAACAGGTATTCCTCCTACGCCCATTACCCTATCTATTTCATCAACAATTCAAAGAAACAATCTAAGAAAAAGGTGAAACATTTTGGCACGCCCGGTGGGACCCATCCGGGGTTCCTTGCATTTCATTCATTCCTAGGAAAAAATTGTGTGTTTTTTTCCCTTCTAAAAGCGTACACACTAATTTTCTTCCCTGGTAATCCACTCCTTCTTTCTATTTTCTCTAAAGGAAACTTTTCTTTTGGTGTATTTAAAAAGAATCATTTCTTCATGTTTTCTACATTTTAGTGAAAGAGCATCCCTCTTCCTATTCATCTTATTGTGTCATCCAATTTCACATTTTCGATTTGGGTTTTAAAATCATTGCATTTCATTCTGATTTTCTGCATTAGCTCACATTAATTGAGGGCAACCTATACGCTGGAAGTCATTACCAGCTGATGGTTGACAAACGAATCGTAGAAAAGCACTTCTATCCTTTTCTCTTTCTCTGAGTCTTACCAAACCACACAAAAATTCAAATACATACATTCTTAAACAACATCTTACCTGGAAGAAGCTGTAGGTGATCACACGATCATGGCACAGTGGGCACCCAGCTCACTGCTCTGTCGAGTCATACTTCAGAGCGAAGCCCGCCCCCACCATAACAAACCTAAAACCTCACCCTTTAGATCTCCTTCTTTGTAGGAAGCCATCCTCACCAAAAACTCTATTTCACAATTCATGTGTCAGTCCCTAAATAGCATAAGCTAAACAAACATAATAGAAAAGGCACTCTAGGAATGTTCATTTTCTTAGTGTTTCTGCTTGATTTGTGTTTTGAGGTGAGAGATCACGTTCATCATTATTTTTGTCTTCATCCTTGCACACTCCCCATCATAGCTTCGGTGTATTCTGGCTTCACCTGAGTGTGCCTGGGCCATATCACCATCATTCCTAGAATTCTGGGTCTGATTCCACATCAAATTCTAATTCACAACCACTTTTTCTCATCACTGTTTCAATTTCACAGTAACCGTCATCGGTTACCTCTGACCGCCATCGGTTAAACTCAACTGACGTCGGTTCCAGGTCCTTTTGCTAACCTACTCAAAAGGACATTCTCACTTCACTTTCTTCCACTTTCCATAGTCTCTATCACTGTCACTTTTCCCATTAACATTTTACACATCCCCAGATTTGGCATACTTGTCAGATTTTGCCTTCTGCTTCACTGTTTACTCACTGCCTATTTTCTACAGTGACTGGTAACGGATACCCCTGACCAACATCGATTTTCCCTAACCATCATCGGTTAGCCTATTTCACATTCCACCCACCATTTGTTACTTCATCCATTTTTTTTCACCAGATTCACCTGTTTGTTATTCTCTGTACCATTTACAGAGAAGCACCCCACCTGATCAATACTGGTTCACATGGTACTGACCCGAAGACAAGCGAATGCCCTCGTGTTCCATGCCATTGCCAACCACTCCCACCTAGTCCTTCACCACCTTCTATTTTATCACCAGCCATGGATCCCATCCAGCCTACTAATATCGCTACCGGAGATGAGGAGTTCACACGACTCCTTGACCAGAACCCTGCTGCCTTGCAGTTTTACCTCTCCCATTCGTCCACTCGAGATGCCTCAGGTCAGTTGATATACGGCATGCCCATATCTATCCCCCCGACTCTCGCACCCACTTCTGCATCAGCTCCATCTGGTTCAGTGCTACCCACTTCCACTTTACCCCCAGTCATTTCACAGTTAGGTCCTATACCCACTATGACTGCCACATCTGTTACCTCTGTAGCACCCATTACATCCACCATACCCTCGGAAACTACCCCAAAAACGACCTCATCCACCCCTAATGTCTCATACATACTTGTATCTACGTTCCCACCTCCAGTGTCAGTGACCCTACCCCATTTCAGAATGTAGTTCTTTCCATTCCACAATCATTAGCCCCTATTGACACTAGGGTTACCACGACCCTTCCTCCCCCATATACATACTACCAACAACCACCTATTTCATCTATTATTCATTCCAGGTACGTACCCCCTATTTCATTGCCTTCTTCTCCACCACCTTACATGGCAGCCCCATACACTGGAATGCCACACCCATTATATACCCAAAACCAACCTCCTCACGTTATAGGAGGCATCCAATCATCACAACCCACCAATGACCTAATTAAATTGATGATGGATAAGATGCAAAAACTGGAGGCATCGGTTTCTGGCTCCCGCAACACTCTCACTTATGATGAGATTTGCAATGAGCCTATTCACCCATCCATTCCCATCCATTCATACCCTGTGCATTGGGAAATGCCTAAATTCAACCGCTTCAATAGTAAGGAAGACCCACAACAACATTTGTGCTTGTTTAAACATGGATGTTATTTGATTGCTCATGATGATGCCTTACTTTTGAGAACTTTTCCCATGTCCCTCACTGGACCTGCATTAGACTGGTATAGTGGGTTACCCAAACACTCCATATTTTCATTCAATCAGGTAGCCCAAGCTTTTTTGGATCATTTTTCTATCAATATCGCCAAGAAAGTTACCATGACCGATCTATATTCCACACGTCAGTATGAGGATGAATCTATCACAGATTTTTTCACTCACTGGCACAACCTGATCAATCAACTTACCTTTCAACTGCCACAAACTGAACTCATCGAGCTCTTCACTCGAGCTTGCGCCAAACATATCTCCCTGACCTTGTAGGTCCAAACTTTCTGAACATTCGATGAGGCATTCACTATGGCACAAAAGTTAGAGATTCGGGCCATCAAAGAGAAGAAAATCCAATTACGAAATAAGAATTTGGCATTCAAGTCGAATGAAACCTCTTCTTCTTCCAAACCACCAACCAATTATTCAAAGGCTAAAGGTACCGCTAACGCAGTGGTACTCAAGGTCGGCCCAGCTCATCCATCTAATCAGGCTACACCCTCATCTAATCTATCACCCATTTAGGTTTTTCGATTCAGACAAGAGCAGTGAAAATATACCCCAATTGGGGAACCTTACTCTTCTGTTTTAGAAAAGCTTATCAAAGTTGGTGCCATCACCCTTCCACCCATAAAACCACACACTGGTTTTGACCCTGCTCGCCCCATGCCCGCATGGTATAAGGAACAAGATTTCTGTAACTATCACCGAGTGAAGGGTCATAGTGACGGCAACTACATCACTTTTAAGAATATTGTCCAAGAAATGCTCGAGAAAGGTGAGTTGACTATGGATAATCCCAACGCCACCCCTAACCAAAATCTAAAAATCTTTAAAAAACCATTTCCCAATCATGCCCCTTCATCCAATCAAACTAGTGAGACATCCACTCATGATACCCATACTCGTGAGGTTCATGCAATCTTTAACGAGGTACATGTCACCTCTCAATTACCTCACATCCCTTCCATAGAGGAAATCCTAGCCCAAAATCCTCCTTCCACATCTGAACCAACCATCACTGTTCCTTCACCAATAGAAGAACACCCTTCATCTCCTACATCACCTACGGAGGAGTCTTCTGCTAACATTGAGACCATCTCACCCCTAGCTTCTCCACTTAGAGAACCTTTACCTACCATACCTCCTCAACCCATAGAGGAGCACCCATTACCTCCTCCACCCATAGAGGAGCACCCATTATCCTCCTCCACCCATTACCTCCTCCACCCACAGAGGAGCACCTATCCATTCCTCCACTTATTGAGGAACTCCCATCATCTCTTCCACCCATCATAGACTCGGTGGAGATACCTTTGCCTCTTGGTGAGCATTCTCCATCAGCTACCCAACATCCAACAGACCTACTTTCAGCTCTCTTACCCACGGAAGCTGAAGCTAGCCGATTCCCCATCTCTAAGATGCATTTTACAGGAATTCCCATTAGGTCTTCACCAACTCCACCCACAAACGTGCCATTCTCACGTTTGGTCGATCACTTAGATTATGTGGATAGGGCTTTATTATGGGGGTGCCTCTTACTCCCTGTCTCAACACAAATGCAGAGATCCCTCGATGACACCTCCACTATCTACCCAAGCACATTTCCACCCATCAAACCACATATAACCACTACTGTCACAACCCCTTCCATGATATATGTTAACACTCACACCACACCCTTACCCATAACCCAACCTATGCCTAAACCCAAACCCATACCCACAATATTTACCTCCACTAAACCTATTACCACTTTAGGGGTCACCCCGACCACCAGCCTTACTCATCCACCTATTAAACTAGATTTAGCTACATCCTCCAACGTTAAAACCACACCTACTCTGACACCCAAACTAAAGAAACAAACTCATCAACCTCATACCCCTACCACACCAATCACACCCGCACTTGTCCCATCTACCTTAAGACCTCAGCTGCCCAACATGGTCAAGCACCCCTCACCCATTCATAACCCAATAACACAACCACCCATTCCTTCCTCACAAATCTCTAACCTACCTAGGCACACAACATGACTCATACCCACACCTGCAGTCTCTTTACCACCAATACCTCTGATACCTTCAGCCATTGCTTCACTACCTACTACACTTCAGTCATTGTCCCTCACACCCCAAGCATGACCTGCGTCATCTACCTTCATAGCACCCCCATTATCCCCATGGGTAACTCACCCTCTTCCTCCATCTACTTTTCCTTCTAGACCTCATACACCCACATCACCTTTACCCAAGAAGGTGCAACCCAAAAACAAAACCCCACTACCCCACAACAAGGTAGTCAAAACAACCCCACACCCTCCTACCCATCCATCTACTATACCCCTACCTAAACGAACCCAACCGATACCTCAAACCACACCTGGTGCCTAAACCCATAGCTCGACCCTGTTCCTACTCTTCCAAAAACAATTCCCAGACAACCAACCACACCTACACCCAAACCCACGTTCACTTCCCATTGTGATTCACTAGCAGGGTCTTATGCCAAAATTTTAACCAACCTCCTCGAGAATTCTGTTATCACATTACCACCACTCCGACCTTACGACCCCCTCAAACCCAAGCCAAAGGGGTTTGATGATACCAAAATTTGTGCATACCATCATGTGCCAGGGCATGATGTGGAGAACTGCAAGGCCTTGAAAACCGTCCTTATCCAATTGTGTCCACCCGAAACCAACTTTGATGATGATGACCTTCTTGATGAGGATCCTGCTTCACCTACACCCATTCCCACACTACGCACTCAACAACCACAACCTCCACCCTCACAGCTCCTAGAACCACACACAAAATTTGAAATTAACATGGTTCACATCAGAGAACTTGCCACGCCACCACCCAAATGTCATTGCGCCCAACTGACCTCACAGGGCTTTTCTCCTCTAGTAGGTTTTTTCCCTTCATGTCGTTATACCACTTACCCTACACCCTCTCCATTTGAAAATTTCCCTCAAATCAACATGGTACACATCACTACACATGCGCAGAAGGGTAAAGAAAAGGCAGCTGACCCACCAACCAATCCTATACCCAACATACCATCTACACCCATACCTAAGATAACTATCCACGGCCCCACATACCCCATTTCTAATGGTGTCACACATCGCACCATGCTCAAACAATTACACCAATCTCCACTCAAAATGTCCTTATATGACCTCATCCAAACCTCAGAATCCCATCGTCAAGCCCTCATGGAGGTTCTTCAATCTATCGAGGTTTTACCCAATGACCCTACACCCGTAGCCTCCATTATCACACCCCATCATGTAGCCTCCCTCACCAAATTACCACCTTCATCCTCACCTCACCTTGTTCACCAAGTGGCCTCCCTCAGCTTCTCAGAGGCAGAGATCGCGCCATACCAAAATGATGACCCAGACCCAGCCCTCTTCATCTCTATACACATTGATGACATACGGGTACGCCATGTGATGATTGATGGAGGCGCTAGCATTAACATCATTTCATCCCATGCATTTTCTCAAATGCGCATACCTAACAATTACATGCACAAACATCTGGTCATGTTGCATTCATTCAACGATGCTATCACCTCCACACTAGGCACTGTCATCCTTCACGTTCGCGTGGGCCCCCGCACTATTCCAGAATTGTTTTATGTTTTGGAGGGGGAATTCCAATATAACTTGTTGCTTGGTAGACCCTGGATCCGTGTCATGGGTTGTGTTCCCTCCACTTTGCATCATTGTGTAAAGTTTGAACACGAAGGACACACTTATACCATTCCAGCTGACCCATCACCTTTCAAAACATGCAACATGCTTTACCGACCCAACGATGTACTCATACCAGTCAAGCCGTCTACTTCCGCAACCAATACCGCTTCACCTACACCTACACCCACACCTACCAGTACAGCCATTTCTTTCACCACACATACCTCCTCCACCTACCACTGCTATAACCTCCACGGCTGACCCATTAGCTTCCCAATCCATTAACACCACCTCCGCATCGACCTCTGACACATCATCCATACCAGCTACCCACATACCAACCACTGATCCCTTGGAAGGTGTTTTTCAATGCCTCACTCTGGGGGAATACCGCCTATATAGTGTCAACACCTTCCTTACTCCACACGAGTATGGAAGCCTTCACCAACACCCTCGCTATGATCACCATATAGGAGAATGCCTCCTTTATGGTCCTCCTCATCTTCGTACTAGTCTCACCTATGGGGGACTTGATACTACCACCTACACACCTGAACCACCATCACAACCCCGCCCATTTTCCGTAGACTTCCAATCACTTACCAATCATCATTTCACCCACACCTTCCTACACAATTATGCGTGGAAGGGTTTTGGTTTTGGATTTTACGAGCAAGGTCATCATACCATTATTCCATGTACCACCCACAAACATAATGACCGTAGTGGTATTGGCTTCCCCGAACCTTCTACCAAACAGGCCTACATTGAATTCATTGAGGACCCTAGCCCTTCTCCACCTTCATCACCACCCTCACCGACAGAGTCGATGGATCCTGAATCTATCCCTCCTAACTTTTTTTTTCATAAACACCATTTCCTTGGGGCCTTTGACTTATCAACATGAAGGCGAGGCCCCTTCCACTCTCCCATTCCTGTATCCTGAGATGATCGATGATGACACACCTACCATTAACGTCGTTCAATGTCAGGATGATGAATCCATACTCACCTACCTTGGTGCAGAAGACTCATATATTCATCGGTCGTTACCCTCTGAGACACAAACCATGTTGAATGAATCGACTATTGAGATCAACATTCATACTCAGGATGACCCGCACATCCTAAAGATCGGACAATCTTTAGATGCTGCTAAACAGGAAGCCATCACTTCCTTTCTCTGAGATCATAACCACACTT
This sequence comes from Taxus chinensis, assembly GCA_019776745.2. Lineage (NCBI taxonomy): Eukaryota > Viridiplantae > Streptophyta > Pinopsida > Cupressales > Taxaceae > Taxus > Taxus chinensis. Next base: position 38,129,089 of record CM034150.1, read on the forward strand.
TCGCTTGGTCTTACACAGACATGCCCGGTATTGACCCCACCATAGTGGTCCACAATATCGTAACCATTCCCGATGCCAAACCTATCAAACAAAAGCTGAGGAAAATGCACCCTCGCATTGCTCTTCTCGTCAAAGAAGAACTTCAGCATCTTCTTTCCATTTCCTTCATCTTACCCATTGATTATCCTCATTGGATTTCTAACATGTCCCTGTTACTAAAGTAATAGGGGGACTTCGCGTTTGCATGGACTTCTGAGACCTCAACCTCGCCTTCCTGAAAGGCAACTTTCCCTTGCCCGGTATTGATTAACTGGTTGACCTTACCACGGGTCACGAGATGCTCTCACTCATGGATGGTTTCTCGGGTTATAACCAAAATTTTCTTGCCCCAGAAGATCAGCACAAGACCGCATTCATTACCCCTTGGGGAACCTTTTGCTATCGAGTCATGCCTTTTGGCCTTAAAAACGTTGGCGCTACATATCAGCATGCTATGACTTACATCTTCCATGATATCATGCATCACATATTGGAATATTGCATGGATGATCTCTTGGCTAAATCTAAACATCGCGTCAAGCACCTCACTGTCCTCGAAACCATCTTTGATCGCCTCATTAAATATTGCGTCTACCTTCAACCTAAAAAGTGCATCTTCGCGGTTCTCTCAGGAAAACTCCTAGGATTTATTGTTTCCCTCTGTGGTATAGAAGTTGACCCTGCTAAAGTCAAGGCCATTCTGGAAATGCCTCTGCCCACAAACCTCAAACAACTCCATAGCCTGCAAGGTAAATTACAATCCATTCACCATTTCATTTCACAATTATCGGATCGGTGTCAACCATTTCATCATCTGCTTAGGAAGGATGTCTCCTTTAAATGGGATGATGACTGTCACAAAGCTTTTGAGGCCCTAAAACAATACCTTCTCCAACCACCCATACTCATTCCACTGAAATACGATCAACCTTTTTACCTATACATATCAGCTACCGATCATTCCTTGGGAGCCATGCTTGCTCATTGCAATGAACAACATAGGGAGCAGGTAGTTTATTACATAAGCCATACTCTTTTGGACTATGAAACCCGATACAACCACCCAGAAAAGATTTGCTTAGCCTTAGTTTTTGTTGCCACCAAAATCCGTCATTACCTACTCAACCACAAAACCTATGTTGTGACCAACATCGACCCTTTACACTTCATGTGCACCAAACCCTATCAAAATCAGTGCACCGCACGATGGTTTATGCTTTTAGCTAATCTTAACCTCGAATTCATTCATCAAAATTCCATTAAGGGCCAGGCTATCACTGACCAACTGGCTGACGCACCTATTGCCGGGGACCAACCCTCTAATTTTGACTTTCCCGATGAATCCATTGCTACCCTTTCCCTGGATGAACCCCCTTACCAAATGACACTGTTCTTCGATGGTTCTAAGTGTCAGCGTGGGGGTGGATCTGGTGTTATCCTCGTCCCTCTAGATGGAGAACCCATGCCTTTGTCTTTCAAACTAGACTTTGAATGCACCAACAATATTACCAAGTACAAAGTGCTCGTACTAGGTCTCCAGACCACCTATGCCCTCGATGTCAAATCAATCCACATCTTTGGTGATTCACAATTGGTCATAAACCAAGTCAATGGTATGTACCAATGTCATAACAAGATACTTCAAAAGTATAAACATCATGTAGACATACTTTTGACCACCTTTGATCGTTACACCCTTCAAACCATCCCATGGTCAACCAACAAATTTGCAGACACTATGGCCTGCTTAGCTTCCCAAATACCCGCTTCCCCTATTGATTCCAAAATATTTTTCACTATACAATGCCTCCATTCACCTTCTTATTTACCTCATGATGTTTACTCAATCGGAACTGACACCCCTGACCTGAGTGACCTTTGGTATAAACAATACTCCGACTACCTTTCCCTCTCCATCTTACCTCCTGATCTCACCTGTAACGGACAACGTGCCTTCCTTAAGAAGGTCTCCCATTTTGTTATCCTGGGGGGACTCCTCTATAAGTGTAGCTTTGATGGTATTCTCTTACGATGCCTCACAAGTTCTGAAATTCCTTATACCATCAAGGAGGTTCATGATGGCATATGTGGAGGTCACTTTAGTGGCCTTATTGTTGCTAAGCGTATTCTTCACCTAGGCTATTACTGGCTGACCCTTAACCATGATTGTTATGACTATGTCAAATGCTGTGTGAAATGTCAACAACATTCCAACCTTCATCATACACCCAGTCATGCCTTACAGGTCACTTGTGACCTTTGGCCCTTCTCTCAATGGGGTTTGGATCTTGTCGGAGAAATCAATCCTCATTCTTCCCAACGCCATCAATGGATCATAACCGCTACCAAATACTACACAAAATGGGTGGAAGCCATACCACTCATCTCCATGAAAGTCAAGAAAATATGTGAGTTCATTAACCATCACATCATTTGTCACTTTGGTGTCCCTCATCACCTCATCACTGACAATGGAAAACAATTCAAAAACAAAACATTGCAAAAACTTTGCGAAGCCTTCGGCATTCAGCTTAGTTTCTCCTCACCTTACTACCCACAAACCAATGGCCAAGCCGAATCCACTAACAAAACCCTCAATAAAATTCTCATGAAAGTGGTTGACGATACTGGGAAGGATTGGCATACGCACATTCCTTTTGCTCTATGGGCATACCACACTAGTATTCACACTTCCACTGCGGCTACACCCTTTTCACTAGTCTACGGTACCAAGGCTATTCTGCCTCTCGAAGTCCAGATCCCCTCACTTTGCATTTCTCTCCATGACATGCTTACTGATGATGAATTTGGTCAGGACCACTTAGCACAACTAGAGTTATTAGACGAATGTCATCTTAACACTCTGGATCACCTTCAAGTTTATCAACAACGTATCAAATGTGCTTATGACAAACATGTTCATGAACGAACCTTCCAAGTTGGTGACCTTGTTTTGAAAAAAAATCAACATGTAACCAAAGCAAAAAAAAGCAAATGGGGAAAATTCACTCCTAATTGGCTTGGACCATACATTGTAACTCATACCTATGGATCGGGTGCATATCGTTTGTCCTTGCTTGAGGGTAAACCCAAACCTGAGCCCCTTAATGCATTACATCTTTGACCATTCTATTGTTGACTCATTGTCCTACCTCACCTTGTGTCTCTTTACAGGCTCGTCCCTTGAGCGCTATCCACTCCATCCATCTCCCTAACGATTAAACAAGAATCATGTGATTACCCGTCACCCTTTTGTCTTATCTTAAATATGTGCACCATGGCTCTGCACATGGCATGATTCTCATGGATACTTTTCATCTTCTTTTAGATGAGATCCCATGGTCGTTCACCCTTTCCTTCTCAACAAGAACCAAATGCTTCATTATAGTCTCGTCCATGACTTAAAAGCCAAAAAAAAAGATGAATCCCTCAGAAGGACATCTTCCAAAATAAGGGATCAACTCCTTGAGTCAAACTTCCAATATAAAAGATGAATCCCTCAAAAGGAAATCTTCCACCTTTAATTTTCGCTATGAGTAGACTTCTCCCTCGAAGGACAACTATAAAAATCTCGCAACTCTCTACATAGTCTTTCCAAAAAGAGGACTATTTTCTCAAAAATCAAAATTCAGAAGCTTCCCGCATCGATCAGCTTCGCGAAGACCTCAAGGAGACATATATTCCTCCCGTATAGACTTCCCACATCGATCAGTCTATCTAAAAAGTCAAAAAGAAAAAGAAAAATAAAAATAAGTTTTTTCGTCATGGACTTGCCTATTGTGATCTTGGCTCTATTACCCAAGGCATTCTACTTCCCATTTTATGACCCAATTACCTACACCTCCTTACCCATTGTCTTTTCACATCATACCTCAAGGGACCTGCTGAACCTATGACATTTGGTGATCATGTGACTATTCGTCACTCTTAGAATTATCAATCATGTAATGTATTTAGGGTCTTACATTCATTAGCCTATCTATAGATGTGTTTCATACATTTTGATCCTTGCCAATTGGGTGGCTTTCTTACCCCCTCTTATCTTTTCTCTTCTTCATTACCTTTTGATCTTCTTATATAGGACTAGATCCTCGACACCTATCTTTTGAGATTTTCTTCTCCCACCTACAACCTGAAATCACCCATACCTATCTACTTATATTCCACTTCACCTAATCGACCTTGACCTCATCATACTTATGACCTCGAATCCAACCTAACTATCAACCGCACTACTATTCTTCGATCTTCTCATATTCTTTCCTAGCTTATGGGATAACTACATCAATCTAAGGTCCCTTTTCACTGGGACTATGTAGGCAGCACTTCCAAGACAAGGGGCCGTAGAAGGTTAGCTTGGCCACTCTTTACCCTAACCATTTTCCCCCCCTTTTACCTGATTTCCTGTTCATATCAAAAACCTCGACATCTATACCATATACCACATGAATTTTACCACTTATATTATTTCACATTTTCATACATAACCAGCATTTTCCACATTTTACACCATCTCATGTTTTTATATTTCCATTTGTTATCAAAATACCAAAATGAACATCCATGCCTAACCAACCTAACTCAACCATGCGTAAACAACCTAACTCATCCATTCCTAACAACCTGACTCAACCATGCCTAGACAACCTGACTCATCCATTCCTAACAACCTGACTCCACCATGCCTAAACCAACCTGACTCAATCCATGCCTATCACATGACTCAATCCATGTCTAAACCAACCTGACTCCACCATGCCTAAATCAATCTGACTCAATACATGCCTATCACCTGACTCGATCCATGCCTACAACCCGACTCAATCTATGCCTACACCATCTTGATTCGATCCATGCCTAAACTGACCTAACTCCATCATGCCTACCTCACCTAATTTCCATCCATATCAAACCAACAAACCCATATCTCATCTAATATAAAGTAACAAATCCATATCTCATCTAACACAAGCCATAAACCAATATCTCATCAACACATTAACACATCACCAAATACCATGAATCTCATCATATAAATCAATAATTGTGTATCTCATAATACATGCTTGTCTCATCATGGCCATCATCTCCAAAATGTTGGCACGCAGGCCGATATATAATACAAAATGTCATCGGCACACAGGCCAATCTCATATATACAAAAACGCATGAATGAATCAATACAATATCTCTTCAGCTCGCAGGCCGGTATACATCCAAAATCCAACAATACAAAAATAGGTGATATACTATCTCATATATAATATAACATATATGCCTCGTCTGTAGTGTCAACAGTCCCCTCTGACCCAGATTGGTGGCTCGCTACTCTCAATCTACCACTAGACAGCTTGACATCTGATGCTGACCCCCATGTACTGATAGATGTCCTCTTCTCTCTCCTTTGGGCTTGCCGGCCACCTACACTCTCAGCACTATACGTGTGAGACTATGTCTACTCACTTGAGACTGTCCGTGGTGGTCTCATCACACCATCTACTAATATCTACAGCTCGGGATCCTCCTCTTGTAAATGTACCTGAGGCTCTCACCTCTCTACATGTATCTGTGGCTCTAGCCTCTCGACCTATACCTGTTACCCCTGCCACCCAGCTATCCCTTCATGACCCTGCCTTTGTATGGCCCACCACTGGCTATATGCCACTGTCACCCCTGCATCATCTGTACGATGGTCCATGGGCTCCTCCTCCTCCCCTGTCGACTCTGCTGGATGGGGTGGAGACAAAGGTCTCTCCACCTCATCTCTCCTATACTATGGGAAGGGCGGGTGCACATCCTGCACTAAACCAAAATGTCACCTCACTCAATCGACATGTATCATCTCGTGCTCCCCAGCATGGCATCCCTCTATCCACATATGTATTTGATGCCCTAGCTAACCGTTGTCAGTTCCCCTACACCGTCATCGGTTCATACTGGCCGGTGTCGGTTACCCTACATACTCATTGCCCTCACATTCACCTACTTTTCCTTACCTCCCCTTTCTTTTCCCTTCCCTACACCTACCTAGACCACTTTACCTTACCTTTTGGCCCTCCACCTTCTTCAACCTCACCACGTCCATTGTTGAAGCCTCCTTATTTTACCCCTACCTCGGCCTTACCTATGCCGTCATCTCGATATTTGGACCTGGACCATTGTTAGTGACCTTTTGACCTCATGTGTTCACTATACCTTGCGGCACTATTACCTATGTTGTTTGACCTAATGACTTTACCTAGCCTATTACCATGACTATTTATCCTAACCCTACCTTTAGTGTACCAGAACATACATACACGTTCCTGCACCTAACCTACGTTGTGTTTCCTGACCTTATCCTATACCTTGGATATCGGATTCACTTCACCCTTGTTTGGACAAACCTATCGACCTTAGACTATGGGGAGTTTGCCTACTCTTCAACCTGGTAGCATGCTGCAGTTTATACGTGTGCGTGCATTTGACTGTTGCTACCTTTGACCCTGACCCATTACCTAGATCACTCGAGTAGAACTTTCACCCTCTTCCCCTACACCCACTTACCTTTTCCTCTCATTTACCTTTTATCAAACCTCTCACCGCTTCAGCCTATTGCCTCGTCAATTCCTAGTTTGAGGGGGATCACCTTCACCCTCACATGGGCCAACCACATCTTATTTTTGTTAGAATCGCTTACCAATACAAGCTACGTAACAAAAGGGGGCAAAATGTAGACACTAAAATTAGGTCACACTCCCCCTTTGTCCCTTGACATATAAGCCCCCCTTTATTACATCTACCTAGCCATGACCCCCTTTACCTTACTAATATTAATTTAATTAATGCTTTATCCTCACTATATTTATTATTTAAATCATATCTGCACATATGGTTCACTTAGACACCTCACCAAGCTAACTCAACCTAGGACCTATTCTTAGCGAGTTACCATAACTAACTGAGACTTACCCAAACCCTAAAAATCAATGCCTACACTCCCTCTAACCACATTCCCACATGCTCACAAGAAGCTCCCAATCTAATCTATGGAATAATGACACAAGATCTGAGGAAATTAGGAGGATCTCCCTAAAATTAATAAACCTAGAAAACCCCGCCTTAACCGACGTCAGTTTTCCCTAACCATCACCAATTAAGCCGGACTGCCATTGATTACCCCTTTCATCCCCTAAATAACCTTATTCTCAAGGTTGGAAAACATTGGGAGAAAATGTGGACAAACAAGAATGAAATCTCAGAGAGATAACTCATCTTCAGAGAGCCATTTCTAACAAGAACTGACATCCAAGGAAGGAGATTGAGGATCTTCTCCTGCACAGCCATCCCTAGCCACATTCTAATCTATCCAAGCAAAAGAGGAGTGTGCATGTAGCCCATGCAGAAGATTTTCTTTAGTTGGTGATCACTTGCAGCCTTCAAACCCATCATCAGCACCTTCATCCTTCACACATAGACTTTCAGGAACGAAATCCAATTAAGTACAACATCATACTTTCCTGGTTATTTCATTTTATCATTATTTTATCATCCATTGTTCATCTTGCTCCCTATTGACCATCTCTAACATTTTTTACCTCCATAGACCCATCAAAACCTCACAAAAACCTATTCCAGTCACCCAATACCTCGTCCCGACCAACCAAATCCTTTGTGCAATCACAAAGGAGACCAAAACCCTATTCTGTGACATTTCTAGATCTCAAAGTAACCGGCGCCGGTTATACCTAACTACGGTCGGTCACCCTGAACGACACCGATCTTTGTGTTTTCCTACACAGCCTTAGATAGAGACCTATCCACCTTATTTTACCTCACCCTCACTCACTTGTGACCTACCGAGACCTTTATCAGACCTACAGAACCCAGAACCAACAATTTGACCTGTGGATTCTATTCTAGCTTAACCTGTTAGATTAGATCCGTTTTCTTATTGTGTTTTTAAGTGAGATATCTAAATCATTTCAAAATAACAATAGGATTTACCTTGTTTTCATCATTAATTTGTTTAAAACACTGGACTAATAGCCATCTAGGAAGTATCACACTTCCCTAATCTAGATCACGATAGGCAGTTCACTTCCCATATTGTTTAATTCTATCAAGTGGTCTTGCTTTTATTATAGGTAGTTCCTCCTAACTAAAAAAAATATCTCATGATCAACTGTGGATTTGGAAGTCATACGTGCGCAACAACCCATCAACCAACATTTGAACAGGTATTCCTCCTACACCTGTTACCCTATTTGTTTCATCAACAATTCAAAGAAACAATCTAAGAAAAAGGTGAAATAGTAGACACAAAATTATGCACATTTGACATTATTTATCCCATTCTTATACTACTATTTAGAAATTTCTCAAGTTTATAAAGTACTAATTAATCCCACCTTTTGGACTGTAGACACCAAATTTAGGTCACACTTCTCCCTTTCTCCACATGGATATTAATTTAATTAACCACAATTAAAGTAATTCCCATGCTCACCATATTCATTATTTAATTACCTTAATTAAAACTAATTTCCACCTCACCTAGACACCTCACCCCACCACCTCACCTAGACACCTCATCATAAACCTATTCTTAGCATGTTTCCCTTTTAATAGGACTCAATATCCACTCACCATAACTAACTAAGACTTAGTCCTACCTACCGTAATTAACTAATACTTATTTCAACCCTAAAATCACATGCCTATTCTTTCTCTAACCAAATTTCCACTTATCTAAGTGCAAGATTCCGTTTTGATCCGAGAGAATAGACACATCTGGCCAAAAAAAAGCTAGGATATGTTATTTTGGGAAACCTAGGATATCCTGTCTTAACCAATGTTGGTCAACCTGAAACCAATGTTGGTCATCCTAAACTATCGTCGGTTACCATATATTCACTTTGGTAACCTTGTTGGAGAGGTGGGACACATTCTCGAGTTTTGGAACGAAGGATATATGCATGTAAGCAAGAACCAAAGCCCTTTCACACCTCTAGACAACCATAGCCAACACCAAGACTGATCCGTAAATATTTACATTCACGGTAGCATTTCGAGAAGCACTGCCACGGCACCGAGCACTATTTCATAGATAAATCATCATCAACATCCATTCATAAAACCTACAACACCTATAAGTGTGCTTATGACCTGCATCATTTCATCTTTATTCAGTTTACAAAGTTTCTTCATTTTTGTTTATCAACTGCTATTTACATTTTTATCCCACCAATCTTACCTCCCCGTGAACCCAACCATTCCACCACCCATAATCATTTGATCACCTATACCTGATTCCTAAATATCTCTGGGTACTCCAAACACCTCCATAGACCTAACCATTCTCCTTACCATCTCTGTTTAATCTCATACAAACCCCCACAACCAAGTTTCATTGAGTTTTCATCATCCCACCTATACCGATGCTTTTATCCATGACCGTCGTCGGTTCTCTATAAACCGTCATCGGTCATACTTGACCAACGTCGGTCTTTGTATTTAGTAATTTTGCCAATAACATAAACTTAAAAACCTATATACAAGAAACCCAAGCTACCCAGAATCTAACCCAAACTTGTTCTAGCACCTTGACTACCTACCCTACTTCTAGATTTGATCATAACCTAACCTGTTATATTAGATTTTCTTATTGTATTTGGATGAGATACCTAAATCATATCAAATACTGTAGGATTTTATTTATTTACGCTATATCTTACATTAAGTTGTATTAAATAGTGGATTGACAACCATTAAGGAAGTATCATACTTCTTGGATCTAGCACACGCTAGGTAGTCCACAGAGATATATTGTTTAAATCTCTTTTGTAGTCTTGTTTCGTATTTCAGGTAGTTCCTCCTAGCAAAAGGAATCTCTCGCAATCAACATTGGATCAAGAAGTCAGAATACATGCACTACCTTTAAACGAACCATCACAACAAGTATTCCTCCTTGGCCCATCACCTTATCTATTTCGTCAAATCCATACAGAAAGCGGTGAAACATTTTGGCACGCCGGGTGGGACCCATCAGGGTTTCTTTTGCATTTTATTCATTCCTAGGTGAAATTTGTGTGTTTTTTTCCCTTTTGAAAATCTTCCACATTAATTGTTTTCTCTGGAATCTTCCCCTTCTTTATATTTTCTAAAAGCAATCGTGTTTTTGGTGCTTTAAAAAGAATATGTCTTTCTTTCATTTAGCATTGCATTAGTGAAAGAGCATCCCTCTTCTTGTTCATCCCTTGCTACATCGAATATCACATTTCGATTTGGGTTTAAAACACTTGCATGGAATTTTGATTTGTTGCATTATATCTCACATTAAAACTGAGGGCAACAAATACAATGGAAGTCATGCCCAGCTGATGGTTGACACAACTGAATTGTAGAAAGCACATTCTCTTTTCTCTCTCTCTGCCAAACTGCAAAAATTGGAATATACACATCTTCTTAAACAACATCCCACCCAAAAGAATATTTCAATGATTGTATGATCATAGGATTGATAGTGGGCACCCAGCCGGTTATCTCTGTCTAGTCACCCATCAAAGAAAGGCCCACCCCCGCCAAAACATAACCTGAAACCTCACCTTTAGAATTTCCTTCTTCGTAGAAAGCCTTCCCAACCAAAAACTTTATTCTAAATTCACGAGTCAGTATTTAAATAGCATAAGCTAAACACACTAAATTCACTTGTAGGATTACATGTTTTTCTTATATTTGTTTTTGAATTGTGTTTTGAGGTGTGAGGTCGTATTCTCCATTTTTCTTTCCCTTCACACTCCATAATCATATTTGTTGTATTCCGACTATTTTTTAGTGTGCCAGGACTCATTTTTTACCATATTCAGACTTCTGGGTTGGTGTCTCATTCAACTTTAATTCACAAAAAGCAAATTTTCTTCATTCTACATATTTCACAGTCACCAACATCGATTTACATCTGACCATCATTGGTTTATCTAATTGGTGTCGGTTCCCTGTGCTTTTGGTTAGTTTACCCAAAGAGCACTCATCTCATTTTCTTCTCGGTTTAAAATCTTTGGACATCACCATATCCTCTACATTATGATATTATTAACTAAATACAGCTTCCATAGTTGAATTTTTTCAGTTTTTGTCTCACTTACTCAAACTGTTGTTTTCCCACAGCAATCAGCATCATTTACTGTGACTGTCATCAGTCACCCAGTAACCGACATCAGTCCTTCTGTTTAGATTTAATCAAAGCACCTTCTAGTTCACCTCTCATAACCAATTCTTTTAGATCCATGTTGTTTTCTATGTCATTTACATAATACAATCTTACCAGGTCAACACTTATTCACATGGTGTTGACTCACAACCAAACTAATGCCCTAGTATTTCATGTCATCCATCAACCAATCCTACCTAGTCCATCATCATCATCCATCCTGTCACCTATGGATCTGACTCAGCTTATCCCCATTGCTACTGGCGATGAGGAGTTCACAAGACTCCTTGATCAGAACCCTGCGGCCCTACAATACTATCTCGCCCATTCATCCACCCGAGACTCCTCAAGATAGTTAATATATGACATGCCTATATTTATCCCTCCTACTCTTGCCCCCACCTCTACGTCAGCTAGAACCAGCTTAGTTCTACCATCGCCCACTTTACCACTTGTAGTGTCTCAGCTACGTCCCACAGTTGCTATAACTGCAATGTCTACATCATCTATCACACCTGCAACCTCAGTTGTCCCTCTGACAACTTCCTTAAGTATAGCCCCATCTGTACCCACTACTTCACATATACCTATTACATCGCAACCACCTCTGGTGTCGGTAACTTACACCCCTTTCCAAAACCTCATCCTTTCTATCTCGCAGTCCTTACCGCCAATCACCACTAGAGTTGTTACAACTACCCCACCCACTTACACATACTACCAACAACCCCCAACCATTTCTATCACTTATTCTGGCTATGTGCCACCTACATTTATTCCTCCTGCATAGTTCTCATACTCAGTACCAGCATACACTAGCATACCACCCACCTCATACATTCAGCATCACAACCTACCAACGACCTCATTAAGATGATGATGGAAAAGATGCAGACCTTAGAAGCATTTGTTTCTGGCTCCCGTAATTCTTTAATTTATAATGAAATCTATAACGAGCCTATCCATCCATCTATTCCCATTCATCCCTACCCTATGCATTGGAAAATGCCTAAATTCAATCACTTCAATAGTAAAGAAAACCCGCAACAACACGTGTGGTCGTTCAAACATGGGTGCTACCTAATCACCCACAATGACGCTTTTCTCCTACAAACCTTCCCAATGTCCTTGACAGGACCAACATTGGATTGGTATAGTGGACTACCTAAACATTCCATTTATTCCTTTAATCAAGTAGCCCAAGATTTCTTAGACCATTTTTCAATCAATGTTATCAAGAAAGTCACCATGACCGATCTCTATTCAACCTGACAGTATGAAGACAAACCTATCACATATTTCATTGCCCGTTGGCGGAGTCTTATCAACTAATTGACATTCCATCTACCTCAAATTGAGATTAATGAGTTGTTCACTAGAGCTTGTGCTAGACACATATCACCAACTCTGCAGGTACAAACCTTCCAAACCTTTCAAAAATCATTCACCATGGCACGAAATCTGGAAATTCGCACCATTGAAGAAAAGGAAATCCAATTACAAAACAAGAACACCCCGTTCAAATCAAACGACTCTTCTTTGTCTTCAAAACCTCAAAATAACTATTTAAAGGCTAAAGGATCTACCAACGTGGTAGTCCTCAAGGTGGGTCCATCTCATCCTTCTAATCAAGCCCAACCTTCTTCCAATCTTTCCCCTGTCTAGGCCTTTCAGCTCTGGTGGGAGCAGCGGAAGTACACTTCAATTGGAGAGCCTTATTCTTCAGTCTTGGAAAAGCTTCTTAAGTTGGAGCCATTACACTTCCTCCCATAAAACCTCATACATGCTTCGATCCTACTCGTCTTATGCCTACATCATATAAAGAACATGACTATTGTAAATACCATCATGTTAAAGGCCATAGTGACGGTAACTACATAAATTTTAAGAACATTGTCCAAGAGATGATAGATAATGGAGACCTCGTCATGGACAACTCGAACGTGCCAGAAAATCAAAATTTACACATCTTTAAAAATTTGTTTCCTAACCATAAACCATCGTCTAATAAAAATAGTGAGCCTTCATCCAAACAACAATGTCTGTGAATTCCATACAGTTTTTTATATCGTACCAACCATTCCTCAAATCCCACCTATTTCTTTTATTGAGGAAATTTTGGTATGAGCTCCTCTACCTACAGAGGAGCATACCTCTTCTACTCCTTCACCCACAGAGGAGTCCCCTTATTCTTTATTTATATTGTATTTCATCATTCCCACATATTTTATTGCACTTATTCACCCATCTTGAAACTACCCCGTCATTCTGGCCCAAAATCAGGGCACCCCAACCTATACTGGGGCACCCCGGGGTGCCCTAGTCCCACTTTGGTTGCCCGGTCTATGCACATCCTTTCCCGCTTCTTTTAGGGCCTTTCCAATCGTTTATTATCTTTATCTTTTGCCCAGACGGCCTTGTCAGGATTAATTACAAAATTAAGCTTGAGAGCCCTATAAATATAAAGTTATAAGAGCATAGTGAGGATCCTAGGTCATAAAATCACATACTATTATTGTTATGTTTGTGGAGCCTATTTTCATGTTAGAGTGTGGTACACCTTCTATGTGTTACACTCGGGTATTTTTACGGCAATCCCACTCGCCAGTGAGCGGGTCAGGGGGGTTCGGGGGCGAAGCCCTCGAAGCAAATTTTCATGGGTGGTTTATTAAAACATTAAGATATTGTTCTCCCTCTTTTGAAATACGACAATTCTTTAACACTATGGAAACCATAAATATTGGAGGTAGTTAATGGGGCATGTGCCCACCCATTCACACCCACCCTCTTAATACTATCCATGTAGGATTTTAAATGGCTTGTCAAACAACATATGAAATATGAAATATAATATTATCTAGTAGATGATCCAATGCAATATAAGTGTCCCAACAAAATATAAAAAAATATGTCGAAAACACAAACGCAAAAAAAAACATGAACCAAATAAAAAAAACAGTTACAGAATGCATAAATAAAATAAATTCATACGACAAGAAACCTAATATAAACTAATAATCAATACACTAATACAGCTACTTGCATGTTGATAACTTATCCGACAAGAAATTTAGGCGTATACATTTAATGTGTTTGGTCTGTTTTGGTTGCCGCGATGGAAATGAAAGTAGATTAAAAAAATTAATCTCTTCCAACCATTCACAAAAGAAAAGAAAATGGAGAGCGCGTGGTTGCTTCAAAGCTTGTGCCAGCTGGAGCCTGGAAGGATGGAGGAAATCGAAAAGGTGCAGGTGATGGTGGACAGTGACAGTGCTATTGCTGATTCGCTTGACAGCAACCACTCCATTATAATTACAAAATATAAACAACGCGGAGGTGAGCTGTACTGCAAAACCATGGAGCCTGGAGGTTTCCCATTTCTGTGGTTAGGTTTAGTAATCAGACAGAAGCAGACGCTATAAAGCCTTTCCTCACACATAACATTCAGTCCTATGAAGCAATAGGAGTACTACTGTTATACCTTCACTTTCTTATACCAAGTGTAACAGAAGAAAAAGATCAGTATCAACATGGACGCTGAGGGAACGATGCCCCTGCCTCTGGTGTTGTTGTACACATTCTTCCTCTCTATTTCTATTGCTTCCGCTAATTTTTACACAGACTTCGACATCACATGGGGAAATGATCGAGCAAAAATATTAGAGAATGGAGAGCAGTTGCAGCTGAGTCTAGACCACACTTCAGGCTCAGGGTTTCAATCCAAGCAGGAATACCTGTTTGCCACCATTGATATGCAGATTAAGTTGGTCCCTGGAAACTCTGCAGGCACAGTTACGGCATACTATGTACGCCAATAATCTCCCTCTCTCTACTCTCTGGTATTGATATTGCTTAGTATGACATTTCTTGGTACTGAACAACTCTCTGTGTTACAGCTTTCTTCTCAAGGCCCCACCCACGACGAAATAGACTTCGAATTTCTGGGTAATCTGTCGGGAGATCCCTATGTCATGCACCACCAACGTGTTTTCTCAAGGCCGTGGAAATCGTGAGCAGCAATTCTATTTGTGGTTCGACCCAACCACGGATTTCCACACTTACTCTGTTTCATGGACTCAGCACCACATTATGTAAGCATATCATCCTACTCTGCTCTTCTCTTCTGTTTGCAACTCCCATTAAATTAAATTAGTGATGGCTTAGAAGAAGAAGAACAAGTCCCATTAACTGCATTGATGATTGCAGATTCTCTGTAGATGGGAGCCCTGTTAGAGTGTTCAAGAACAACGAGGAGTTGGGTATTCCCTACCCCAAGAAGCAACTCATGAGAATCTACTCCAGCCTCTGGAATGCTGAGGACTGGGCAACCAGAGGTGGCCTCGTTAAGACTGACTGGACCAAAGCTCCCTTTCTCGCCTCCTTCCGCAACTTCAACTTCAACTTCAAACCACATACTACTACGGAGGAGGCAGAGACACAAACACAGCCTTTAGATTCCACCCAGACGCAGAGGCTCAATTGGGTGCGAAAGAACTATATGATCTATGATTACTGTGCTGACACCAAGAGATTTCCCAACGTTCCCCCACCAGAGTGCAGACTCAATTCTATGCCATAGTATTCTCCGCCATTCCATCTATTATTTTAACTAAATTGGAATGCCCAATAACACCAACAGCAGTAGCAGTTCAGAGCTCTTCAAAACATCTCAATTCTTTCATTCTTTTTCTCTCCTTACATCCATTGCACATTGCGATGGCCTGGTTTTGGTTTTATTGATCTGATGTACTCTAAGAAGAAATGGGAGGTTACATTGGGAACCTCCTCCTATTTTGCAATACGAAAGTACTCTTTCCCTGATTTTTTAAAATTTTGTTTTCCTCCACCGTTGCCATTTCTGTTTCAACTTCCGATAATATACTACCTACCAATTAGTAAAACTTGTATGTTCCTTAGTAAGTAATAGCTCTTCGTTTTTGTGTTAGTGTCTGCTTTCAATGTCCTCTTGCGAGCAGGCTTTGTTAGTGCATGGGCATATCATTTTGGCTCCTCCCCTTGAAAATAGAAGTTAGAAAAAGAGTTTTATGAATGCATCGCATTAAAAGATTACAGTATATGGACAATAAAAAAGCAGAATTGAGCTGCAAACAATGGATGACTGGGTAATTATATTTTTCCTAATTTTTAGGAAAACCTGGCATATTTCACTCAGCTTCTATCTCACTTTGTCTTAATATCGTACAAATCTGATAAGCGGGTTTCTAAAGAAAAACATTGTAAAATCTTCTACAAATTTATAGATGTGTATGTAATTCAATTTCATAAAAATCTACAAATGATGAAAGAGAAAAAACGAATGAAAAATCTTTGCACAATAGCTCTGTTTATCGTGTATGACTAGACACAATTCTTTGGCCGATGCATAACTTTCTACAGAAAATAGTAAATATATAAATGCTAATTGCTCCCTGAACCAGTCAGACTGATAAGAAAAACATTGGATCATGGCAGTGCCGTTGTTTGAAGTATGCATGTTAGCTTTGGAATTGCTCTTCAAACAAGAAACTAGTGAACTAGTTGTCTCAGAGAAAAAAAATTCAATACAACAATCTGCTGCACATCTTGAATTATAATTATCCAGCCATTATAATGGATTCGTCCCATATGAATCAGGAAAAAGAACAAAGTACATAAACAGTGAAGTATGATAACCAAAACACCGTTCTGGTTTTGGACAGAGAAACCACCTCCTGCTGCCTTTGCCTATAAACATGAACATATGTGATCTCAGAGAAAACCAAAGAAATATTTATAATTTCATGATATATAGGCCTGAGAAAAAATTGTGCATAACATAAACCCCTCGCATCAAATTAATCACCAACTCTTAATAACAATTTCAGACCTCAGTCTTTGAACAATCTTTTGGCCAGCAAGTGTGAATAACAATGTAAGACCCATTAGCTCAGCAAAATTGTTAGTGCTTATGCCCAAACCCGCCGTAAAAGAAATATAATAATCATATGAAAAATAAAGTATCCCACCAGCACCCCCACTAGGTGGAATTCCTTGATATGCCTGAGCCTCGTCTTAAAAAGCTCAAAAACCTGTTTTATCCATACCCTGTTCAAAAGCTCCCATGGAGGAAAGACGGATGTCTTTCCGCGAGTGTTTATCTCTTTGTATATTGTATTGTTATGGTTTCTTGTCGACAACTCGCTAACTCAAGGAAAAGATCTTTGCCGATGCCCAAAAGGGATTATTACTAGCAACCGCATGCGAGCAATGCGATGATAACGTCGAAAGTGATGCGGGATGTTTATGATATGGAAAACAGAGTTAAGATTAGCCAATAAAGAGGAAAGGGAAAAAAGTTAAGTCTCTAGAATGAAGGCGTAAATCATGGGAACGTTGTTGGAAAACTCGACGGGTGGAAGTCAAAACAACATTAAATCATCAAAAAGGGAAAACTCAGGAGCAGGGATATCTAACATTAAGGCACGGTAAATGTGTTGGTAGCATTTTATGAAGTAGCACGAAGAGAAGACTGGACCTAAATCACATTACTATGCTGCATAAGTTATTGAATATCGAACTTCTAATCAAATGAAACCTTTGTGACTTGCAAAGGAAAAATGAACTGCAATTTCTAGGTTATGAGCAATGAGGCCAACATCTATATGTAAATTAGATATGCATCCAAGCGACACAATGTCAATGCAATTTTATCCCTTGTTATAGTATGTGGCAAATATTCACTTTTCTGACCAAAGCGTAGACTAGCTTTATAAATTATCCATATTCATACAAGTTTATGTCTATGCATGTGGAGGAAAAAGGTGCATTGTGATAAATCTTAGAAATCCTAGTGAAATAAACATGAACTTGTAAGCAAATACAAACATTTAAGAAAATATAAATTACAATGAATAGTTTTACATTGCAATGACTATCGCAAAGAGAGAGAACAACACACCCTAACGATATCCTCAGAAGCAAAAACTATCTGGAAATGATTTGAAAGAGAAGGGTTTTGCAAAAAGTATCTAGTAAGCCATACATTGTTCCATTTATATTTTTTTAATAGCAAAACAATAAGCATAAATAAATTACTAAATATAATTTAGTAATCTTTTGCATATATATTCTAACAATAATTTATTTTCTTTAAACTATTCACTATAGAAATGTATTTTCAAACCATATATTAGCAGTATTAATGTATTTAAAAAAGTAACTAGCATACCCTATATTATATTAATATATGTTAAATATGCCGAGAGTTATAGTTCGCAAGACGTTTATATCTCTCGGCATATTTTAAAAATGTCATTAACAGAAATGTCAGTCTGCAACATTCTCAGTCAAGCAACAACAAACATATGTCCACTCTTCATGATTGGTAGCTTTTCATGCAAGTTAACGAAAGAAATTTATAGTGATATTTTTGCTATGATGTTTCGAGGGTTGTACGAACTCTACCCTTACTCAAGGTTTGCTCATTTTATGGAAAATCAAAGAATTTTGGATTTTTTCCGTCTAAAAAAAATAAAAAAGGTGCATATCATTGATTTTGATGTGGTGGAGTGCTTGTAGTGGCCACCATTAATGGAAGCTCTGGCATCTCAAAAGATGGGATTGGAACTGCTTCAAATCAGTGCAATCACATGGGAAGACAATGAGGCCAATGGAGTTTCTCTCCACAGTAGGCTCTCTCTGACCTGCAGTTGTAATGTCAACATCAAGCCACGTCGACACCACGATGGATTATTTTTGGCAGCATGATAAAATATCTGGAGACGGGGGCCTGTCGAAGGAGGGTTTGGTGAGAAGTGCGATGGAACCTATATTCATCACTCCAAATGTTCAGAGACGGATTCTGAGCAACGTAAAGGGATCAATTTATGGCGAGAAATTGGGCGAGGTTCTGAAGAAAAATAAGGGGATTTCTCAAGATTTCAAATCTATTGATCAATCGTCATCAACGTAGATGATCTGCTAATAATTGAAACAATTAAAAGTTTTCCAAAATTGTTACTGACAAGAATATATAAACAACAATATGTAAGCATTATATAGCATGAAATCCCATGATTTCATCATTGAATTTTTTAAAGATGAACATAAACGTAAAAAATTCAATATAATTTTAGATAAGAAACATTAATGTAAATCTTTTATGTAGAGTGTGCCAAAAAAGATACAAATACAATTTTTGAACAATTTTTTTTATAAATCTTTAGTTCCGTCCTTCAACGATTCCCATGCATCTTTACTATATATTGTTTTCTATTTAGAGTTTGCCACAAAAACAACTTATGTGAATAGTCTGGTGCAAGGAAAGAAATAACGGAGTTGCAGGGATAACACCACCCCACAAGTGACCTCCCTCGGTACATTTCCTGTATATACATATATTATTGATAATCAAACAAACTCATAACAAATTAATGAGTTACTATATTGGTAAACCATATATTGTACTCTTATTGTTTGCTGGACGTTGGGAAAGTGTTTGAAAAAATGACCGTGCCGATGGCTAACTTGAGGAAACTCTAGAGTTTATTGTGAAAATGCCAATTAAACCTGTGGTGGCTGCGTGGAATTGTTTGCTCGGTCCTTGCACAATGCATAAGAATATAAAGATACAAGTAATTGCTATTTCACAGTATCTATTATGTCTGAGGTGGTTCCTAAAAATGCCTTGACATTATGTTTTTTCTGCTAAACATCTATCTGGAAGCGGCGTGTGAGGGTTTCCATCGAAAAGGTAAGGACAATGATGAAAGCCAAATGATTCAAAAAAGTGATGGAAGTAGTTGAATACAAGTCCATAAAAATGTACACACGTTTCGCGCAAGGACATAACACTCCCACAATAGAGAATGCATACCAGAAATCAATGAGTTTATGAAAATGTGAAAGGCAACACATTAACAAAGTAACATAGTTTCAACGATCTTTTTTACTTTGAGACCCAAGAGTTAATGGGATTGTGAAAGAAAGATATTCACACTTAAACCATTAAACACAAATATAAGTAAACGAGCAACAATTAAACTAATGAGCACTGACTTAGTCCATCAATCTCAATTAATTTCCCCTTTCCTGTCAGACTTGGTGCTATTAGGAAGAAAAGGATGAGTGAGACTCATAAGAGTGGACACTAGCAATAGTACACTACCTCCACTTTGATAATTGTAATTATATATTGATTTTGATTAGGCAAGGAAAAAGCGAAAAATTTTGTATCGATAAAGTAGGAGGGCAGAGGTAAAAATCTGTGCAGCTGACTGTTTAGCCAAGTGTGAGTTTATAAAATTTGTGTATGCATAATCGGTTTTATTGATGCGACGCAGTCAATTATAATCTCTTTTTATGAATGTAATTCAGTCAATTCATTTAATGCTACTATCTCAAGTTATTGTAATGTTATTAATTATATTGGGTTTTTGAGTTCTTTTCTTTTACGTATTCTTTTGGATTATGCTTTGTTTTCCTACTTTTTTGTCTGAATAGCTATTCAAATTGACTGTGCGCCTAAATTGTATCTATTGCAAACTTTTAACAATGCCATATCTAGGGCTTATACAAGATTTATAAAACCTAACTGAGATATTAGTTAATCAATTCTACTTTGATAATGTGGAACTTTGATAGTTTTGGACATTCCAGGTTTCGATTGTTAAAATGATGCACCTAACTAGACAACTATGTATAATATACATCATACTAATAATGGAATGAAATATTGATGTTTTCCTGCTTACAATTATTCATTTATGGTACGAGAGATTAATGGATAATGCATGTTAGAACTGAAGAATAAAAAATCCTCAGGGAGATAAAGTAGCCTAGCCAAAGTTGAACAATGTTGGAAGTTTTGCGGCTGTTTAAAAAACTATAAATTTTGTGGAAAAGCCAAAAACAGGAAGAAATGGAACCTAGTGTGCATAGCACTTTCCACGTTTTCCATGGTTGTTGGACATTTACTAACCAGGCATATAGATAACAAACAATTGCAATAATCTTGAAGATTAAGTGAAGTATGGAGATATTTCATAGAGATTTAGAATTAACTCGAGGGCATGAATGAAGATGTAGGAAACCTGATTGTGTTAGAGAGAATAAACATTGTGCATGGCTAATAAGAGAGAGCTAGCATTATGAAAGATTTATGTTGAGGGAAATGAGCTTAGAAATCCTCTGACAGTCACCACAGTGTCGTGTTTGAAAGTGGTATAGAGTAGTAGTTAGCAATCAATCACAACAGTCTCCAGTTGAGGCAGGGTTTGTTTTGGAGATTTTCTATTTTTTCCATATTCTAGAGGAGAATGCACCAGAACTTCAGTCAATTTTCATTTGCATCACAAAGCTCCAAGACATAAAACATTTAGTTGTAAGGAAACAGAACCATAGTTGAATCTGAAAAATGAATCAAAATAAAAAGGCAATCGGGGTGGGACAGCTAGGAAATACGTTTTGGTCATGGAAACCTTAGATGAGCTAAGGAATTGGGACATGAAAAGGCCAAAGTTGAACAATGCTGGAAGTTTTGCGGCTGCTTAAAAAACTATAAATTTTGTGGAAAAGCAAAAACAGGGAAGAAATGGAACCTAGTGTGCATAAGGAATTGGGACATGAAAAGGCCAAAGTTGAACATTGCTGGAAGTTTTACGGATGCTTAAAAAACTATAAATTTTGTGGAAAAGCAAAAAAAGGAAGAAATGGAACCCAGTGTGCATAGCACTTTCCATGTTTGCCATGGCTATTGGACATTTTACTAACCAGGCATATAGACAACAAACAATTGCAATAATCTTGAAGATTAAGTGAAGTATGGAGATATTTCATAGAGATTTAGAATTAACTCGAGGGCATGAATGAAGTGTAGGATACCTAATTGTGTTAGAGAGAATAAACATTGTGCATGGCTAATAAGAGAGAGTTGGCATTATGAAAGATTTATGTTGAGGGAAATGAGCTTAGAAATCCTCTGACAGTCACCACAGTGTCGTGTTTGAAAAAGTGGTATAAAGTAGTAGTTAGCAGTCAATCACAACAGTCTCCAGTTGAGGCAAGGTTTGTTTTGGAGATTTTCTATTTTTCCATATTCTAGAGGAGAATGCACCAGAACTTCAGTCAATTTTCATTTGCATCACAAAGCTCAAAGACATAAAACATTTAGTTGTAAGGAAACAGAACCACAGTTGAATATGAAAAAAGGAATCAAAAATAAAAAGGACATCGGGTGGACCGCTAGAATTGTACTGTTGGTCACGGAACCCTTAGATGAGCCAGTAATTGGGGACATGAAGGTGAAATCATTGTCCTGATGCGGACCGTCTAGTTTACTATTACTAAGTGTCCCATTTTTTTAATGTATGGCATGTTAGCTTTGAATTGCTCTTCAAACAAGAACTAGTGAACTAGTTGTCTCAGAGAAAAAAAATTCAATACAACAATCTGCTGCACATCTTGAATTATAATTATCCAGCCATTATAATGGATTCGTCCCATATGAATCAGGAAAAAGAACAAAGTACATAAACAGTGAAGTATGATCACCAATACAGTTTTGGACACAGAAACCACCTCGTGCTGCCTTTGCCTATAAACATGAACATATGTGATCTCAGAGAAAACCAAAGAAATATTTATAATTTCATGATATATAGGCCTGAGAAAAAATTGTGCATAACATAAACCCCTCGCATCAAATTAATCACCAACTCTTAATAACAATTTCAGACCTCAGTCTTTGAACAATCTTTTGGCCAGCAAGTGTGAATAACAATGTAAGACCCATTAGCTCAGCAAAATTGTTAGTGCTTATGCCCAAACCCGCCGTAAAAGAAATATAATAATCATATGAAAAATAAAGTATCCCACCAGCACCCCCACTAGGAGGAATTCCTTGATATGCCTGAGCCTCGTCTTAAAAAGCTCAAAAACCTGTTTTATCCATACCCTGTTCAAAAGCTCCCATGGAGGAAAGACGGATGTCTTTCCGCGAGTGTTTATCTCTTTGTATATTGTATTGTTATGGTTTCTTGTCGACAACTCGCTAACTCAAGGAAAAGATCTTTGCCGATGCCCAAAAGGGATTATTACTAGCAACCGCATGCGAGCAATGCGATGATAACGTCGAAAGTGATGCGGGATGTTTATGATATGGAAAACAGAGTTAAGATTAGCCAATAAAGAGGAAAGGGAAAAAAGTTAGTCTCTAGAATGAAGGCGTGAATCATGGGAACGTTGTTGGAAAACTCGACGGGTGGAAGTCAAAACAACATTAAATCATCAAAAAGGGAAAACTCAGAGCAGGAATATCTAACATTAAGGCACGGTAAATGTGTTGGTAGCATTTTATGAAGTAGCACGAAGAGAAGATTGGACCTAAATCACATTACTATGCTGCATAAGTTATTGAATATCGAACTTCTAATCAAATGAAACCTTTGTGACTTGCAAAGGAAAAATGAACCGGCATTTCTAGGTTATGAGCAATGAGGCCAACATCTATATGTAAATTAGATATGCATCCAAGCGACACAATGTCAATGCAATTTTATCCCTTGTTATAGTATGTGGCAAATATTCACTTTTCTGACCAAAGCGTAGACTAGCTTTATAAATTATCCATATTCATACAAGTTATGTCTATGCATGTGGAGGAAAAAGGTGCATTGTGATAAATCTTAGAAATCCTAGTGAAATAAACATGAACTTGTAAGCAAATACAAACATTTAAGGAAAATATAAATTACAATGAATAGTTTTACATTGCATGACTATCGCAAGAGAGAGAACAACACCCTAACGATATCCTCAGAAGCAAAAACTATCTGGAAACGATTTGAAAGAGAAGGGTTTTGCAAAAAGTATCTAGTAAGCCATACATTGTTCCATTTATATTTTTTAATAGCAAACAATAAGCATAAATAAATTACTATATATAATTTAGTAATCTTTTGCATATATATTCTAACAATAATTTATTTTCTTTAAACTATTTACGCTAGTAATGTTTTTGTAAACCATATATTAGCAGTATTAATGTATTTAAAAAAGTAACTAGCATACCTATATTATATTAATATATGTTAAATATGCCGAGAGTTATAGTTCGCAAGACGTTTATACCTCTCGGCATATTTTAAAAATGTCATTAACGGAAATGCCAGTCTGCAACATTCTCAGTCAAGCAACAACAAACAGAGGTCCACTCTTCATGATTGGTAGCTTTTCATGCAGGTTAACGAAAGAAATTTGTAGTGATATTTTTGCTATGATGTTTCAGGGGTTGTACGAACTCTACCCTTACTCAAGGTTTGCTCATTTTACGGAAAATCAAAGAATTTTGGATTTTTTCCATCTAAAAAAAATAAAAAGGTGCATATCATTGATTTTGATGTGGTGGAGCGCTTGTAGTGGCCACCATTAATGGAAGCTCTGGCATCTCAGAAGATGGGATTGGAACTACTTCAAATCAGTGCAATCACATGGGAAGACAATGAGGCCAATGGAGTTTCTCTCCACAGTAGGCTCTCTCTGACTTGCAGTTGTAATGTCAACATCAAGCCATGTCGGCACCACGATGGATTATTTTTGCGGCATGATAAAATATCTGGAGACGGGGCTGTCGAAGGAGGGTTTGGTGAGAAGTGCGATGGAACCTATATTCATCACTCCAAATGTTCAAAGACGGATTCTGAGCAACGTAAAGGGATCAATTTATGGCGAGAAAATGGGTGAGGTTCAGAAGAAAAATAGGGGATTTCTCAATATTTCAAATCTATTGATCAATCGTCATCAACGTAGACGATCTGCTAATAATTGAAACAATTAAAAGTTTTCCAAAATTGTTATTGACAAGAATATATAAACAACAATATGTAAGCATTATATAGCATGAAATCCCATGATTTCATCATTGAATTTTTTAAAGATGAACATAAACGTAAAAAATTCAATATAATTTTAGATAAGAACATTAATGTAAATCTTTTATGTAGAGTGTGCCAAAAAAGATACAAATACAAATTTTGAACAATTTTTTTATAAATCTTTAGTTCCGTCCTTCAACGATTCCCATGCACATTTAATATATTGTTTTATATTTAGAGTTTTCCACAAAAAAAACTTATGTGAACAGTCCAGTGCAAGGAAAGAAATAATGGAGTTGCAGGGATAACAAACCCCGCAAGTGACCTCCCTCGGTACATTTCCTGTATATACATATATTATTGATAATCAAACAACTCATAACAAATTAATGAGTTACTATATTGGTAAACCATATATTCTACTCTTATTGTTTGCTGGATGTTGGGAAAGTGCTTGAAAAAATGACAGTGCCGATGGTTAACTTGAGGAAACTCTAGAGTTTATTGTCAAAATGCCAATTAAACCTATGGTGGCTGCATGGAATTGTTTGCTCAGTCCTTGCACAATGCATAAGAATATAAAGATACAAGTAATTGCTATTTCACAGTATCTATTATGTCTGAGGTGGTTCCTAAAAATGCTTGACATTATGTTTTTCTGCTAGACATCTATCTAGAAGCGGCGTGAGGGTTTCCATCGAAAAGGTAAGGACAATGATGAAAGCCAAATGATTCAAAAAAGTGATGGAAGTAGTTGAATACAAGTCCATAAAAATGTACACACGTTTCGCAAGGACACAACACTCCCGCAATAGAGAATGCATACCAAAAATCAATGAGTTTATGAAAATGCGAAAGGCAACACATTAACAAAGTAACATAGTTTCAATGATCTTTTTTACTTAGAGACCCAAGAGTTAATGGGATTGTGAAAGAAAGATATTCACACTTAAACCATTAAACACAAATATAAGTAAACGAGCAACAATTAAACTAATGAGCACTGACTTAGTCCATCAATCTCAATTAATTTCCCTTTCCTGTCAGACTTGGTGCTATTAGGAAGAAAAGGATGAGTGAGACTCATAAGAGTGGACACTAGCAATAGTACACTACGTCCACTTTGATAATTGTAATTATATATTGATTTTGATTAGGCAAGGAAAAAGCAAAAATTTGTATCGATAAAGTAGGAGGGCAGGGTAAAATCTGTGCAGCTGACTGTTAGCAAGTGTGAGTTTAAAAATTTGTGTATGCATAATCTTTTATTAATGCGACGCAGTCAATTATAATCTCTTTTTATGAATGTAATTCAGTCAATTCATTTAATGTACTATCTCAAGTTATTGTAATGTTATTAATTATATTGGGTTTTTGAGTTCTTTTCTTTTACGTATTCTTTTGGATTATGCTTTGTTTTCCTACTTTTTTGTCTGAATAGCTATTCAAATTGACTGTGCGCCTAAATTGTATCTATTGCAAACTTTTAACAATGCCATATCTAGGGCTTATACAAGATTTATAAAACCTAACTGAGATATTAGTTAATCAATTCTACTTTGATAATGTGGAACTTTGATAGTTTTGGACATTCCAGGTTTCGATTGTTAAAATGATGCACCTAACTAGACAGCTATGTATAATATACATCATACTAATAATGGAATGAAATATTGATGTTTTCCTGCTTACAATTATTCATTTATGGTACGAGAGATTAATGGATAATGCATGTTAGAACGGAAGAATAAAAAATCCTTAGGGAGATAAAGTAGCCTAGCCAAAGTTGAACAATGCTGGAAGTTTTGCAGCTGCTTAAAAAACTATAAATTTTGTGGAAAAGCAAAAACAGGAAGAAATGGAACCTAGTGTGCATAGCACTTTCCATGTTTTCCATGGTTGTTGGACATTTACTAACCAGGCATATAGATAACAAACAATTGCAATAATCTTGAAGATTAAGTGAAGTATGGAGATATTTCATAGAGATTTAGAATTAACTCGAGGGCATGAATGAAGTGTAGGATACCTGATTGTGTTAGAGAGAATAAACATTGTGCATGGCTAATAAGAGAGAGCTAGCATTATGAAAGATTTATGTTGAGAGAAATGAGCTTAGAAATCCTCTGACAGTCACCACAGTGTCGTGTTTGAAAGTGGTATAGAGTAGTAGTTAGCAGTCAATCACAACAGTCTCCAGTTGAGGCAGGGTTTGTTTTGGAGATTTTCTATTTTTCCATATTCTAGAGGAGAATGCACCAGAACTTCAGTCAATTTTCATTTGCATCACAAAGCTCCAAGACATAAAACATTTAGTTGTAAGGAAACAGAACCATAGTTGAATCTGAAAAATGAATCAAAATAAAAAGGCAATCGGTTGGGACAGCTAGGATTGTACATTTTGGTCATGGGAACCTTAGATGAGCTGAGGAATTGGGACATGAAAAGGCCAAAGTTGAACAATGCTGGAAGTTTTGCGGCTGCTTAAAAAACTATAAATTTTGTGGAAAAGCAAAAACAGGAAGAAATGGAACCTAGTGTGCATTGCAATTTCCACTTTTGACATGGTTGTTGGACATTTACTAACGAGGCATATAGACAACAAACAATTGCAATAATCTTGAAGATTAAGTGAAGTATGGAGATATTTCATAGAGATTTAGAATTAACTCGAGGGCATGAATGAGGTGTAGGATACCTGATTGTGTTAGAGAGAATAAACATTGTGCATGGCTAATAAGAGAGAGCTGGCATTATGAAAGATTTATGTTGAGGGAAATGAGCTTAGAAATCCTCTGACAGTCACCACAGTGTCGTGTTTGAAAGTGGTATAAAGTAGTAGTTAGCAGTCAATCACAACAGTCTCCAGTTGAGGCAAGGTTTGTTTTGGAGATTTTCTATTTTTCCATATTCTAGAGGAGAATGCACCAGAACTTCAGTCAATTTTCATTTGCATCACAAAGCTCCAAGACATAAAACATTTAGTTGTAAGGAAACAGAACCACAGTTGAATATGAAAAATGAATCAAAATAAAAAGGCAATCGGGTGGGACAGCTAGGATTGTACATTTTGGTCACGGGAACCTTAGATGAGCCGAGGAATTGGGACATGAAGGCTGAAATCATTGTCATGCGGAACCGTCTAGTGTACTATTACTAGTGTCCATTTTTTTTAATGTTCGCAAACATTCTCTTTTTGGAACTTGTTACGGAATCTTAACGCCAGTTTCACTGACTGTCAACAAATTGCAAAAATTATAATCCATACAAATTACAAGCTTTCTGTTGAATTATTAAAGATGTTTTTGGATAAACTGTGTAGAGTTTTTTTGTAATCATTATGTCAAACAGTTTGTATCAAACACTATACCATTGACTGAAAACATAAAATCTCTTCTTGAAAAAAAATACAGGATATGGCAACAAACCTATGCAGTCCATTTTTTTAATGTTCGCAAACATTCTATTTTTGGAACTTGTTACAGAATCTTAATGCTAGTTTAACTGACTATCAACAAATTGCAAAAATTATAATCCATACAAATTACAAGCTTTCTGTTGAATTATTAAATATGTTTTTGGATAAACTGTGTAGAGGTTTTTTAGTAATCATTACGTCAAACAGTTTGTATCAAACAATATACCATGGACTGAAAACATAAAATCTCTTCTTTAAAAAAAAGACAGGATAGGGCAACAAACCTATGCACTCCAAGAGCTTTGCTTTGACATTACAGAAAGTGGGCATGTGAATGAGCCTTCTCTGGTTAAAAGGGAGAAGTCAATGTATCCAAGCCTTTGATATTTGTGTTCTTAATGTTCTTACATCCTGTTATATGGAGATCTACCAAACCTTGCAGAGATCCCAGTCCAGGTACATATTTCAATTCCTCATAGTTGTGTAGCATTAGATTCTCTAAACATTTCGCCTTGATACAAAGAATTTTCGAGAATCAAAACTATCCTCCGTGTGTTAACTTGATACAAAACAAAGTTCAGACTCAGAGTAGACAGAGAACAAAGAACAACGGAGAAACATAGATTTGCAAGGATCAAAACATTCCTCCGCATTAACTTGATAACATCAACAAATTATATAAAAAAATAGATGCATATGTCAATGCTAGCCTACATCCATCGTTTTTCTGCCCGTTCACCACCACTTCCTGCACTTGCTGTACCTTCACCACCGCCACCAGTTTCATGGCGTCTATTATTTTCTTTGTGTTCTTGATGGAGTATATTGCATTTTATGACCCCGGAACCTCCTCCACTAAAAATCACCCTGTTTGTGAAAAAATGGCCCATCGGTTCCTCGGCTGGCCGCATGGAACGTCACGCGCGAACCCTCCACCGCGAGCTTGCACTCCGGGGTCATAAAATCCACGTCTTTACATCCTCGCTGCCCCAGGATTGAACCTAAACGCTCGCGAAGACCTCAATACAATGCATGTTATAAAACTTTTTTCGAGGCCCTGCAAGAGAATTTTTAAAATTATTTTCGGGCTCATACGTATTGACAAAGAAAGGAGCCACCATACTCGCCTATTGTTCGTGATGGAAGAAGTATTCCCACACCCGCACAGGACTCCGGAACTTGTCCTGCATTTCTCCCTCGTGGAATGGCTCACCTTGTGCATGTCATTGTCTCTGACATTCCTGCTTTTGGAGGACACGTGTAGAATTGGTTTTGTGCCGTGCTTCATCAACCAATTCATCTGGGCCATTGCATTCTGCTTCACTGTCAGAGGGCAGGAGGCTTTCCCACATAGAACATGTCTTTCGGCGTAATTATTTTGTATCTTTTGAAGAGATGCTTAGAAAGAAACCTTTCCTTCGAAAAGGAATTAAAATCTCCTCTTCGATGAATGATATACAAATGCTTTTTCTTTGCATTCCTCGACTATAGTATCCTATTAATTCTTCCAAGTTTCTGAATTTGTATATTATATGGCTGAGTGTTCTCATTTAGTGTTTTTCTTCTACAATCTTCAAAACCATCTGTCTTGTTGGGTTTTAAAATGGTACTTTAGCAAAACCACAGTCAGGGGACAACAAGTCCCTCCTCTTTATGGGAGAGGTTCCTTTATTGAAAGCAAGCAGCAAAGGTTATATACAAATATACAACTTTCATCTTAGGGCTGGACTTCTGACATCTTGAAATGTTTTTTTACCAAGATAGCTTATCAATACAAACGAATGGAAGAAACTGAAGAAAGGAAAGAGAAAAATATAACAGTACTTTTAGGAAATATAGATCGCAGAGTATAACCTTATACGTACTGAGAAAAGGTGATACAGAACAGAATCATTCACATTCACAACATAAGATATCATTCCATAAACACAAAGTTCTAGAAATCATATCAATAAGAACACAACGTTTCTTATTACATAAGATAAATGATCCACAGATTTCAGGCAAGCAAGAAGAGACAATAGATGAAGATAGAAAGAAAGGGGAAATTCTTCTATATTGATTGGTTTCGATTCAATTTAAACTTCAAAAGTATCGGAGTCTGACATTTGCAAGGAGCCAAGCTCTTACATTTATAGATGAAGCGAAGAGAGGAGAAGAAGAGAAGGAAAGAAATCTGATTTGGAAGCTCAACCACCAGCCATCAATGCCCCTACAAATCTACCTATAATCTGTCAAATATAATTCTGCATGTCTTTGGCATGCTGAAGAAGGAAGGATGGAAGATCGGATCAAATATGATCTAGTTAAAGCAGTCCGATCATATATTAATGGCGTGAAATACGTTTTCTAGATTTCCAACCAAATCAAGATATACAGTCGGTTCTCCATGTCTGTTTGGCATGTTGGAGAAGGAAGGATGGAAGATCGGATTAAATTTGATTTGTTTGAAGCAATCAGATCACATATTAATGGCGTGAAAGATGTTTTCCAGATTTCCAACCATCAAATCCTGCTGAAAACAATATTTTATGCTTCCATGGCGTAGAGGAGACCAAGATCTTTCCTACAGTGTAAAATTTGTCGAATTTCGAGCACTGGAACGAAAGTTATGCTCATTTGAATATTTGAATCGAATCCATACAAAAATGGTGAAAATGTAATTTTTACAAAATGGATTTGTGGACTTGAAATTGAAATTGCGCCCTTAGCACAAAAGATGCAAAGTGTAAAAGTCTCCTTCAAACCCCGCAGGCCCACAACTTCACTTTTGATATAGGTCTGACACGTGACTTTACCTAAGTGGTAACGAAATCGCGACTCACTTTATAATTTTACTTCTTTTGGAAACAAGGCTCAAAATCTCAAAGTTCTCCGCCGACCCGCTTCCCTGTTTTGACTTTTGATGTGGGCTCAACACTTGACTTTATCCTTTGGCATGAGTGGGGCTGCGGTTCACTTTATCACTTTACGCCTTTTATGGAAAAGAAACCAAAATTCCTAAAGTGTCTCGACAACCCACCTCTCCACTTTGACTTTTTAACGGATATTCAGTACATGGCTTCAGCGGAGTTACGACTCATTTTTGTAACTTTACTCCTTTTGGCAATAAAGGAAAAATCTTCAAAGTTCTCCGCCGACCCACTTTCCCGCTTTGACTTTCGACACGGGCTTAACATCTGACTTTTTCCCTTTTGGAAACAAAACCAAAAATTTCCAAAGTGCTCTGACGACCTGAGACATGTAGAGGGCTGACGCATGTTGGAATTGCGCCCCCCTCTGAACTTTGCTTTTGAAAGAGCGTCGGTTGGATGCGTGGAGGCTTCCACAAACTTTGGACTTTTCAATGGTTGACTCTGTCCCCTTTTCAGACCTAGGATACGTGGAGGGCTGGCGCTATCTCAAGGTCTCTCTTTGGGTCAAGCCTTTGAAGTTGCACCGATGAGGAACGTGGAGAGCTAGCGCTTTTTTGGAATCCTGCTTTGAACTTGGCCTTTTGAGGTGCATCGTTGGTACACGTGGAGGCTTCCACCGACTCTTTATACTTAGTTGATTCAACGACTGGTTTTGTCTTTTCAGACTCTGACCACGTGGAGGGCCTGCGCATGTTTGGGGTCTCTGCGTTTGCACACCATACCAAAAGTGTGCCAAAGAGACATGTGGAGAGCTGGCGCACATTTGGGACCTACTTTTGGATTCGCCCCCTGAGAGAATGCTAAAGGGACATGTGGGGCTTTCCATTGGTTCTCTTTATACTTAGCCGATTCAATGGCCGGTTTTGCTCCTTTTGACTTCTGTTGGACCCTAGACACGTGGAGAGATGGCGTTTGTTTGGGGAACCACCTTTGGCTTTGACCCTTGAAGGTGCGTCAATGAGACACGTGGCACGGTCTACTAGCCTTAGACTTTTCAACAGTCGATTTAACTTTTTAAGGCTCTGACCACATGCAGGGTTGACGCTCATTTGGGGCTTGTCCCTTGGGTCTCACTTTTGAGGTTACGCCGATGAGGAACGTGGAGGCTTCCACCGACCCTCTTATACTTAGTCGATTAAACGGTCAGCTTTGTCCCTTTTCGGACCTTGGACACGTGGAGGGCCTGCGCACGTTTGGGATCTCCGCGTTTGTGCCCCATATCAAAAGTGTGCCGAAGAGACACGTGGCACCTTCCATGGTCTTTCTATACTTAGCCAATTTGGGCCTTGATTGAACATTTCCTTTCTCCATTTTCTCCTGCATGTTTTGATCTCCTTTGACGTCGTTGGCCTCCTTTGCCGACCTTGCCCCTTCATTGTTGAATTTGGAATTGGGCTCGCATGACTGAACCGCCCCTTCTGATTTTCTTTTGTGCGGGGTCGTGTTTGATCAATTTTTCCATGGGGCAAAATTGGGATAACAGGCACTAACTCAAAAATTTTGAAACCTGACTTGAAAAATGAGGGGAATTTTGAGGGTGACAACAACTAGCTCTTTCTAGGGATGACTTGGCTAGGATAGAGGAACGAGGCAAGATCAAGAACCATAGAAAACTATGGGAAAGTAGACCAGTGCCTTATCCATTGGGCAAATAGAGTCAAAGGCAAAGCAATACATAAGACAACACACACGTAAGGGAAACAAACCAAAAAGGATAAACAAAACACCGCACACAGTATATACAAAAGGACTTCCTAATCACCTAGGACTTGAACAACTTCAAATATTTCCCACTATAAGGAAGTGGGAGAGAAGATCCATCCATATAATCCAAGTAGAAAGAATATTCTCCAGCAAAGTGTCTGATTTTGAAAGGTCCAAGCCAAAGAGAATCAAACTTACCTTGACTGAACCTCAAGGTTCATGTCTTTTGTCCCACAACAGAAAAATGTCTCCCACTTGAAAATCTCTAGGCCTAGCCTTCTTATCAAACAAAGCTTTCACGTTCAGGTGATGAGCTGAGATTCTATCAAAAACTTGCATCCTGTCTTCATCTAGCTTCTGAAGATACATGATCCTCTTGTTTAAGGAACTGGTGAAACTTGTATTTTCAATAGACTTCATTAAGTGCAAGGCTGGAAATTTCATTGTTATTGGCAGCTGAGATTCAACACCATACACCACCTGGAATGGAGACATCTCAATTGCTCTTTTGGGTGTAATTATATCTGCCCAGAGATCATCATAGAAATTCTTGTGCCAATTCCTTTGAGAGTCATTGACAAGCTTCCGAATGATGGTTACCAGATTCTTATTTGTTGATTCTACTTGTCCATTCCCTTGAGGATAATAATATAAAGAATGAGCAATGGAAATTCCATAGCCATAGTAGAAATCCATCATCTCAGAAGTAGAAAAATTGGAAGCATTATCAGTCACAATCTTGTTTGGTACCCCAAACCTTATCAAGATGTTCTCTTTGATGAAATTACATACCACCTCAGAAGTAGTGCTTTTGACTGGAACAACCTCTACCCACTTTGTGAAGTAATATGTAGCAGTTAGCACATGAGTATGTCCAGCATTGGAAGGTGGGTTAAGAGTTCCAATGAAATCCAATCCCCATGGTTGAAAAGGCTCATCAATCACTACTAGTTTGGGTGGTAAAACAGCTAACTTAGGTCTCCCAACAAAAGTCTGATAGGCTTCACACTTACCTACCCATTTTGATGCATCTCTGAACAATGTAGGCCAATAGTACCTTGCACAAAGGATTTTATGGGTAGTGACAGCATAAGAGAAATGCCCTCCACAAAACTGATCATGAAAATTTGAAAACAAGTTCTTCGCCGACCCTACCCCTTTGTCACAATTTTGGTGTCTACACCTTGTAAGTTTCAAAAATAAAATATATGCATAAGAATTAGCATTTGAATTTATTTATTTCTATATGAAAATGGTATTTTGATTTGGAAAGTATGTCAAATATGTGTCTAGCTTGGAGTTAACATAGGTCAATCCCCAAGAAGTTTGTGCTTTTGTCGCTGAAGTGTTTGTACCAAAAAGGTTTGAAGAATCCATGAAAAATCCTAAACATGAACCTAGATAAGGATATTTATTGACATTTTAGATGGATAAATTTAAGATATGTGTATTGGTTATAGATTAATTTATTACATAGATATGCATTCTACAATGTTAGTCAGAGGTGGTGTTGTGGGAATGTAATCTACCGCATTGTTAACAAGTAAGGTTCAGTTTAAAATTTTACATGTATTTGACAATTAATGTAGCCAAATTCTAAACAAACTTGATATACTGCAAATAATATGAACTCCAAAAGAAAATAGATCTCCTTCTTCGTTATTGAATAATCAATTATAGTGTTTCCTAAATAGGAAAACAATTCCCAAATCAAGTTGCCAAGCAAATCCTAACTAACTTTGACTAAATCTACTTTAGGTCGTGGAATTTACTATTTTTAGCAGTTTACTAGAACCTGCTATTCTTAGTAAGTTCGCATGCTTATTTGTACGGGCACAAAAATTTCCATGCATCTTCTACATTCCTAAATTAGAGGAATTTCCAACTTTCTAACTCATAATGCAACTAATAGACAAAAATTAACTAATGCCCAAAAATAGGAAAAAACCAAACTACAACTTAAATCCTAATTTTCAGCCTCAAGATGGCGGATTTAGGGGCCGAAAGTTTCCCCAAATGGCAGGTCTAGTTGCCGGTGCGTTTGTCTCATCGAAACATGTGGTTTAAAAAAAAAACGGACTCAAACGGACACCAGGAGCTCAAGTTATGACCTTGTCAAGTTCCTGCTAATTTTGGTGCATCAACAATCATTTAGAGGATATCCTTCTTCTTATAGAGTACAATCAAAATTTTAGAATATCTTCTATCTATGGTGGAGTAAGGAGCCTATTAATTAGACAATGTTTTTTGACCCTTTACATAATGGCGCAACTATATTGTTGCCTTATACCATCAATTACGAGAAGGTAATGGAGCTATTAAGCAATGTCGTATGTAGAAAAACTAATTATTTTGATGTTTATTGGTAGATGCATGCTTTGAATTTGATGGCAATATTGGCAATATGTGGCAGTCAAACAACTTTTCAATGCCTCTTTAAATAGGTGAGCATGAGGTTGATAATTTATATGAGAGCGATCATGAGGTTAGCATGTTGCGTGTATATCAAAATGGGTTAATATCATTTGTGTTTGATTTTTGTGTTCATCTTTTCTTCTTAAAATAAATGATAAATAAAAATAACTAACATATTTAAAATCCACTTATAAAAACTGACAAATATTTTCAAAAATAATAAAGTAATACCTCGAATGACAAATATTTTCAAAAATAATAAAATGATATCTCGTATGAAAACATTTTCGAAAATAAAAAAATGATACCTCGTATAAATTAATTGATGGAACATTCTATAGAAACTTATTGTAATGTAATATATTAGGAATCTAGATTTGAGAATAACAAAAAGTAAAGGATGTTTAAGATTATGTACACTATTTGTTTACCTGTACAAAATCACATAGTTTTAGTTTATCAAATGTTTATTATCTTGAGAATAATAGTGTTGTTCTGGCAACCACTACAAGGAACGCACCACAACCATTACTCTGATTGTATTATTGATTGCCTCTCCATAAGTTTCTCTCATATTTTCCATTTCATTAGTTAAGCTAAAACTATATAAACTAATAATCAATACAGTAATACAGCTACTTCATGTTGATAACCAATCCGACAACAAAATTTTGTGTTTGGTCAGTTAGAAGAGAAAATGGAAAGCGCGTGGTTGCTTCAAGCTTGTGCCAGTTGGAGCCTGGAAATCGAAAAGGTGCAGGTGACGGTGACAGTGACAGTGCTATCGCTGATTCGCTTGGCAGCAACCATCACCATTATAATTGCAAAATATAAACAACGCGGAGGTGAGCTGTACTGCAAAACCATGGAGGGTTTCTCAGATATTTCCCAGCCAGTTTTGTGGTTAGGTTTACTGATATAAAGCAGTAAGCGTTTCCTTTCACATAACATTCACAGCCAAGCAGTAAGCAAGCGTTTCCTGTCCTCTCACGTAACATTCACAGCCAAGCAGTTGTTATGGACGCTCTGGTGTTATTCTACACATTGTTGCTCTCTATTTCTATTGCTCTGCATGTTGCATCCGCTAATTTTTACACAGACTTTGACATCACATGGGGAAATGATCGGGCAAAGATATTAGAGAATGGAGAGCAGTTGCAGCTGAGTCTAGACCACACTTCAGGCTCAGGGTTTCAATCCAAGCAGGAATACCTGTTTGCCACCATTGATATGCAGATTAAGCTGGTCCCTGGAAACTCTGCAGGCACAGTTACGGCCTACTATGTAAGCCAATAATCTCTCTCTACTCTCTCGTATTTGATATTGCTTAGTATGATATTTCTGCTTTCTTCTCAAGGCCCCACCCATGATGAAATAGACTTCGAATTTCTGGGTAATCTGTCAGGAGATCCCTATGTCATGCACACCAACGTTTTCTCAAGGCCATGGAAATCGTGAGCAGCAATTCTATTTGTGGTTCGACCCAACCACGGATTTCCACACTTACTCTGTTTCATGGACTCAACACCACATTATGTAAGCATATCATTCTACTCTGCTCTACTCTTCTGTTTGCAACTCCCATTAAATTAAATTAGTGATGGCTTAGAAGAAGAAGAACAAGTCCCATTAACTGCATTGATGATTGCAGATTCTCTGTAGATGGGAGCCCTGTTAGAGTGTTCAAGAACAACGAGGAGTTGGGTGTTCCCTACCCCAAGAAGCAACCCATGAGAATCTACTCCAGCCTCTGGAATGCTGAGGACTGGGCAACCAGAGGTGGCCTCGTCAAGACCGACTGGACCAAAGCCCCCTTTCTCGCCTCCTTACGCAACTTCAACTTCAAACCACATACTACGGAGGAGGAGGCAGAGACACAAGCACAGCCTTTGGATTCCACCCAGACACAGAGGCTCAATTGGGTGCGAAAGAACTATATGATCTATGATTACTGTGCCGACACCAAGAGATTTCCCAACGTTCCCCCACCAGAGTGCAGACTCAATTCTATGCTATAGTATTCTCCGCCATTTCATCTATTTTTTTAACTAAATTGGAATGCCCTGTTAACACCAATAGCAGTAGCAGTTCAGAGCTCTTCAGAACATCTCAATTCTTTCATTCTTTTTCTCTCCTTACATCCATTGCACATTGCAATGGCCTGGTTTTGGTTTTATTGATCTGATGTACACTAAGAAGAAATGGGAGGTTAAATTGGGAACCTCCTCCTATTTTGCAATACGAAAATACTCTTTTCCTGATTTTTTAAAATTTGGTTTTCCTCCATCGTTGCCATTTCTGTTTCAACTTCCGATAATATACTACCTACCAATTAGGAAAACTTGTTTGTTCCTTATAAGAGGCATTATACTAAGTGATAGCTCTTCGTTTTTCTGTTAGTATATGCTTTCAATGTCCTCTTGCGAGCAGGCTTTGTTAGTTAGAAAAAGGGTTTTATGAATGCATCGCATCAAAAGATTCAGTCTCTGGTTGAAGTAATCTTCAAATCTATTACAGAATATGGACAACAAAAAAGAAGAATTGAGCTGCAAACAATGGATGACTGGGTAATTATATTTTTCCTAATCTTTAGGAAACCCGGCATAGTTCACTCAGCTTCTATCTCACTTTGTCTTAATATCGTACAAATCTGATAAGTGGGTTTCTAAAGAAAAACGTTATAAAATCTTCTACAAATTTGTAGATGTGTATGTAATTCAATTTCATAAAAATCTACCAATGGTGAAAGGGAAAAACGAATGAATTTTTTTTGCACAATAGCTCTGTTTATCGTGTATGACTAGGCACAATTCTTTGGCCGAAACATAACTTTCTGCAGAAATTAGTAAATATATAAATGCATCTTGCTCTCTGAACCAGTCAGACTGATAAGAAAAACAATTGGATCAGGCAGTGCCGTTGTTTGAAGTATGCATGTTAGCTTTGGAATTGCTCTTCAAACAAGAAACTAGTGAACTAGTTGTCTCAGAGAAAAAAAACTCAATACAACAATCTGCTGCACATCTTGAATTATAATTATCCAGCCATTATAATCGATTCATCCCATATGAATCAGGAAAAAAGAACAAAGTACATAAACAGTGAAGTATGATAACCAAAACACCGTTCTGGTTTTGGACAGAGAAACCACCTCGTGCTGCCTTTGCCTATAAACATGAACATATGTGATCTCAGAGAAAACCAAAGAAATATTTATAATTTCATGATATATAGGCCTGAGCAAAAATTCTCCATAACATAACCCCCCCGCATCAAATTAATCACCAACTCTTAATAACAATTTAAGAGCCATTAGCTCAGTCTTTGAACAGTCTTTTGGCCAGCAAGTGTGAATAACAATTTAAGAGCCATTAGCGCAGCAAAATTGTTAGTGCTTATGCCCAGACCCGCCTTAAAAGAAATATAATAATCATATGAAAAATAAAGTATCCCACCAGCACCCCCACTAGGTGGAATTCCTTGAGATGCCTCATCTTAAAAAGCTCAAAAACCTGTTTTATCAATGGTTTCAGCCTGCACAACCCCAGGAGACTTTCCATTTTTGAGTTGCTTAAAACTCCTAAGAACGTGCAGACTCCGAGAAGCACATTGAATAGGACGAGGAAACTTCTCATCGAACACAGCGGAAATTCTAGCTAGCCATATTCCCCAAGTGAAAATAAGAGGCAAGGCATTGTAGGATTTAACAACTACAATATTTGACAACATTCCTCTATCCATTATGCTCTGAAAATTGATGGATGTCCATACCCTGTTCAAAAGCTTTCATGGAGGAAAGACTGATGTCTTTCCCACGAGTGTTTATCTCTTTGTATATTGTATTGCTATGGTTTTCTTGTCGACAGCTCGCTAACTCGAGGAAAAGATCTTTGCAGATGCCCAAAAGGGATTATTATTATTTTGTATCTTTTGAAGAGATGCTTAGAAAGAAACCTTTCCTTTGAAAAGGAATTAAAATCTTGTCTTCGGTGAATGATATACATATGCTTTTTCTTTGCATTCCTCGACTGTAGTATCCTATTAATTCTTCCAAGTTTCTGATTTTGTATATTATATGGCTGAGTGTTCTCATTTAGTGTTTTTCTTCTACAATCTTCAAAACCGTCCGTCTTTGGCAATTAACTTCTTGTGAGCAGGTACTTATCTGAATTGTTTTAATGGTTAACTCAATACTATTTGCCCCGCAAGAAACAAAATTGGAAGCTCAAATCTTGCAACCCAATATTTTTGATTGGGAGTTTTGTATCCGTTAACCCTATACTAATTCAGTTGGTCAATAAGATCATATTTATTGGAGGCATTCTGTCAAATAGTTCATCTCCCATGTGTATGCTTCCAATTTCTATATACATGTCTATTAAGGCACTTTATAAATTCAAAAAATATATTTTGATTATGCTTCAATGGATTTTAGTGCCTACTTCCGAAGGTCCCATTTTTGTAGAAGCTCCAAGGATGATAAAAACATGTTATCTAAGCTCGAAGGACCGGATTTAAATTTGCAGAGTAACTGTACCACATAAATGAAAAAGAATGGTGATTGGCACCTCACATCTTCTGAATACAACTTGGCACATGAGAACTAGGTTAAGATGGCCCTGTGTAAGTTTTCCATTTAGTAATGAATATGACGAATATTGTGAGCAATTTTTGACATTTTGAAATGTCAGCTAACCAATCATTGTATGTGATAATGAGTGCCTTGAGAAAATGTTCCAGTGGTGATAAGTTGTACACAGTAACAAACCATCCAAAGTTCTTTACAATCAATTTTTTACACATTTTAGTTGTAGCTTTAAGAAGCCATATATACATTTGGGACAAATGGGACAAAAAGACGCGAAGGAGCCGAAAGGGGCGAGAACCAGCCAGATCACAACACGTGTCACAAGGAGAGAAAGGTCCAAAAAGTCAAAGGGGCGAGTTTTCGAGCACTGATCCGAACCAATGGGATAGTGCCACGTGTCCCAGCTAGGGCCCACAAGGAAATTTCAAAAGATAGCCTGCCGAGAGGTGGAGGAGAGAGAGTTGCTCAGCGAATCAGAACCTGCCACGTGTCGTCCAGGTGGCGAAGCGCGGGAAAATATTTCAAAATCCGTCTTGGTCTGTTTCGTGCCCTAAATCTTCAGATTGTCATATCTTTTGATCCAGAGCTCGGATTTGCACGTTCCTTATATCAACGGAAAGCTTGTGAGATTCTCTACACGATTCCAGGGTCAATCTTGCATTTGGTTCAGTTTGGAGAGAGAAAATCAAGAAACGCCTCTGGCGCGAAATAACAAGCAGAAGTAATGCTTCAACAAACAACTTTAATGCAGCAGACAGTTCGCCGCTTCTGTTAGGCAGCCCGCCGTTTTGCCAGGATCCGCCGCTTCTGCCATAATGAGATGAATTGAATGCAACCTAGAGGTGGTTGGGGTAGATTTGGCTTTCCCTTCTCTCTTTCCTCTCTCATTCTTTCTATATATTGAAAAGAGGAGCTTCTGTTCAAAGGTGGAACATTTTTCTGTTTTGCCTCTCCCTTCTTCTCCTCAGGCGAATTTGTGGAATTCGGACCTCTCATTTGAACTGTAATACTATTCTGCCTCATGGCATTCTGTAGTGTATTGTATCAATCTTTGGAGCAAATAATGCATGTCTGTGGATGATTCTCAGCCCTCTCTGTGTTCTTTTTGCATCCTTCTGGTCTTTCACTGTAGGTTTTGTCATCTGTGCATGATCTTATATCACATTCAAATGGTCTGTGTTTACTGGAAAAATAGGTGTTCTTCATTCCTCGGTGCATCACCTCTATTAGCTTAGATTTCTTTTATGCATTTTCTTACCTTGTCTCCTTGGCAGATTAGATTAGGTTTTGAGAAAACCCTCTGCATATTTCGTGTGCATCTGAACAGAGGAATAGGAACCAACCTTCTCTGGAGAATCCTTTCTCATTTTTCAAGTCCCACACTTGGAGAAAGGATTCAATGTTATGCAATCACACTGGATGCCAAGTGATTAACCTAGAAACTTGATCTGCATCCAAGGGTGCTGTGATTTTGCATCAACAGTTTTGGCACGCCCAGTGGGACCAGAGGTCTCAATTTTATTGCAGCAAAGTTGATGTGCATCTGCTACAATTTTCTTGCTTGAAAAGAGCTATTATTCGCATATCTGGCGACTCCAAGAGAAAGATCAACTGGTTTCAGCAGTACAGGCCTAAAAGCTTATGAGAAGAATCACAAGGTCAAGATTTGGAGAAGAAGAAGTGTTGTTTGAATACCTGCAATTATCTCCAAGAAGAAGGCAAAGAGGAAGAAGGATTCAAAGGTATCCATCTCCACCAAACAGAACTCTCTCAACTCCTCCACCGACTCGGCCTTTCATTCAGTATTCAAGAGTCCTTCGACCAATCAGAATGGCGCAACCAGTAAATCCCTTTGTCAATTTCACTGGCAGTAGCCCACTTGCCCTCAATGCACAGAATCCAGTTCCAATTGCAGCGTTGAAGAACATTCCATTTTTTACTGGAGAAAATCATACCACTCCTGGTGATCATGTCAAAGACATTGCTAACATCTGTGCAATCCATGAGATAAATGAACTGGATGTGGCTGTCAAACTGCTGGCATCATCATTCAAAGGGAAGGCATTGCAATGGTTCAGAAGCCTTGAAGCTAGTTCTATCACAAACTGGAATCAGCTGTGTATTACACTTCATGATCAATTTGGAGAGAAGGGAGACAACTTGTCTCTTCTAGAACAATTGACAACTATCAAGAGAGCCCCCAACGAGCAGCTGACTGACTTCAACTTCAGATTTCAAAGGTCTTGGGATAGGATTCCAGTGGCACTTAGGCCAACAGCAGAAGGTGCTTTTCTCTACTATCTTAAAGCTTTAAATTTTGATATTTCTATGTTGGTTCAATCTATGGGAGGCACAACTATCCCTGCTGCTTATAGTATTGCCATTAGAGCTGAAAATTGTCTGATTCAAGCTGGCAAGCTAGCTCTTAGGCCTCCAATGCCATTATATCTAAGTTTAGAGAGCCCAAGTGCTAGTCAAGCACCTGTCTTAGCTCCTATTCCCACTCCTAGAAATCAGAGTTCAAATGAAGCCTCCACTTCATCTCCAAGTGCCCCAAATGAGCTTTAAGAGGTCATGAAGCAATTACAAAATCTAGGCAATGAGCTGGTCACTCTCAAAAGACAGCAAGCTCAAGGTTTTAGACCTTCATATCAGCCTCAAGCTCAACCTAATAGGCAGCCATATCAGCCTCAAAGGCCACCCAAGCCAGCTGCAAATCTGAATCAAACAAGACCTCCTGCCAATAGACCATTCCAGCCCTATAATCCAAATGCCATATCTGCCTCTAAGGCATTAGTACCAGCACAAAACAACATTGCCCAGGAGTATGATTGGTGTTTTCCATGTAATGAGCCTCATAATCAATCCATGTGCTTCAATGGTGCTTTTACTCAAGCTTTAATGGTAACAACTACTGTGTGGAGGGTGAGAACAGTCAAGAAAACAACCAACAACAAGAAATATTCCAACAGCAATCAGCCCCAAATGACACCACATTGGTAAATTGGCAAGCAGAGGATTTTTGTGGCATGAACCAGGCAGTTTCTCAAGGTGTTGCAGCCAACACAAGGTCAAAAAGGAGAAATTTGGGTGAAGAGCAGCCATTAGCCCCAGCCAATCCACAACCTTCCATGGCTCCACAAATGATTGGCAGG
This sequence comes from Taxus chinensis, assembly GCA_019776745.2. NCBI lineage: Eukaryota > Viridiplantae > Streptophyta > Pinopsida > Cupressales > Taxaceae > Taxus > Taxus chinensis. The sequence goes on from CM034150.1 coordinate 38,172,364, forward strand.
CAAAGTCCCGTTTCAAATGCACAAGGGCAGCCAAGAACAACCCCTAGGCCAACTCAAATGCCAGCTGTTGCTGCCCACATACAAGGAGTAAATGTGCAAACCAAGGGACAGCAGAGAGATCCTTCATCACCATTCAGTATCATTGATCAGATGAAGAAGACAAATGTCAATATATCTATGTGGGAATCCCTATCCATCCCAGGCCAAAGAAATCTGCTGCAAGCTGCCATGAAGGATTGGCCAACTTCTAATCAGCAGGTCCAAATGCAAGAGAAGGTACTCACAAATGCTGCCCAGCCTGAAGGAAATCATGGAGCACAACAAGGTAGAATGCTGAAGCCTCCCCCTTTTTATGTTTCGTTAATCATTGGAAATCAGCTAGTACATAATTGCATGATAGATTCCGGGGCAAGTAGCTCAGTAATGCCTAAACAGATAGCTGATCAGTTAGGGCTCCAATATGAAATAACATCTAAGGGAGTAGTGCAGCTGGATGGGACAGCAATAGCAACAGTTGGGGTGATTAGAAATTTGAGTCTTACCTTGCATGCATGTCCAAATGTTGTTGTCTTACAAGATATATCAGTCATAGACCTTCCACCACTCTTTTCCCTATGTTTATCAAGGGACTTCATTGCCAAAATTGGAGGATATTTGTCCGTTGATTGGTCTCACATGCTATTCAGAACAAGGTATGGAACTAAGGCTACAATTAGGTCAGAACCTATTGCAAACTTCCACATTAAGCCCTATACTCCAAGTCAGATTAATGCCAATTGCTCAGCATTTGATCAAGAAGATCACCCAAGCACTGATGAAACTGACACTAAAGTTGGAAACATCCCATATCTAACTCTTGATGAATGGGAAAACAAGGTGCATGCTTTTGATCCTTATCAAGGAATAGAAGAATCTGAGCTAGGAGTCTATTGTATACATGAAGAAAGTCAACCTATTCCTAGCATCACCAAGCCAAACCAAAAGGATGACAATGAGGTATGGCAGCGGTTTTTTGATGGATCAAGGAGTAGACAAGGCGCAGGAGGTGGAGCCGTGCTTATTTCACCTCAAGGAGTAAAGTATTATTCAGCTTTTAGATTTCAATTTGCATGCTCCAATAACACTGCTAAATATGAAGCCTTGGTGCAAGGGATGCATTGGGCAATCAAGAGAAAAATAAAGAACTTGCAAGTCTTTGGGGACAGTGAGCTGATTGTAAATCAGGTCAAAGGACAGCATGCCGCCAAAAATGATCTACTCAGGTGCTACAAGGACAGGGTATGGGACCTCATGGAAGATTTTGAGCGCTTTGGCATCAAATCCATCCCTAGGAAAGAGAATCAAGCTGCTGACAGGCTTGCAGCAGTAGGGGCAGCCTTTGACATTGTAGAAAACATTCAACAAGATAAGGTACAACCAAACATCCACGTGATTGTGAGGCCTTCAGTGCCGGATAACAATGTCAGTTGGCAGGTATTTGAGAATGACCAGCAAATCATCCACTTCTTGCAAGAAGAAGCTGAGTTCTCAGCTAAGAATCAAGAAAAGTTGGAACAGCAATATGGTGACCAAGTGATACAGCTGAGAACTGACAAGCTGCCCAAGGGACTTATCAATTTGGAGTCCATTTTCAACCCCAATGATCAGTTTAGAAAGGAGAAAGCAAACATTCAGGTCAAGAGGGAAGATTCGGTATCCATCTTGGTAGAAGAGAACAAGCCATTGCAAATTGGAAAGATGACAACTGAGCAAGAAAGGTGTGAGTTCATACAGCTATGTTAAGAATTCCCTGACGTGTTTGCTTGGAGCTATGAAGACTTGAAAGGTTTCAATCCCAACTTAGCTCAGCACACTATCGAATTGGATCCAAATGCTAAGCCTGTCAGGCAGAAACAGAGACCAGTCAATCCACACATGGAGCCTCTCATGAGGAAAGAATTGGACAAGCTGATTGAATCAAGAATCATATTCCCAATCAAGCATTCTAGTTGGGTTGCCAACTTAGTTCCAGTCAGGAAGAAGAGTGGAGAGATCAGGCTGTGTGTTGACTTCAGAGATTTGAATAGAGCCTCTCTCAAAGACCATTATCCACTCCCTTCCATGGAGCAAATATTACAGGTCGTCGCTGGTTCAGAAAGGTTTTCACTACTTGATGGTTACTCAGGCTTCAATCAGATTATGGTAAAGGAGGAAGACCAGTTCAAGACAGCCTTCACAACCAAATGGGGCACATATGCTTACAAGAAGATGCCATTTGGACTGTCGAACGCTGGAGCAACATTCCAGCGAGCTATGGATATGGCATTCAAAGGCTTGATGAAAAAGATAGTGCTGATATACCTGGATGATACTACTGTCTTCTCAAAGAATGCTGCAGACCATCTCTTTCACCTCAAGCAAGTGTTTCAGAGGTGTAGAAAGTTCGGAGTGTCCTTAAATCCTACGAAGTGCATCTTTCTTGCACATGAAGGGAAGCTCCTTAGCCATATTGTCTCCAAGGAAGGATTAGCAATCGATCCAGAGAGGGTTGAAGCCATAAGAGCTCTACCATTGCCAAGCCACAAGAAATCCCTTCAGAGTTTCCTGGGAAGGATAAACTTTGTTCGGAGGTTTGTCCCAGATTTCGCATCCCTTGTCAAGCCCATCACCAAAATGTTAAAGAGAAGCATGGCTTTCAAATGGACGGCAGAAGGCAAGGATAGTTTTGAAGCAATCAAAGAAGCTATCTCCCAGGCACCCACTCTCATCAACCCAGTCTTTTCCAAGGATTTCATCCTCTATGCATTTGGAGGTGATGACACTATTTCTGCCATTCTGGTACAGCAGAACAAAGATAATGATGAACAGCCGATTGCCTTCTTCAGCCAGAGCCTAGGTGACTGTGAAGTGAGGTACTCTTTTATTGAAAAGCATGTGCTTGCAGTAATCAGAAGCTTGAAGAAATTCAAGCATTTAGTCTCAAACAACAAGGTCCAGTTGCTAGTCTCACATGCTGGGGTTAAGGATTTCCTCCTCAACAAGGATTTGAATGAGAAAAGGGCAGGATGGATCACCCGTGTCATGGAGTATGACATTGAGATCAAGATCACCAAGCTGGTAAGAGGCAAAGGTTTCTGTGAGCAGCTTGCTTCCAAACAACCAGACAACCCAGAAGATGAAGAAGACGCTGTCCTGCTATTACAAGATGATCAAAAACAGGAAAATAATGATGTGTCCACTCCCTGTTGGACTCAGAATATGATACATTTCCTACAGACGGGCATGTGCCCTCTAGAAATGAGCAAAGCAAAAAGAAGGTACTTCAGATTACAAGCAGTTCCATATGTACTTGTTGATGGTGTTTTGTTTAAAAAAGACATCAATGGTGTTCTATTGAGATGCATTGGGACAGGTCAGATTGAGAGGATCTTACACGAGTTCCATGACGGGGAGGCAGGAGGCCATTTCACCCCACGAGTAACAGCTCTCAAAATCATGAAAGCTGGTTACTATTGGCCTACTGTATTCAATGATTGCTACTCATGGGTTAAGAAATGCGAGAAATGTGCATTATTCACAGGGAAAGGAAGATTAGCAGCACTTCCCCTTCGTCCAATTTCAGTAGATCATCCATTCATGCAATGGGGATTGGACTTCATTGGAGTCATCAATCCCAATTCGAGTCAAGGCCACAAGTGGATTCTTACAGCGACAGACTATTTCACCAAGTGGACCGAAGCAGTAGTGCTCAAAGAGGCAAGTGAGTCTAACATACTAGATTTTTATGAAGAAATAGTAACCAGGTTCGGTGTGCCGGTCACCATCATATCAGATAATGCATTAGCATTCATAGGTTCAAAAATTACAGAATGGGCTGTCAAGAATGGAATCTATTTGAGCACCTCTTCAAATTATTACCCGCAGGGTAATGGACAGGCAGAGTCCACAAACAAGAATTTGCTAAAAATCATCAGAAGGACTCTGAATGAAAATCAAAGAACATGGCATACAAGGCTAAAATCAGCGTTATGGGCTGACAGGATAACACCAAAGAGGTCTACAGGTAATTCTCCCTACAAGTTGGTCTATGGGAAGGAGGCAATATTGCCTATATCATTAGAATTGCCAGCCTTGGAGCTCATGAAGCAGTTTGAGTTATCTGAGTTCGAACCAATGGAAGTCAGGTATGCAGAATTGATGGAATTAGAAGAAATCAGAGAACAGGCAGTTCAGACGATTGAAAAGGATCAGGCCTTAGTAAAAAGATGGTTTGATAAGAGAGCAAGAGCAAGGACCTTCCAGGAAGGGGACCTAGTTCTGAAATGGGATGCAGATCGGGAAAAACTAGGAAGGCATTCCAAGTTTGATGCCATCTGGAGTGGTCCCTACATGGTCACGGGATGCAAAAATAGTAATGCCTTCCAATTGTCTGCATTGGATGGAAAGGAACTTCCGATTCCGGTTAACGGAACCTATCTTAAACATTGCTATTAAAAAAGAAAAGGTTTGCCCTTGTAAATATTAGTTTAGATTTTTCTTAATTCCTCTAAGTGCGTATGCACTTTGTCCTGTGGTAGTTAGGTTTCTATTTCCCTAAGTGCTTTGGCACAGGTTTTGCTGCTCTCAGGTTGTTTTTTACAGTTCAGAGTGTTGCTGGAGAAGAAGTTGCAATATCAGGCTCGTTTCAGGTCATTGCTTATGACTCTATGCCCAATGGATCGCTAAAAGGCCACTGATATTCTACCTAGCAGGTAGGTGACCCCGCTGAGTCGTCAAAACTGTTGTCAAAATTTCCCCCCCAGGGTAATTTCGATAACATGCATCAGAATATTCAAGTCCCAGGCAAGTAGGTTGATCCAGGAAAAATCGTGAAAATTGGCTAAGTCCTGCTCAAGGACGCCTTTGGGACGTGTGGGACAGAAAGACGCGGATCGGCCGAAAAGCCTCCAGGCGGCCCGCTAAGCATTTGGGACAATCGGGCCAGAAGTACGCGGCGGGCGCGAGAAGCCGATCCGGCCGAAAGAGGAAGAAAAATTGGCTAACTGCTGAGTGGGACAAAAGGGCCCGAACCGGCCGGATCGGCCGAAATGAGAACAGACGGTCCTAAAGCATTTGGGACAAATGGGACAAAAAGACGCGAAGGAGCTGAAAGGGGCGAGAACCAGCCAGATCACGACACGTGTCACAAGGAGAGAAAGGTCCAAAAAGTCAAAGGGGCGAGTTTTCGAGCACTGATCCGAACCAATGGGATAGTGCCACGTGTCCCAGCTAGGGCCCACAAGGAAATTTCAAAAGATAGCCCGCCGAGAGGTGGAGGAGAGAGAGTTGATCAGCGAATCAGAACCTGCCACGTGTCATCCAGGTGGCGAAGCGCGGGAAAATATTTCAAAATCCGTCTTGGTCTGTTCCGTGCCCTAAATCTTCAGATTGTCATATCTTTTGATCCAGAGCTCGGATTTGCACGTTCCTTATATCAACGGAAAGCTTGTGAGATTCTCTACATGATTCCAGGGTCAATCTTGCATTTTGGTTCAGTTTGGAGAGAGAAAATCAAGAAACGCCTCTGGCACGAAATAACAAGCAGAAGTAATGCTTCAACAAACAACTTTAATGCAGCAGATAGTTCGCCGCTTCTGTTAGGCAGCCCGCCGTTTTGCCAGGATCTGCCGCTTCTGCCATAATGAGATGAATTGAATGCAACCTGGAGGTGGTTGGGGTAGATTTGGCTTTCCCTTCTCTCTTTCCTCTCTCATTCTTTCTATATATTGAAAAGAGGAGCTTCTGTTCAAAGGTGGAACATTTTTCTGTTTTGCCTCTCCCTTCTTCTCCTCAGGTGAATTTGTGGAATTCGAACCTCTCATTTGAACTATAATACTATTCTGCCTCATGGCATTTTGTAGTGTATTGTATCAATCTTTGGAGCAAATAATGCATGTCTGTGGATGATTCTCAGCCCTCTCTGTTTTCTTTTTGCATCCTCCTGGTCTTTCACTGCAGGTTTTGTCATCTGTGCATGATCTTATATCACATTCAAATGGTCTGTGTTTACTGGCAAAATAGGTGTTCTTCATTCCTCGGTGCATCACCTCTATTAGCTTAGATTTATTTTATGCATTTTCTTACCTTGTCTCCTTGGTAGATTAGATTAGGTTTTGAGAAAACCCTCTGCATATTTCGTGTGCATCTGAACAGAGGAATAGGAACCAGCCTTCTCTGGAGAATCCTTTCTCATTTTTCAAGTCCCACACTTGGAGAAAGGATTCAATGTTATGCAATCACACTGGATGCCAAGTGATTAACCTAGAAACTTGATCTGCATCTAGGGGTGCTGTGATTTTGCATCAACATGTACACAGTAACAAACCATCCAAAGTTCTTTACAATCATTTTTTACACATTTTAGTTGTAGCTTTAAGAAGCCATATATACCCATAATGTAATTTGATTCCAAATTAGTAGTCTCCCTCTCTAGGTGAAAATGGATCCACAAACATTGGCTTACCGTTGTCTTAAATTTTTTAAATTGGACAAGTAGGTGGGAGTGTTGGAATGTTGTGAGCGATTTTTACTGAAATGTCAGCTAAGTAATCGTTCCATGCTATAAGCAGTGCCTCAATGAAATGTTTTAGTGGTGATAAGTTGTAGACATTGACAAGCCATCCAAAGTGCTTTACAATTATTCTTTACTTAATTTCTCTATAGCTTTACAAGGGCAAATACCTATAATATAATTTGATTCTAAATTAGTAGTCTCCTTCTATAGTTATCCAGACACATTGACTTTACCGATGTCATAGTCAAGTTGTAAAATTGGATGAGTGTGGGGGGTCATTGGAAAGATTTGGATCTAGATGTTTGCAGTCTATTGTGACTGGATTGTATATATTATATTGTAGTAGTTGCAGCAGGAAGCATTATGTTGTATATGTATTTTTAAAAAGTCTCATCTAAAAGTTGCACTGGGATAAATATATTGCATGTGACTCTCTTTAGGATTTTAATTTAGAAAATGTCACTCTCTAAAACCCTAGCAATATATGTTGTTCAAGCTGGTTATTTTATTCTTATATTATTGTTCATTTTATGTTTTTAAATGAAGGATTGCTTTGTCAGTGTAGATCCACTTAAGCGGGTTGAGACATAATTAGATTCTCTTTTAATGGCCATATTGGCTTGTGATGTTGGTTTTGTAATTTCGTTTATGTTCTCATTTGTGCACTCTTTAAATAGTACAATAAACTTTATTCCTAGTTGGTATTCCCTTGGAAGTAGAGCCTTCTTAATTTGGCATTCATTAGACATATGATTTTGTATGAGACATGTCCTAGATATTTCAAGAACATGCCAAAGGGGGGAAATTTATTGTTTTCACTCAAAAAAAGTGAGATGCAAACTATCTTTCAATGTCATTGAGCTAGGCTCTTGGGTGCCAAGCATTGCATGGGGATATTTCATAGGGTCAACGAGAGACGACTCTTGCTAGTTTTCGCCAAGGGTAGTTTAATGCGCTGATTGCCACAGATGTTGTTGCACATGGGCTTGATGTTCCTAATGTCCATTTGGTATAGTTATGTTATACATATTAAAGGTTTTAATTTTTAGGTAAAACTTTAGCTGTAGCTAAATTTAGTAGATCAACTAAAAATAGAGGTTCTTTATTCTGGTTTTTAATCATTTATTAAACTGGAAATTATTTTTTAGAACACTGTTTTCTGGTTATTTTGTGTTACTTTGCTTTTTTTTTATAGATTTAGGTCAAAAGAATCAGTGATTGGTGTTTTTTGGTGCACTACTCTCCATCGAGCTCCTGCATGTAATCTCCTGCAAGCTTACCAAGTTCCTCCTTGAGATGTCCTGGCTCATGCATAACCTGTGTTTGGTTAAGTGCTCACTCGATCTGCAATTTTCTCATGCCTCTATATTGACTAACCACCAATTGCCTTGCTTGGACTCAGGCTCGTTCGTAGTCTAAATGTGGTAGTTTTGTTCGTGATTGCTTCTACTCATGAGCTCGTTTTCGTTGTCGTGGTTTACCTTCCTGCACTCTCGGCGTTGGTTTCACACATATGCGGGCTCGAGTTTACATTGTTTCCTTTTGCATTGTCTGTGCTTTTGCAAGAACGTTTTTTGCATTAGCTCATCTTCATTTGCATTGGTTGGAATCAACTCTGCCATTGTGCATCCACCTTCAGCTCGATCTCATGGCACTAGTTTCGTTCCATTCATCTCGGATTAAAAGATGAGTTTACAGGAGCTTCCCTCAACGTGTCTCAAACCTGTGTGCTTGTGCGTAGATGCCTTTCCTTTGGTTGCATTGGATTGGATTCTCGTTGCATTAGATTACTATTGCTGTGAACATGTAGTCAAATTGTGGGCTCAAATTTATGCTCAACAGTTATTCGCTTGGATTCCACCTGCAATTTGTGTTGTTCAGGACCTCTGTTTGCTATGTGCCCATCTTCCAACGTTTACACCACAAACCTTCTTGTCAACCGTCTCGGGATCCTTTCCCCCAACGTCTCGTTGAGACCCACACCGAGCTCTGTCCACCTGCTTTTCCGCCTCCAACCGTCTCCAACTCGGATTTATTGGTAAGTTTATTTCATACCATTTCGTGGGTGCTTTTTAAAATAAAGGTAAGCTTTTTAAAATCTATTTCTATTAATAGATATTAATAGAAATTAGTTTCTTTTAAATTTAATAGATTTTAATAGATCTTAGTAAGTTTCCTTTAATAGATCTTAATAGATCTTAACCGAAAAATTCTAAATTGTAAGTGGAAACAATTTAAAATTTGATTTCTTTTAAAAAGGAAAGTATTTAAATATTTAATTAGGATTTAATTTTTAATTAGATCTTAGTTAATTAAAATTAATTAAATTTAATTATATTAAATCTAGTTTTATTAATTTCAAATTGACCTCATTTACGATTAGATAAAATATTTAAAATCGTCCTTTGCTTTAACGTTAATTATCGTTTTTAAACTCGCACAACTTTAAAATTAGCTAAATTAGGCATTTCCAAATGATAATTTTAAGTGCTATTGTTGATTTTTTTACTAATCATGCGCTCAAGTGTGCAGTAACACTCCAAGCTCCTATTTGTCTTCTGCGTGCTTTTCTGGCATTTTGAATATCTCTTGGACTCATCTTGAGTTTGTTTAAAACATTGTATTTTACCCTTATCTTTGTTTGCAACTAGTGAGCGCATCCGCCACAGTTTGCAGCAAGGGGGTATCCTTTGCGATATGAGATGTTTTTCTCACAACCAGGATTTGATTTCACCTCCTTCCTAGTTTTTTGCAATTGTGCTTGTGTACGGTGTCACTTTGTTGTGCTCCACGAAACACGATTGTGGTCTCCTCTCTTGCGCCTTATTATGCTGATTGCAAGGCGAGTTACCAAGTGTTTCAGGATACATGCTTGGACCTGATTGTATTCAACACACTAAACTATAAAGTGCTGAGAGAAGGGGGTTATTATATTGTCCTGAGTGGTTGTGATTCTTTTGTTTCTTTTCTACATTCTTTCTCTCTCTTCACTATGGATGCACTTTCAATTCCTTTGCTTACGCCATTCAACTGCTTCGAATGGAGATCAAAAATAATTATGAAACTAAGGGGTAAAGGGTTATTCCGCATCACCATGGGAACTGAGACTGAACCAGATGATGACCCTGAAAAATCTAAGTGGTTAAACCGTAGTGATGAAGCTTTAGGTATTCTTTGCATGTCTGTTTCTCCCAACTTTCTCTTCCACATTGAATCATCCGAAACACCTAATTCTGCGTGGAAAACATTAGATGGAATGTTTGGACAACAAGATGACATGAGAGCGCATGAGTTGGAAAACGAACTACTAGGGTTAAATCCTAGTGATTTTGAAAACCTACAAGCATTCTTCTCTAAGTTTGTCCACACTAGATTGTTGTTAAAATAATGTCAAGTAGAGAAGAAAGATTCTCAACTGATCTTGTTGATTCTCTCTAAGTTATGTCCTGAATATTCTTTCTTTGTGTCAACTTTTTACGCTACAAAATCTACCTTGGGCAAGGATTGGAATATGCCCTCCTTTGACTATTTTTCGTCCCAACTCATTCAAGAACAGGACAAACTCATTCAAATGGGGTCTCTCAAGTCCAAGTCACATGCCCTTGTAGCAAGTACTAGTAAGGAAAAGAAGGCTGAAAAGAAGAAAGAAAAAAAGGATCAACCTAAGAAGGAAACCAAGACAACAACTAAATTTAACACGAACACTTAGACTTCTGAGCCTAGAGCATAGAAAGACAAGTATTTATGTTCCTATTGCAAGAAGCCTGGTCATAAAGAGCACATGTGTATGAGAAAACAATTTGATCACTGTACTCATTTACTTGAGAAAAATCAAATAGGTGTTCCTGAGTCTATCAAACAAAATGCTCCGAAGGCCGAGACTTCTACTACAAAAGGTTCTAAATCTGATAAGAAGAAAGGAGAGGCCCTTGTAGCCAAAGTTGCTCCTTCATCGACGTGAATTATAGATTTCGATGCCTCGCACCACATGGATTCTTCACATGTTGAGTTCTCCAACATCGAGCCTTATGGTATGTCCCAAATCATGATGGGTAATGACACGACAATATCAGTTTCTGGTAGTGGATCAGTAGAGATGGATGGGGGAACATTCAACCAAGTGTTGAGTGTTTCTGATCTCTCTACCAATCTCCTATCGGTTTACCAAATTACTCACCTTGGTGAAGGAATGCGAGTGGAATTTGGTCCTAACTCAGTGATTATTCATGAGCTTAACGATGACACTATAGTGGCTGAGGGAAAGGCGGATCATCGTTCATGGTTGTATACCTTTTCCCACTTTACTTATGATTCTACGCCCACTGCCTTGCTCACTCATGCAAATGAGGTTAGTAAGCTATGGCATGAGCATTTCAGACATCTAAATTATCGCTACCTTGAACAATTGATCCAAAACAAAATGGTCAATGGGTTATCTCATGTCAATTTTTCTAAGGGTCTTTGTGAGGGTTGTACCCTTGGAAAGCATCATGAAAATAACTTTGACAAAGAAAAATCTTGGAGAGCTACTTGTCCTTTGGATCTTGTTCACAATGATATTTATGGTCCATTTCCATCTCCTTCGTTTACTAGAGATCTTTATGTGCTGACCTTCATTGATGACTATTCGTGATATACTTGGGTATATTTTCTTAAGCTTAAGTCTGAAGTCTTTGAACATTTTCAGAACTTTAAGGCTCTTGCTGAGAAACAAGGCGAAATAGTCTATTAAGGTTCTTCGAACCGACAATGGAGGTGAATATGTAAAAAATAGGTTCATGGATTTCTGTACTTCTGAAGGGATCTCCTTGCAGCATACAGTTGCTTATAACCCTTCGCAGAATGAAGTAGAAATAAGAAAGAACCGTACTCTTAAGGAGATGGCCACTTGTATGATTCATTTGAAGTCTCTTCCTCTGCAGTATTGGGCTAAAGCAGTGTTTTGTGCTAATTACATTCAGAACCGTGTTCCACACAAGGCAGTAAGAGGGATGACACCCTTTAAAGCCTGGTTTGGATGCAAGCCTGATGTTGAGCACTTTCAAGTCTTCAAATCCAAGGGTATGGCTTAGATTCCCAAGAAGAAACGCAAGGCATTGGAACCACAATCCAAACCTTGTATCTTTGTAGGGTATCCTGATGGCATGAAGGGATATTGATTTTTGAATCCTACTTCTCATGAGCTTTATATTGAGAGAAGTGTTAAGTTTGATGAGTCTTCTTCGACTTCTAATTCTCTACCTATTGAGGTTCTTCAGCTTGCTGATTCGGATTCTGACTCATTAGATGATGATGTTGTTGAGCGTGCTCCTCTTCCTGATCCTCCCGACCATCAGAGCCTTGAGTCTTCCGATTCTGGTAGTAGTGATGGCGAGGACTATGTCCCTTCTCACTCGAGTGATGAATCTTCTGACTCAGAGCTTGATCCTCTTGGTCCTCTTTGGGCTAGGAAAACTTTGCAAAGTCCTGGATATTTAGTTGGAGATACTTTGGATATGAGACGTACTCGCTCAGATTTTGTTGGACCCCACTCTTTCTTTACCTTTGCCTCTAATCCACAATTTTTTTGGGAGGCTTCTGGTATTCTTGAGTGGGATTCTACCATGGATGAGGAGTATTCCTCTCTCATGAAGAATGATACTTGGGATCTCATCCCTCTTCTGAAAGGAAGAAAAATCGTTTAGTGTAAGTGGGTGTTCTAAACAAAGCATGGAGTAGATGGAGATGTCGAAAAGTTTAAATCGCGATTAGTAGCTAAGGGTTTCTCCCATATAGCTGGGGTTGATTATACTGAAACCTTTGCTTCGGTTGCGGATATGACTTCTATTCGATTGACCCTAGCCATTGCTACAACAAACAGATGGAAAGTCCATCAAATGGATGTTAAGAGTGCCTTCCTTCATGGTGACCTAGAGGAAGAGATCTACATGGAAAAACCTCCAGGTTATGTCCATGATCCCTCCCTCGTTTGTAAGTTAAAGAAGTCTCTTTATGGCCTTAAACAAGCCCCTCATGCTTGGTATGCCAAGATGGACTCCTTTTTACTTACATCAGGGTTTACTAGGTGTCACTCTAATCCAAATGTTTATGCTCTATGGAAAGATGTTTCCATACTCATTCTTTTTCTCTATGTTGATGAATTGTTGATCACAGGAAGCTCTTCCTCTATCATTGATTATGTGAAGATCACCTTGGCCAATAGGTTTTCCATGACTAACTTAGGTCTGCTTCATTACTTGTTTGGGATCCAGATTTCACAATCTGACTCGGGAATTTTGATTTCGCAACCTAAGTATGCTCTTTACTTGCTTTCTCGTTTTCAGATGTCCAATTGCAAGTATTCTCCTACTCCTTTTCTTTCCGGGGTTAAGTTGGTTTTTTATTGTACTCTACTCCCTTGGTTGATGGTACCCTTTATCAACAATTGGTGGGGATCTTGATTTACTTGAATCACACTCGACCAAATTTATCTTATGTTATTGGGATCATGTCCAGATTCATGTAGGAACCACCTGAGCTGCATTGGAAAGTAGCTAAACAGATCCTTCATTATGTGCATGGCACCTATACTGATGGCATTCACTATTTTGGAGGGGTGGATACTGATGGAAAATAGCTAAGTAGATCCTTCATTATGTTTATGTTCAATTCTTTCATTCTTTTTTCTCTCCTTGTATCCATTGCACATTGCAATGGCCAGCTCTTATTCATCTGATGTACTCTACTCTGAGAACTGGGAGGTCACTTTGGAACCCCCTTGCTATATAAAAATATTTTTACTGGATTTTTCTTTAATTCCATCTACATCACCAGAGTTATATGATAGTAGCTTATGCTTTTGTAGTAATAACTAGTTCTCTTTATTCTTTTCTCAGATAATTCTTATTTCACTTGTAAAACAGAGAAAACCCTGTTGCAACTTTCCTTTCCTCGGATTTTCTCCCAATATTATATACCCTCATGGTTTGCATATATCAATCCTTTCCAATGTTTATCTTGGTTTATTTTTATGTAATTTAAGCTTGATTATACAGACCTCCACCTTTGGTTTACGATGCCACTGCCATCTATTATTTTCAGGAATTTTTAAGAGTTGTAGTAGCAATTCCATGATGTATTGGAGATCTATGACTTGGGTAGTATGATATATATTGAGAGGGAATTTTATAGAATTGTTTTGACTATTAAGTCAAGGAGAAGTAGGGAAAATCGAGCAAGCAAACATATATTCATCCTGCAATCAATTACCTATTATGTCAAACATATATTCACCCCGCAATCAATTACCTATTATGTTAGTAAGAGAGTCATTTCTATTGTGGAACCACTCCCAAAATAATTCGTGACATGATAATACATTATGTTTGGTGTTTTAGTATGGAATAATAAAAATGTGCACTAATATTGAAGATTGAAATTTATAAACTGGATTATGTAAAGCGTAGCCTTATAATAAACCTAAATGTAAAATTATTTAAGTGTTATTGTTGCCTCCTCTAAAAATGATCTATATGGATAATTGTTCGTCACCTCACCCTAGATAGTTTTAGTGTTGGGGAGTAATATACCCCAAGTAAATGGGCCAACGTCTCTAACATTTCTTCTTCCATGGAATATTATCTGTAAAAATACTGATTGAATTATATTTAAGATTCCACATTTCATAATGATAGTAATAAAAATTTTTGGAAAGATTTTGCATCATAATTGATGTAAGAACACTTTAGGGTAAAGATAATCTTGCATCACTTCAAAATATTAATAGTTAAGTTTTTGAATTTTCTTGACATTTTGGTTTTCATGGAGACAAATTTCAAATAAAACTAAATTTGAACACCACTATAAATTGTAAAAAACATCAATTTTTCGCTCAAATGCACATGACAAATTGTTCTTTTTTGTGTTTTTGGTCTAGTTGATTTGAGAAAATATTGTCAATTTTTGTGGCACAAAAGTGATGCAAAGATGAAGCAACTAGACAATTTTTATTTGTGTCAAATATGCATTGCAGTTGTACCATTATACCACCAACATAGTGCTACATTTTAGCCACACAAAAGTAATGCAAAGATGAAGCAACTAGACAATTTTTATTTGTGTCACGTATGCATTGCAGTTGCACCATTATACCACCAACATAATGCTACATTTGAACCATGCAAAAGTGATGCAAATCAATATTTATGTCATTATTTGATGATACAAAAATAATGCAAAATTTATTCATTTTTAAAAATACATATAGTTTAATTATTTGTAACTATAAATAATTATTTCTAATTATAAATAATTGTATTGTATTTGTTTATGTATTATTTATGGATATTAGGATAATTATATTTTATTATACTAAATATTTCATAATATTTAAATATATTTGATTTAATATTTAAAGATTAATAATATCAATGTAAAAAGAGAAAATTTAATAATATTCTAATGTTATAGATAATAAAAAAAATATTATATTTCAATTCTAACTTTTTTATACAATAATGTATTATATTACAATTCCAAGGAGGTGCCAAAATATTGGTTCCAAATTAGAAATCAAATAATATAGAGCTAGATCTTAAATGTTAGTAACACCACTTTTTGATTCGGGAGTTGAATTTGGTGTTTTTAATACAAAAAATATGAGTTTTCATGGATAGAGTTATCATTTTGAGGTCACATTTCTCATTGAGATGACAATGATGTGGCCTTTTCCTAACAATCGTGGGAGTGAATTATTTCCTTCCCTAGCAATGATGTGGCCTTTCCCTAGAAAAATTCCTAACCATCTAAGTCAAACCATTGACAATACGTGATAGAATGTTTCTTTTATTCGTCACTCTATTTAATAAAGGATAATAACATAGTCATATGCAACTGAAACTAAAACTAAAAATAAATGTAAGTATGTCTTATGTATTACATTTTGCTTCTAATCAATGCACCATAGAATATAGACTAGCAATAACACATTAGGAAGGTGCTAAGATAAATCTAAATAGATACTAAAATGTCATAATTGTGTACACACACATACACACACAAAATTTATTAAAACTATGAAAGAATGAGGTACTGTAGGGAGGAAATAGTATATTATAATATATCGCGAGTTGTTAATATAATGTCATTAATATATTTAGTTTGTTGCCTATAAAAGCTACAAATTGTATCATCCCAAATAAATTTCAAATAACATATACACATATTTTAATATATTAGTAATGTACTAAATAGCTCCACCATTGTGTTAGAAAAATACTTTAATTTTGTCCTCGTTTTTTTTTGGAAAAAAAATTAAAACAAAAAAAAAGCAAGTCGTTTTTCATACATAGGTTATTTTTAAATAGATGTTCCTAGTGTTAGGAAAAACTAATAAAGCAAATAAATCAAAACCTTTGTATTGCACAAAAGCATGTGCTAATTTTAGGAGAGTGGAGTGTTTTATTGTTAGATGAAAGTCATCTATTTATTAGAGGCAATTGTAAGTGTTTTGATATAACACATTCAGAGATTGTATTAAGCCGAAGATCTGACAAGGAAGAAGAAATATATGCACATAAGTGCTGATATGAGTTCGCAATAATCTATTTTATTTGCAATTATTTATTTTATTTCTGTTAGTTGTTATTTTATGTGCCTAATTTCTACAAATTGGTATCAGAGCGTAGATTTTTTTAGAAGGTTTTTAATTGACAATAGGTTATGGCTTCTATATCCGGTCTGTAGACACCGCAATTTACAGGAAAGAATTACGAGTATTGGTCATTAACCATGAAGGAACTATTTAGATCCCAGGATGTGTGGGAAATCGTAGAGAATGGGTACATAGATCCCACAAATTCAACATCATATAACACACTCTCACAGGAAGAGAAAGACACTTTGAAGGAATTAAGAAAGAAAGACAAAAAAACTATTTTCTTCATTCATCAAGCCATGCATGAAAACATCCTACCTAGAGTGGCAGAAACCAGTAAAGCACAAATTGTGTGGGAAACTCTCCAAGTTGAGTATCAAGGTAAAGAGAAAGTAAAAACCGCAAAGCTACAGTTAACTTCGTAGAGATTTTGAAAATATGTCAATGAAAGATTCAGATTTCGTAGAATCATTCTTTACTTTTGTAGTTGGTTTAGTTAATCAAATCAAATCTCATAGTGAAACTATTGAGGACAAAAGGATTATTGAAAAATTGCTTAGAAGTTTGCCTGCAAAATTTGATCCTTTGGTAGTTGCTATTGAATAAACTAAGGATCTAAATCAGTTTTCAATTGATGAGTTGCATACATCACTAATAAATCATGAACAAAGGTTGAATACATCACATGCAGTTTTAGATCAAGCTTTTTCATCATAGATATCAGGAAATCATGGAAGAGGAAGAGGAAATTTCAGCCCTAGAGGCAGAGGAAGAAGTTCATCTAGAGGACGCAACAACGGTCCATCAAACTCAAGTGGAAGAGGACATAGTCAAGAGTACAATCATAATCATTTTTTAGGTCCGAGATAGGATAAGTCGCATATGCAGTGTCACTATTGCAAGAGGTATGGAGACTATTTTTATGAATGCAAGAAAAAACAGTATGATCAAAGTCAGGTTGGGAACTCTACTTCAAGCTCCATGTTTATTGCATCCACAAAGATTGATAAAGCATCATCTATTGAGTGTACTCTATCATAAGAGAGTCCTGGTGATGAGTGGTATTTGGATTCTGGTTGTAGGAATCACATGTCAGATAACTTAGATTTATTTTCTAATTTAGATGAGTCAGTAAAGATATAATTTACCCTCAAGAATAATAATACAGTGACTGTAAAAGGAAAAGGAACAATCAACATTCTAACTAAAAAGGGGCAGCAAAAGATTATGTACGATGTTTATTATGTTGCAGGTTTGAAGCATAATCTTATGAGAATTGGTCAATTGGTACAAAAGGGATACAAAGTTTACATTGAAGACAACGAATGTGTGATCATGGATAAAGCTCCAAGTACCAAGATGATTTTTAAAGTGAATATGCCAAGAAACAGAATGTTTCCTTTGAAGATTATACCAGCAACATCTAGAATTCATACCACAGATCGGTATGGAGCTAAGGAGATTGAATTATCTTTTCAGTCAGTTGAAAAAGATGAATTGTGGCTATGACATCTCAGGTTTGGTCATTTAAACTTTGGTGGTTTTAATTTATTGCACAAAAAAAATGGTGAAAGGTTTTCCTTTGATTCAGAAACTAGATAGAGTTTGTGAAGGTTGTATTTTTGGGAAGCAACACAGAGAGTCCTTCCCAGTTAGAAAAACAAAAAGAACAAGTGCACCAGTTGAAATTGTTCACTCAAATTTATGTTGACCGATGCAAACAAATTCTATTGGAGGTTGCTCATATTTTATGACATTCATTAATGACTATATAAAGAGGACATGGGTGTACGTTTTGAGACACAAATCAAATGCTTTTGATATATTTCAGCAGTTCAAGGCTTTAGTGGAAAAGAAAAGTGGGTACTACATCAAATTTCTGAGTACAGACAGAGGAGGTGAGTATATTTCCAATGTTTTTCTGAATTTTTGCAAATATTGTGGTACACACAAGTAGTTTACTTCCAGGTGTTCACCACAACAGAATGGTGTGGCAGAGAGAAATAATATAACCATCATGGAGATGGCGAGAAGTATGATGAATCCAAAGCATATTTCAAATTAGTATTGGCAGAAGCAGTATCAACTGTTGTTTACATCATAAACAGGTGTCCAACAATTTTTTTTCGAAACATGGTTCCTCAACAAGCTTGGACTAAGAGGAAACACAATGTTTCTCATTTTAGAATTTTCAGTTGTGTGGCATACACACATGTGCCTAATGAGCTAAGGAAGAAGTTAGAAAACAAAGGAGAAAAGTGCATATTTGTTGGATATTCAAAGAATACAAAAGCTTACAAGTTGTTTAATCCATTTACCAGAAAGGTCATAATCAACAAAGATGTACAGTTTGTTTAAAATTGTAACATCTTGGTCATGACTATTACTATGATGAATTCCACTTTTGACATTGCAAACGTTGACATGTGATTTATCTTAGGAAGGTGTATTCTTTTGACATTAAAAATCATGTTTGCAATGGATGAGTTATTACTGCTCAGAATTTGTGCTTGCTGTAATTCTGTTTACTTGGAAGCAAGGCCATTCTATTTTGTGAATAATAAGTCATAAATTTGTACTGTTGTTTTGACAATTCTATATGATAACAACACACCTTGAATCAATTTCATTGATCTAAGGTATTCTTTTGTTCTTCTTTGTTGTCATCTTGATAATTGACATGCTGAATGAAACATGTTATGGAATCGAGTAGTGTTTTGGCGTAAATTGTGAAGGAACCAGGTTCAGGTGTCCTTACTTGGCACCATGTTGCAAACTCTAATGTTTACCCTAGTGGATTTTTTACCTAAGGTGATAATACTTTTATAAGATCTATTACTGAACTATTTTGGGTTGACGCCTAAAACTATGTTGTAGTGCCTTACCCTATATGGATTCTAACCTAAGGGGTTATTACCTAACCTAATATGGTATGTGATATAGTTATGGGGTTTGAACTAACCTAAGATAAATTTTAAAGACCTAAGATCTAAGATGTAAACCTAAATATTACTAAGATGAAAGGGGACATATGGGTTATGTGGAAAATAGAAGGTTGGTAGCGGTGGTTTTTAAGGTATTAATGAGAATTAAATCTCAGTCCTTACATCCTAATCTGCCAAGTTTGGTGGAGGCAAGGAAAGTAGGTGGGATGCCTAGCTAGAATCTTTGCTAAATTTAAAAATGCATGTTAGTTTTTGAAATAAACTTCGCCAAATTCGAAGTGGCGGTGGCGTAAGGAAAGAGAGGGAATTTGCATTCAATGCATTCAATAGCCTTGGGCTTAATTAAGGAAACCACCTAGGAGTTGGGCAGATGGAACTGGGAAAGTTTTTGGTCATTCTGGTCCTTCTGGTTTTTGCTCTGCATGTGGTTTTGGTTCTTCGAACCAGCAAGTCTGTTATCGATCCATTGCGATCTTGAGCATCCCCGAACTGTTTTTGAACCTATGGAAACATGGAGGCAGTTGGGAGATTTGGTTGTTGACATTGTTTGAAAAGAAGATATTCTTGAGAAGCTCGACTGGAGATCTTCTGCAAATCAACAAGAAAATTTATCAGACATGATAGGCTCTTCTTATTAAATAGTTCTTATTTTTATTAAACGTCTTCATTAAAAGAACTCTGCTCTCATTGAAACAAATGGTTTTGTGTAAATTCCTTGGTGTATTTTTTCGTGATCTTCTGCTTGAGTTTGTTGTTTGGAAAAGATTCAATATGGGTATTTTCTTGATGCATATGTGAGTCAATCATGTTTATCTTATTTGAAACTAGAATGTTGCTTAAGTCGTGTGGACTTTTGATCTCCTATGCTAAAATGGGGTTATGAAAAACAATGATTGTTTTAAGATTTGATCAGGGTTATCTTCCCTTGCTAAGAGAAGGTAAGAAAATCGATGCTTTCAGTTGAAACTGGAAGTGGGTGTAAATTTTATCACTGTTGTTACAGTCATGATGAAATGGGTGTTTGGATTGTTGTTTTCTTGTGGATTCAACTTGTTGAGTGTAACAATAGCTAAGTTATTTCACTTAGATCTTATACGTTGTGATTTCTGGGACCTCTATTGACTGTGCAGAAGCTTGAGTCACTGCTATGAGGGGAGATAACCTGAGTTTTGGTTCTTTGATTTTGAAATTTCTTTATGCATGGTAGCACCTGTCTGAACATGCAAAATGTTAATCTAGTTGCTCATATTTGTAAGGTGGGTGAAGACTGTTAAAGCCTACTTGTTTTGGATCTGGACGATTCTTTTGCTTTAACGATTTGATGACAGGGTTGATAGTTGTCCTACTATCGTAAATTGGGGAAGGGGCGTTATAGTATTCTCTTCTTTGTTGAACTCGACTTTGAGTGTCTGGTTGGAGTCTTGTCGTTTTGGTTATTTTTCTCTGTGATTGGTTCGGAGCTTGAAACTTTTTCCCAACTTGTATGCTACTCCTTGATTTCTGTGAAAAAATTAAGGGGTCTGGGTGACTTGAAGATGGGTTTGGGAAGGCAGAATTGTTTTTATTATTTCGTTTGTATGTATTGTCTTTGAAAAGAAATCAAGATCTCTCTTGGAAATTCTAATTTGTCATTGTTCTTTTCCACTCTCTGATTGGAAAAGGAGAAAGCTTCTTTATTGATGCTTTTTGTGTTGGAAAGAATTAAATAATTTCATTTCTGAGTTTGTTGCTTTAAAAAATTGCATCAGTTTTGTGTGGCAGTGATTGTTCTCTTTATTTGATGAGAAACCCTCTCTTCGGCTATGTCTTGCTAGTTTCAGTTGTTATTCTCATATTGATTCAATTTCAACCTTGTTGTTTTGCGTGGCGGTGGTCGTTGAATTTTGATGCTATTAGGTAAGGAGTCATTCAGTCTTCTTGGAACATCAGCTATGTTTAACTTTTTAATAGGATGGATTATTGGAAATGTGAAAGGATTTCTTCGAAATGTAATAGGATTTGATCGTTGTTTTTCTTCAAAATGTGAAAGGATTTGCTTTCTATTCTTTCTCTTCTCTAAATTGTTGAATCCAATGTTGTCTTCGTTGAACACCAAAGGATGACTTAAGTTGATTTCCTTTCAACTATTTGTTGTTTCTCATCTTTACTAACTCTGTTGAGGCTAAATGGGTAATTGGATGGAAAACCTACATTTCTTATTCCTATTGATTTGATAAATTGAAATTGAATTGAAAATTGGATTAAGTGTTGGAAAGATGGGAATTCTTGTTTTAGGATGTTGTTGGTTCATTCTAAATTCCATTCTTTAAAGGTAAAATTAATTTGACCTTTTATATTAAATGAGAATTATGTTAAAATATAAGTATTGTTATTCATTGTTCCTTAAAAATCATTCTCTTCTGAGAACTGTTAGAGTTATTATTCTTCTTGAACCTTTTTTTAAATCAAGAATGAACTATAGACATTATAGTATGAAATAGATAAGTAAACTGGGATGTAATATTACTTATATGTTGTATATTTTCTTATGAAATTGCTGACTTAAGAATGTTGATTGATCATGATCCTTACTTGAAGTAATGTGGATTGTTCATGTGATCTCCCTTTTTTATCCTTATTTCTTATGTGATATCTATCTGAATTGCTTAAATGTTTCATAAAAGCAGAGTTTTTTTTATGAGACAGTTAGTCAAAAGCACATCGTTTTAATGTTTAGTGTTTATCATGCTCAATTTGATGAACTGACCCTTGCTAGTAATTTTTACAGATGGATTCCGTAAGTGATAAAAGAAGACAAGTTCTAGTATGATGATTCATGTGTTTACTTAAAGGCTGCATCTTTAATGAGGAATTATTATTCTGTTTGAGATGTAATTGAAAAAGGGAAAAGTTGTAAATTTTACTTAATCTTATCAATGTTGATTGACATGAAAGATGCATGAAATGTTTAGATCTATAAAATATGTATTTGTTTGATAAATGGAAAAGGGATTGAGTGTTATTGATCTTTGATGTGCCATTATCTTTTGGGCTTACTGCAAGGGGATTGTAAACTTATTCTTATTCTCTTGTAAACATATATGTTTTGGATTATTTCAGTTAGACTCAAATGAAATAGAGAAAAAGAGTATTGATACTCTATTCTACTCTTAATTGCAACTTTTAAGTTGGCATGCATAGATGAACACTCAACTAGGTCAATATGGTTTATTCATTGACAATAATAGATAAGTAAATTACATATGGTTTTTGTATAAGTAATTGTTGCAATGGACCCTAACGAATATATGTTAAGGGAAAGACAATTAGTCTTCAAAATTAAATATTCGTTACTACCCTTTTTGGGTATAATACCCCAGGGATATTCAGTAAGAGGAAATTATACCTCTTCTTAATAAACCATAAATTGAATTAAGGTAATGGAAAATGGATGAATATATATATATATATATATATATATATAAGAATTAGACTTCATTTTAATGAAGCCCAAGGAGTCAGAATCTAAATTCAGTCAAGCGTAAACTTGGTCAAGTTAAGTAAGTTAGCCTTTTTGTTGTTAAGTTGATTTGGATTGTAAGCCTGAAACTTAAGTTAATAGACCAATGAATGAAACACAAACCTCCAAGAAGAGGGATTGGTTGCATATTAATTTACATGGCAATTATAAGTCATTAATGGTTAGCAACCGTAATGATCGAAGAGGTTAGAAATTCTGCAGGGTTGTTGAAACTAAATCTAAAATTAAAAGGATACGAAAGTATTTAACCTCTTAGTCGAATATGTACTTCTAGATGAGGTGGTTCCGTAGGATGTTGGTACACGCCAACTGCAATAATGTTTCATCATGAAGACGGGCCTTCATGAGGACACAATGTTGCAGCTGACATGTCGCAACACCCTTCCAAATCAGATCATCTAGGTATATATAAACTCAGACTTGACTTGGTTACACTCTAGGTCAGTTTAGGAACATGAATTTGTATAGGGAAGGACTCCCAATGACTAAAGGTAACTAGACACATGCAATCGACCTAGGTCGATTGAGTATGTCTATGTACCCCTAATCACCACGAGTGGTCCTCTATACCAATCTATGTTACTAATTTGGGTTATGGTAAAGCCTTGAACAAGAGGACTGACAGGAGTCAGTAAAGACCATTCTAGATAACAGATGAAGTGGGGGTGAAGGACGTATTCTATCGACAAGTATTCTATCTAGGAATATGATCATGCAGAGCATGTGAAAATATTTGGCCAAAGTATCGCAAGCTGCTGGTTGCGTTGTCCTATATCACCTAGTTTAAGAAGTAGGATTTTAGATGAATATTGGTAATAAATATTCAGATAGGCCTCTTAAACGAAACACTTCAATACCCCGAAAAGGGTAAAAGAACCAAGTATACTTAGTATACAATATATTGAATCAACACGAAGGATCAGTAAGAAACCGAGTCATGAAATGAGAGATTGATGAAACTTCGAGTCATGAAATGAGAGATTGGCAGTTCATCAAGTCATTACAACTGCATATGGTTATCTGTTATGAGATTGATTGGCATGGAATATGTGTTCTAAATCATGATCATTTAGAATAGAGAACATTATTTAAAAACTTGAAATGTGTGTTCTAAATTATGATAATTTAGAACAGAGAATGCTATTAAAAAAAAATTCCCTTATTTCTAAAGATTTAAAATGGGAATGTTACAAAAATGAGGCACAAGATGGAGGTATTAAAAAAACGGTCAGTGTAGTAACAACTATTCCTCATGATGATATGGAAGATGAAAGCATAGAGCAACAAGGTATTATATCTTCTTCAAATCTTGGACATGCAACACAAGTTGTAGCATAAGCTACACCTCCATCTACATCTAGGATATCTCAAATATTTCAGTCATCTTTAATCATCCAAAATACACCACAAAAAACACCAGAAGCAACTCCTTCAGTACAAAATAGTCCATCATCAAATATCCCTTTGCAGCGGAAAAGGAGGAGTCTTAGTGAGATTTATAATGTTTATACAACTAATGATTTTTTAGTTTTTGCATTGTTTTCTCAAGCTACAGATCCAGTATACTTTGAAGAGGCTATAAAAAGGGAAGTTTAGGTTCAAGCCATGGATGATGAGATAGATGCTATAGAGAAGAATCAGACATGAGAATTGGTAGATCTTCCAGAAGGAAAGGACGTGATATGAATGAAGTGGGTCTATAAGACCAAATATATTGCTAATGGTAAAGTACAGAAACATAAAGCAAGGTTGGTTTCTAGAGGGTTTTCACAACAATATGGAGTAGATTACAATGAGACATTTGCACCTGTAGCACGTTTGGACATGGTAAGAATGGTTTTAGCAACTGTAGCTCAAAACAAATGGCCTATTTATCATATGGATGTAAAATCAGCATTCTTGAATGGTTTTCTTGAAGAAGAAGTTTATGTGAGTCATCCAGAAGGTTATGAGATTGAAGGTCATGAAGGAAAGGTATACAGGTTGAAAAAAGTGCTCTATGGTCTCAAACAAACACCTAGAGCTTGGTATAGCAGGATTGATTCTTATTTGATACAGAATGGTTTCAGTATGAGCATTAGCGAGCCTACCTTATACATCAATATTAATGAGAAAGGTAAAATTTTGATTGTTTTTTTATATTTGGATGATTTAATCATCACTGGAAATCTATCTACAAATTCATTCAAATCAGCTATGAAGAAATAATTTGTGATGACAGACCTAGGCCTCATGCACTATTTTTTGGGCATTGAAGTTCAACAATTAGAAGTTGGAGTTTTTATTTCACAAGCAAGGTATGCTAATGATTTTTTGAAGAGATTTAACATGTTGAACTATAAGCCAATGCCAACACCTGTTGTAGTAGGTTTGAAGTTAAGAAAATATGAAAAAAAATCATTTGTAGATTCAACATTTTTCAAAAGGCTAGTTGGAAGTCTCATGTATTTGATGGACACAAGGCCATATATTATGTATAGTGTGAGCCTCATCTCAAGGTTCATAGAATCTCCAAAAGATTCACATTGGCAAGCTGGAAAAATGATTTTGAGGTATGTATGTGGAACTAAGAATCTTGTAATTTTCTATTCAACATCGGATGAGTTCAAACTCATAGGTTACATAGACAGTGATAGTGCTGGAAGTATTGATGATAGAAATAGTACATCCGATTATGATTTTCACTTTGGAAGAGGTGTAGTTTCATGGACATTGAAGAAGCAACCCATAGTCACACTATCCTCAGCAGAAGCAGAGTATGTAGCAACAACATGAGAAACATGTCATGTTGTTTGGATGAGAAGAATGTTGAAAGATCTGAGGTAGAATCAAGAGGATGCTACACATATTTTTTGTGACAATAATTTAGTAATAGCATTATCCAAAATCCATGTTTTTCACAAGAGGAGCAAGCACATAGACACAAGGTATCACTTCATTGGGGAGTTGGTTAATAATAAGAAACTTTGTCTTGAATTTTACAGATCCAAAGATCAGTTTGCTAATATTTTTACGAAAGCTTTGGGAAATGAAATTTTTGAGTATTTGAGAAGTTGTTTGGGATTTTGTGATTAGGAATATGTCAAATTTGGAAGTGCACACTCAGCTCCAGAATAATAAAATTTGGAAGGTCAAAATTAAGGGGGAGTGTTAAAAAAATACTTTAATTTTGTCCTCGCTTTATTTTTTGGAAAAAAATTTAAAACAAAAAAAAGTAATTCACTTTTCATGCATAGGTTATTTTTAAATAGATGTTCCTAGTTTTAGGAAAAGCTAATAAAGAAAATAAATCAAAATCTTTGTATTGCACAAAATCATGTGCTAATTTTAGGAGAGTGGAGTGTTTTATTGTTAGATGAAAGCCATCTATTTATTAGAGACAATTGTAAGTGTTTTGATATAACACATTCAGAGATTGTATTGAGTCAAAGCTCTGACAAGGAAGAAGAAATATATGCACATAAGTGTTGATCCGAGTTTGCAATAATCTGTTCTATTTTCAATTCTTTATTTTATTTCTGTTATTTGTTATTTTATGTGCCTAATTTCTACACATTGGCCATACTTAGGTGGGGAAATTCATAAATGGGTTGTGGATGGCTTTGGGCGTACTAAATTTGTGGAATTTCATGAATGCGGTTTTGATTTCCAATGTAATAAGGAAACTCATATCCAACTTTCTTAGCTTTGTTCACTACATTTATTTTTGTATATGATATTGAGGTCTTCGAAAGGGAATAAGTAAGAACCTCTTCTTTACACACAACAATTTTGGTGCAAAAGAATGGGTACAGACTCTTGAAAATCCTATATAGAATATGAGAGGGCATATATAAATCAATTAGATGACTTTAGATGATGTAAAAACATAGTCCAAGTCACTCTCATAAGAATTTTCTCAATGGTCAGGAATTTGTGCTATGATGCACTACAAAAAGAGTCAAGTCACATCACATAAATAAATGATAGTTGTTTTTCTAATCCTAACATAAATCTAAACTGCCTCTATACCATTTAGATAGGCAGACCGCTCTTCATTGAATTTCAAAGGGAATTTACAATTCTGGTTTGTAGGAGATGATGGGGAAAGAATCAGGTCTGAAGAACCGAAGGAAGCACTCTAGATGTTATTTAAATGATTGGTTTCATTGGATTTTCTTTTAATATATCTGTATATCTAGTATTTTTATTTTATTTCTTATTAGTTCCTCTACAAGGTCTACTACAATCAACTAATTATTATTTTTCCAGTCCATTTTCTCATGACACCTCTCCAATGAGACCACCTATGCATTCAAATTCTCAATAGTGGTATCATCAATCTTGAATCTATCGAGCCCAAAATCCTCAATCGTAGTGGAGAAGCTACTGTTTAACACAATATTACTAGGCTTGTTATCGATGTGAATTATGGGAAAATCACAGGTGATGTGTAAGAAGGCATATCAGGGAATTTTCTACATCAATTATAATCCTAACCTTGTCACTCTAGTCAAATTGTATGGGTTACATATTATCAGACACCACATCTTGGAGGTTCTTTTTCTTCATATCTTTGTAAACAAAAAGCTGCCTCCCGCTCTTAGCATCAGCACAAAACCTAATAAATGATGTTTGATAATAGAAGAAAAATAAGTGTGGAACTCCCTTTAATATAATTTCCCTACATTGTGATGCACTGTAAACTTAAAGACAACATAAGGAATAATCAGACAGAAGCACTCTAATGCAGAGATTTTTTATGGATACTAGGTATTTTTTCATGTAGGAAATGTATTGTGCAATAGTCGATAAAGATATTTGTAAGATTGGATATATTAACTGCAAATATTTGATTTTCCAATGGTTTCCTTCTTTCAGTAGCACAAAAAATTAAGCTAAGCTTCAGAAGATGTTCCGCTTTACGTTTCTTATAATAATAAAATATTGGCACCTTGGCTTTTCTTTTGTTGGGGATGTTAGCAACGGAGATGGGTAAGTGGATTAGTTATGAGATCGGTGGAAGATATGTGGGAAGCTCACTTATTTGAAAAATGAAAGTAATTTTCATCCACCATCTTCTCAGACCTATGATAGGAAGTCTAACTTATGAAAGCCCCTTTCTTGCCGGCACGTTCCGGCTTTCTTGAATTTCCAAGAAATTTGAAATATATTAAATCTAAAAGAATTCTTAGCATTTTCACATGCATTGGTGCAATCGTTTAAAACTATTGACTGGGATTTGATAGGTTACGGTTTGGTAGGTTACGAGTACAAATCATTTTAAAGTTGTCGGCACAGAACATATCGGTAACTTACGGTCAACCTTGTCGGAGGAATGACGAAGATCTGGAGGGAATCCGTGAGCATCAAAATGTTGCACTCAACCGCAAAATGATGTAGCTTCAAGATCAAAGCAATAAATCATCCATGAGAGTAATGTGCATGCATTGAGGGAAAAAGGCTGAAAAATAAACTCTATTCCATTCCCCATGTGTTGCTCAAGATGAAAGGGTGTATAAATAGTAGTGGGGTGTGTAACTCCCCCACAAATGTAGCCATCAAGAAGTGGGAGTTACACTCCCAGAATATCTGGTCAAATGTAACTCCAATGATGCTCTATGACGTGTGTAAGAGCCATAATGACACCCTAGGACACCTAAGCATGGTGAATCACCTATGTGGAGGTATTCCATGTATTTAAAATAAATACATGGAAAATAACCTACACCAACACCCCCCCTGAAGCATAGCTTAGGTGGAGACATAGATGAAAACAAGGAGAGAAGTGGGTCCCGTCAAGAAGCCTAATGAAGTACCCATGTACAAGAAGCTCTTGAAAAGTGGAGTAAAAGGAGAAAACCCAGTGGGAAAAAACTCCCCCCAAAAAGAGAGACAAGTCCACTCTCTATTCTAAGAAAGATGCCAAGGATGGGTCCCAGCCACAGATGATCCTGTAAAGGTACCCATGTACAAAGAGGTAATCTCTCGGAAAGAAGAAGAAGAGAGAAGAAGAGGGAGACGAGAGGAATGTAGAAGATGCCATGGACGGATCTAAACTCTGCAGCTTTAGGAGGTCTCCCAGAAGAATGTCGATCACGAGATCCTCTGCCTCTAGATTAAAGAAGAGCCACCTGCAACGAACTGTGTGCCTGCCCTTAGGAAGGACAGAAATGATGTGCTAGAAGTCCACCCACTCCACAAAGGAAATTGAAGGCAGCAACGCGAAGAACTCTGAGTCTGGTGCACGGAAGTGTGACATAGGTCTAGCGAGTGAGTGCCAAGGGACTGAAGGTAATGCCACGTGCGTAGAACTGTCAGAGTGAAAAAGAGGAACACCCGTAGAAAGGATGTCCAAGTGATGTGAAGGGAACAAAACATCCTCCACAACAAAAAATGGATCCACAAGCAAGGGTGGATCAATGAAGGTCTTCGGAAAAGTGGAAGTGGTAAAAGTCCCAAAATGGGCACTCCCAACAACGGAGATGATGAAATCCTCTGAAACACCTATAGATGGATGAGGGACCTGTAGAGAATCACAAGTGGACTCTGCGAAAAGATGACTAAGGTCAAGTAAATACTCGTCCCAATGAGGGGGCTCAACAAATAGAAGAGCGATGTCAGATAGGTATGAGTCATCCAATGAGGGTAGAGGAGTGAAGTGGGCCTCACACACTGGAAGTGGAAAGGAGGTGGGTGTGATGACAGTATGAGGCTAAGTAGAAGACTGCTCGATATCTGATGAGATGTGGGGGGTGACAACAATGTCTAGAATAGTGAGAGAAAGAGGAGAAGAGTCCTCTGTAGTACTCTCAACATCAGAACAGGGCGCACAATCCTCGTCATCAGAAGTAGAATCAAGCGAGTCTATGTCAGTGGAATGGCCATCACACGAAGAAATGGAGGAGACAACTAAATCAACAACAACAACAATGGCAGGAGTAAGTGAAGGGTCTCCATAGAGGGACTGAAGAATGCTCCAGACACGGTGGGGTGGATCTAAGTCTACCACGTGAAACTCGAAAAACACCAGAAACTTGAACACAACCAAAAAAATCACGATCAAACCCATGCAGGAGGTATGAAGCTTGAATTAATGCAAGTAGAGCACAAAACAGAATGGGAACTTTCACAAGAAACTACGAGGTGGAGAGTAGTAAGCAACCGAGGTGAGCAACACAATTCCAGTCCCCGAGCTCTGATACCATGTCAGAGGGATGACAAAGATCTGGAGGGAATCCGTGAGCATCAAAACGTTGTACTCAACCACAAAATGATGTAGCTTCAAGATCAAAGCAAGAAATCATCCATGAGAGCAATGTGCATGCATTGAGGGAAAAAGGCTGAAAAAATAAACTCTATTCCATTCCCCATGTGTTGCTCAAGATGAAAGGGTGTACAAATAGTAGTGGGGTGTGTAACTCCCCCACAAATGTAGCCATCGAGAAGTGGGAGTTACATTCCCGGAATATCCAGTCAAATGTAACTCCAATGACGCTCTATGACGTGTATAAGAGCCATAATGACACCCTAGGACACCTAAGCATGGTGAATCACCTATGTGGAGGTATTCCATGTATTTAAAATAAATACATGGAAAATAGCCTACACCAACATAACTTATAACCTTATGGGTGGAGGTTGTTTTACAGATGAATCTACCCATTAGTATTCAATAGCACGATCACCTTAGTAGCTTCGAAGGAGCTCTGGTTTTTAATAAGAATTATACACTTTAAAGTTATGTTGGGAAGTAAAATACTTATTATGCCGATAGGCATTCCCTTTTATAACGAAGTGCTGACTTGTCACACCTTTGTAGTAAATCGGCGGTTTGAATTATTTGATCGGTACATGCAACGAAGCACATATGCAATCAAACTGTAGGTTTGTGACAAGTGCATTGGTTAAATTTGTTGACAAGGATAGTTCTTCCCACGTGGTAGCTTAAATCTCATCTAACAATATGGCTGCAGAATCCTTGTCCCAATATTATCATCCAAGGAAAATGGCAGGTCTATAAGGTTGCATGGGATGTGTCCTCTCCATACTATGCTTTGGGTTTTGAAAAGCGCTTAATCCGATTGGTGGGTTTTTTGACATGGGTCTATTTTCTGACTCAAATTTTATTTTTTTGTAAAATACGTGGGGAGAAAGAAATATAAGGTTTGAAACTTTAGTTAATATTAGGGCCACATATTTATCTTTATGTGCATGGCCGATTTAACCCATAATTGCATTAGTTTTGGGACGGATATTAGTGAGATCTCCATTTAGCAAAGTTCTTGTAACGTCCTATTTATTTAATTGTGTGAGGGAAAAACTTTACACTTGTTGCAATTATCCAATTACTGTTAAATTTACACGTTAACTTGTTTTCTAGTGCCAATCTGACAGGGACCACAAGAGGGATGGGCAGAAAAACACATGTTAAAGGGGTGATTGCCAAATATATTCATGTATTTCCCTCATATTTCATGCATTGCAATTGACAGGTGTTAAGCCAGACTCCTCTGCCATTGTTAGCACCCCTTCTCATTATTTATTTGCAGCTTTTTCAGAATGGGTGGGCATCTATGGAGAGTGACAAATCCTAAGAACCTTTTCAGCCCTTACATTTTCCTTCCATAATAATCCAAGCACACTATTTGAGGTCCAGAGGAATTAATACATGGAACCCAAATTAACATTGTTGAATTAGCAGTATTTGGATAATGACAGTGAGTGCAAAAAAACTAATAAGTAAATAAACAGAACGTTATGGGAACTATGCTAAATTAAACTCTAGCCACAAAAAAAAAACAATACCATCATGGGTTAAATTACTCCTGAATGCAAAAGTAAATCTAAACCTAATATCTCCTCATTTTACTATACACAAATTGATTGGTCTGAATATGTATCTACTTATGAAGCCGATTTAATGTATCTGAGAGGAAGTAGCTACTGCTTGTCATTTTTTTGTTTGTTGTATGCAAAGGAATAAGAATAAGTTTGAAGAATTTGAGGGGCTGCATTCAAGCGCATTATCTAATTGCATGGGTTTTTTTGCTTCTTCTACTTTTGTGCACCTATGCTACGTGCACTATAGCCTTTGCAACACCATTCTCAGGTAGATGTCAGCCACTAGATCATTTTTCTTGCTCCTTATCTTTTATTTTGAGATGTTGTTGTAATAATTAAGGCACATAAAGCACCTTTTCCTGTTATCCCACGCATGTCTATGCAATTTTTGTCTCTTTCACCTTTCCCTACGCCAAGTGGGAGCTTGAAAACTATTTTTGACATTCCCCAATGGAGTAGGATTGTTGAAGACACTGGTATCCTCACAAAGTAGGGCTGTCACTTCCCCAAATATAACCAAGAGGTGCCAATGGTACCATTTCAACTTTTCCATTATACTCCGCACTTGCACCAAAAAAAGAGCTTTGGAACAGGGCATGGATATCCATCGCAACATAATGGAAAGGGTTTTTTTTGGTTTGTTAGATGTTGTAAATTACAAGTGCACTAGTTGACATGTATTCAAAATGTGGGGGCACACACATGGTACGTGAAATGTTTGAAAAAATGACCATTGTGGAAATTTATGCAAAACGTGGTAGTATATGGGATGCATTTCATATTTACGCTGGAATGTGTGTGCAATATAAGGTGTTGTGGGTTTTGATTTGTAAGGGGGGGATGGTGTTTTCTTATAATACTTATGGAGTGGATACCTTTAATCTCTTTGTGAAACTGCAAGAGGTGTGTATTATGTTGGATGACACTACATTGACCTGTTGGTCCGAAAATCTATCGGGTGGACAGATATATGGATAGACGAGCCAACAGTGTGCAGGGCATAGCCCCTCTTTGAGTCAGCAAAGTGAAACTGGTTTATTGCTATTCTACCAACAGGTATCTGTGCAAGTCTCACAATATTCTACCTTCGGGGTTTGGGACCTCATCCCAGTTGGGGTGTTTCCGACTGTGAAAAGAATGCAAAGAAGCGAAGTGAGGAGATGGGATAGATTCGAAGGGAGAAAAAAAATGAATTCCAAAGCAGAAAGGTCAGAGGGTCTATGTTTTGGGCTGGTAGTAAACAGAGCCGAACCTACTTGCATAGAAAAACAAAGCAATACTGATGAATAAATGACAAAAAAGTAGAGATAGATTCAACTGAATAAACACCTAAATCTAACATAAGAAAGATTAAGATGCCCATAACACACATATTCAGCACAAAGTCTTAATATTTGTATTAATGTTTTCTTCTGTTACAAAAATCTCAAAGTCTTTTCTTCTCACTTCTATTTTTTATCTAAAAAGTATCCACTCCCTGAATACAACAAGTATCCAAGTATATATAGAAGAAGGAGAAGAGAGAAGGCAAAAAGCAACCAACAACTAATTACAAAATATCTACAAAATATCTAAAAGTCAATGTTGACTTTGGACAACTTGGTGGATGACAACATCCCATGGTGCAACATGGATGAGGTCATCGTTTGTACCAACATACTCTTAGATATTTACAAAAAGGAAGCCAAGAGGAAGAAGGCTATTCATCATTGTCTCGCGGCTGAAAGGGGGTATCTTGCTTCTGCTGTTGTTTGGGAGAGGTGATGTGGAACTGAGTACGATATTCCATGAATTTACTGATCATTGGCTGAAGTTGATCCTGGGCAGGACCCTTTGTATGATCGCCGATGACCTCACAAGTCTCCCACTCATCTCTAAGTTTTTCAGGGAGCTTAAAATATTCATTGCCTACCTCCATCAAGAAGCCCACAAAATCACGGCAAGCCAGAAGGTTGTTGATACATTCGGTGTCAAAAGTGGCTTCTGGCCCTAGCCCTTGCGAGATGATCTCCTTGAAGATCCGAATAGTTTCGTCTTCCTTCCTCAAGGTGAAAGAAGGAGTAAGCAAGCCTGGAGACATTCTTAGAACAATTTGCTCCATTTGGTGCATCGCATCCAGGGCTTCCTCCTTGACCTTGTCAATCTTCTCCAGGACGAACTCCATCTGATCGACCCGGTAATCCAACGCAGCAAGGATCTTGCTGGGTACCCTGGGGTGATCGAAAATGCCGAATTTTACCAAATCATCGACTGAGCAGTCGAGCATTTTCTAGAACGTCTCGTGTTGCAACCTAGCATGGTCCAACTCTTCGGAGATAGGTCCCGCGATCGCCTGGAGATCTTTGTTCACCCGACTGATGTTCTGATACAATTCGGTGAACTTGACAATTACCTCCTCGCTGTCTTTGAGGATCTGATCTCTCCAGGAGGAAACTGCCATACCTTGTTCACCAATTTTGGTGTACTCATTTATCTTATCCTGGCTTAGGACCTCAGGAGTTTCAGTGGCAGTTGTAGGAGGTGCACTGCCCATTTTCTGCAGGGCGTGGAGAAGGTGTTTGTTTTGTTCTTTTAATAACCTCTTCTCTTCCTTCGCTTCTTGGAGCTTCTTGCAAAGGGCATCCACCGCAGATAGGGCCTCCCCTTGAAGACTTTTAGAAGACGTTCCCATTGTGACTTGGGTCACTGTATAATTTGTCAGAGACACATCCTTTTTATCCTTTGAAGGATCGGGATACGTGATCTCCATTACTCTCTCTCCTGATGCACTCTGAGAGAAGTGGGTTATAGGATTTTGCTTCTTAGCCCCCTTTGTTGGGATGACGGAGAAGTCCATTGGTGCAATGGGGACTTTCCTCTTCTGCTGGCTCAGATGCTGGGAGATCCATGTTGGACTTAAGGGAATGGGACTAGAGGTGGAAGAGGGAGCAGCTGCAGTGGATGAGGGGAAATGGGTAGAGACACTTGGTGGAGGCATCGAGAGGGAGGCCGAGAAAGTGCTCATGGGAGGAAGGGATACTGCAGGGGAGGTAGACGTGGGAAAGGAAGGGAGCTGAGAGATGAGAGAAGAAATAGTGGGGGACAGCTCTGCGAGAGAAGAGAAGATGGAAGATGAGGAAGGGGGAACAGTGGAAGATGGGGGAGAAGATACGACCAAAGGAATGGTCGTTTGAGTTACACGAGGAGAGGAAGGAGGAGAGGGAGAAGAAAAAGAGGGGGCCTCAGTAATTGTAGTTGTGGTAACATCTTGAGTGGATGTGCTCATCGGAACACCTTCCGCCGCTTCTTTCTTTGGGGATACCAGACTCACAACTTGTTCTTGTGCAGTGGAAGGTGGGATTTCAGGAGCTTTTTGAGCGGAGCTAGATTCTCCCTCTTTATCCTTTCCTTTTCCCTTTGGCATATGCTTCAGCCTGACAGGTACGTTGCCCAATGGGGACGTAGTGAAATCTACTTCGAGGTAGATAAGGCCATTCATTAGGCACCAGTGTTCTGTTCGCTGCAATGTTTCTTTGACCCTCTCTTCGATGGTCTGGGGTGATTTTGTTTTGTCAATTGTAGCAAACGGCCAGTTGTCCCCATCCGTGTCAAGATACACCTGATCAACTTCCTGATCGGTAGTTTGATAACCTTTTGGAATGATGGCCACG
Source organism: Taxus chinensis (assembly GCA_019776745.2). Taxonomy (NCBI): domain Eukaryota; kingdom Viridiplantae; phylum Streptophyta; class Pinopsida; order Cupressales; family Taxaceae; genus Taxus; species Taxus chinensis. The sequence continues at coordinate 38,207,468 of CM034150.1, forward strand.
CCATACTGAATAATCTCTGCCAGGGCCAAGTGAGAGTGATCCTTCCTTCTAAGTTTGACCTCATGATATAGGTCGATATAGATGTCCTCGATCTGTGGAATGTGGATTGGATTGAGTTTTTCCTTGGGAAGGAAATTTCTTGGATTGAAGGTGGGCCTTGCCAGGAAGTTGTGCTATAGATTGAGCAGGTATAGCTCTGCAAACCTCTCCCGGGCCTTGGTGTGAGAAGTGCAGGTATACCTGCCCACTGTGAGGGGGAAAGGGGTTCCACCCTTCTTTCTCTTCAAACACTTCTCATGGTAGGTTATGAGCTGTCTGGACAGCTCTAACAGGATCAACTTGGGGCCAACATATCTCGGCAATTTGGTGGGCTCCCCCAAGAAGTTGGCCGCTCTGAGATAGGTGAAGGTGGGGAATTGGGTAAACAGTGCTCCCCACTTCTCAGTCGCGGTGACTATGCTCTTGGTCATCCGACCATGAGTCATATTTGGCCTCAAAAGGTAGACGATGCCATAGAAGAAAGCATCGTTGATCTTGGTAAACTGCGGGATGTTGTTCTCTACCTTCAGCTCTGGGTAGTATTCATATATCTTTACCTGAGGCCAAACTCCGCATCGGCTCAGTGCTGGATAATCCCTCTTCGAGGCTGCAGCGTAGACTATGTAGGAGTTCATGTAAAACCTCCCCGTTGTGGTGAGTTGTTGAAGCTGCTCAGATATGGTGCTGCTTGTGATCTCCGCCCACTCAAAGCATTGATCCGGGCACATTCTTGTTCATGGTTTCAAGATACCTGAGCATCCATTTGTGAAAGTAATGGGCATCAGAAAGCCCAAAAACTCTACTCAGGAACGTGATGGTATCACTCAGTTCCTCGGAGAAGTCACTGCGGTGAATAACCTTATGGCCATCTGGTTATCACCTTCTTATTTTTCAAGTACACTTCGTTCATCAGCTGCATGCACTTGTCTTCATTATCCTCCCATGCCTTGGTGCAGTCCTCTTGGCTTACAACCACAAAATGTCGGTGGTGAGGAATGCCTAGCATGATTTCGAAGTGCCGGGCAGTGAGGTTGATTATGACCTCGCCCTTTTCATTTTCGACACACCTTGTGTCTTTGTTGTAACAGCGGGCCACTACCATCATAAATTCGTTATTTATCACACTGACAGGAATTCCCCTAGCAAAGTGTAGACCACTGCCCACCAGCTTGTCCATCCAAGGACTTCCTGTGACTCTCCTGGTTCTGGCCCAGAAATCTTCCATGTCAATGTGGCCAAGTTCAGAGTCTCTAATGTCCAGGTCACATTCTGCCTGGGACTCGGGCATTCTGACCCTCTGATATTTATACTTCATCTCTTCCTCTCTAAGCTTAGCCTTACCCTTTGACTTGGTTGGCCTTTTGCTTGATGTAGACATATATGGATCTGAGTTCAGTTGCTGATCTGCAAGAAGAAGAAGCGAAGTCCAACGCCAAAGAGCCATATTAGCTGTCAGATCTTCCATTAAAGCTTTACAAAATAAGGAGTTAGTGATTTTAAGGCTCCTAGGCGCAGGGCGCAAGGATATTGCAAGCTGCAGGGCTAATAGAATGGCGCACTGAAGAAGAGCATTACAAGGAATGAATCAGCACCAAAGGGCGCAGGGTGCAAGGATTTTGCATATGACATATTTGTTGTTGTAAACAGGGGAGTGCGCCTGTGCCTTTATATGTGGTTTATACTGGGCGCAAATAATCTTGGTGTTGCATGGGGGCAGGGTGCGCCAATGGCGCATGTATTTTGCGTGTAACATGGAACTTTGGTGTGCCGAAGGGTGCAAGATTAATGCGTGCAGCACCAAAATTGTGTGCGCAAAGGGGGACTTTGGCGCGGCGTAGGGAAAGCTTACATGGCACTATGCGTTGTTGTAAGGATGATTGCACCTGCACCAAAGGTTTAGTTTTTGTATGGTGCAAGAAGGGCATGTGTTGCAAGCAGAAACAGTGCGACTGTGTTTTGTGCAGCAGGAGTGGCGATTGTGCCAAGGGAGAAAGGCAGCCTGGAACCAACTTTTAGGTTTCTTGACTCTTCTGTTCGTGATTTTTAGGTTTTCTTGACATATTTTGATAGTGGGAGGAACACAGCAAAGAGGTCTAGATCCATTTTTGAGGCAGAGCCCTCTTGGCCAGCAGATCTGGAAAGAGGGTGAAAAATGGCTTGGGGGAAGAGAGATTTGCAAGAATGGTAGGAGGGGGTTTAAAGCCTCAGATATAATGCATTCTACCTCACAAACAATCAAAACAAAACACGAGGAGTAAGAACCACTTACCCGGAATATATAGAATGTGAGAGACGAAGTGGGGTCCACGAACACGACACGAGGAGGACGGGCGTGCTGACAGGTGCAGAGGAATAAAATTTATCACGTGTTTTCTGATTGTGAAAGTGACAGGGTGGATGCGCCTATATATAGGCAAAGGTGTAATAAATGTGCCAACCACTTTTTAAAAGGGTGCACCAAAACATGTGTCGACACATAAAACTTTGCGCCCTTTGGTGCGGATATACGCATGTCAACACGGAATTATGTGCGCCTTTGGCGCAAATTTAAGGACTGTCAACAGTAGATTTTGAGCGCCAAGGCGCACCAAAACATGGCGCAACAATTTTGTTGTTGACAGGAAGGTGCATGCACCTTGGCGCATGCAAGAAAGGTGCATCACGGGAAGGCGCAACAATTGATGTGTCAACACTTCAAAGGGTGCACCAAAGGAAATGAAGGGGGCACAAATTTAGTCTGTGTTGCATAGATAAAAGGTGCGCCCAGCCAAAAAAAGACCAAAATGACTAAGTTCGGAGAACTAGATTTCCCGGAAAGGGATTTTATAACATTCCGAACGCTGAGGGGCCCCTGACGAGGGACCAGGACAAAATTTGGTATGGTTACCCACAAAATTGCCCTCGTCAATTTTACGGGATAACAGTTGGCTCTTTCTAGGGACTATCTTTGAGCGTTGCTCAAGGGTAGAGAACCGTAGATAAACATGTGCCTATCCATTGGGTAACAGGTCAAAAATAAGGGGGAGGACGAAAGCAAACACACGACAAAAGCAAACTGTACAAAGAAGAGAGCAAGCTCTGCTTCCTGAATATTTTGAGATGTTGCCCGCTATAGGGAAGCGGGAGATCAGTTCCGTCTAGATACGAGAGATAGAAGCTATTCTCTCCATTGAGCTGCTTGATCTTGAAAGGCCCTCTCCATAGAGAATCAAATTTCCCGTGCATGCCCTTTGGCTCTCTTCGTTTGTCCCACAAAAGGACGAGATCTCCCAGTTGGAAATCTCTTTGCTTAGCCCTTTTATCGAACAATCTCTTAACTTGATTCTGATGTTCGGTGATCCTGTCGACCACTCTTACTCTTTTTTCTTTGAGCTCATATAGATACATGATCCTCTTTTCAAGGGAATTTTGGAAAGTCTCATCTTCAATTGCTCGTGCCAAGCACAGAGCAGGGAGCTCTGCAGAAATGGGAAGTTCGGCGTCGATCCCATATAACACTTGAAAAGGTGACATACCGAGAGACCTCTTGGGAGTAATGCGGTCCGCCCACAAAGCGTCATACAATGACTTGTGCCACGTCCGCTGACTCTCATCAACTAGCTTCCAGATGATGGTCACTAAGTTTTTATTACTGGATTCTGCCTGACCATTTCCCTGGGGGTAATAATCTGAGGCGTGGGCCAAGATTATCCCGTGTTCATAGCAAAAACCAACAACTTCTCGTGAGGAGAAGTTGGAAGCATTATCAGCAACAATCTTGCTTGGAACGCCAAACCTGACAATGATATTCTCTTTGATGAAACTGCAAACAACCTCGGAAGTGGCATGCTTGACAGGTATGGCCTCCACCCATTTGGTGAAGTAATCTGTTGCTGTTAGGACATAATTATGCCCGGCACTCGACTGGGGGTGGAGTGCACCGATAAAGTCAATTCCCCACTGTCTGAATGGTTCATCAATAATGACCGGCCTGAGGGGAAAAGCAGCCAATTTTGGCTTGCCAACAAATTGTTGGTAGAGCTCACACTTTGCTACCTAGGTGGCCGTATCCTGAAACAGTGTTGGTCAATAGTACCTGGCCCGGATGATCTTGTGTGCCATCACAGAAGAGGAGAAATGGCCACCACAGGCTGAATCATGAAAACTCTGAAGTAGCTTTATCTGTTGTGGCTTGTCAATGCATCGCAAGAAGATGCCATCTATTCCACGTTTGTATAAACAGTCATCCCAGATGACATATCTGGCTGCTCTGAGCTTTATAGCACATTTCTCCTTTGAAGTTAGATGAGCTGGGAACTCACCGTAAGTGAGAAAGAAAGCAATATCAGAATACCATTCATCGCTAGTCACGACAAATAGAACCATGGGCAGAGAATCAGATTTTTCCAGCTGGCTTTGTGTTGAATTGGCGCAATCATCCTTTTCCTCAGGGTCTTCTGAATCTCAGTTTTCAGCCATAAGCTGACATAGGCCCTTGCCTCTTACTAGCCTGGTGGGTTTTATATCTAGATCATACTCTTGAACCTTTGCAATCCAATTTCCTCGCAAACTCCCTAACTCCTGTTGAGTTAGGATTGACTTGATTGCCGTGTCAGGGACCAGCACCACTGTGTGAGAGTTTAGAATGTAATACATGAAGTTCTTGACTGCTTTGACAATGACGAAGGCATGCTTTTCCAACTGAGACATTTTTAATTCATGAGGCTTGAGGGGAGAGCTCATGAACGCAATTGGGGATTCAACATCCTCAGAATTCTTTTGCATCAAGATGGCAGATACAGTATGCTCAGATGCATAGCTATACATGATAAAATCCTTGGAGAAATCGGGACATACCAGGACTAGTATGCGAGTGACAGAGGCTTTTATATCCTCGAATGACGTTTTTCCTTCTTCGCTCCACCAGAAGGTTGGTGACCCTTTCATCATGTTTGATATGTGGCGAGTCTTTTCAGCAAAGTCGGGAACAAAGCTCCTGAGAAAGTTCACCTTTCCGAAGAAAGAGTGAACGGTGGTCTTGCTTGTAGGTAAAGTAAGACTCTGAATAGCCCTAACCCTTTCGGCATCTATCTTTGTCCCTTCTTTGCTAACAATGTGTCCCAGCAACTTTCCTTCTGTGACTCTGAAAACAGACTTTTTCGGATTTAGGGAGATCCCATGTTCTCGGCATCTAATCAATACTTGCTCCAAATGATTGCAATGATCATTTCTCTGTTTAGAGAACACAGTTAAGTCATCCAAATAGACCACGAAGACCTTCCCCATCATACCTTTGAATGCAAAGTCCATGGCCCGCTGAAAATTGGCGCCAGCATTGGTTAGACCAAAAGGCATCCTGCTATAAGTGAATGTACCCCAGGGGGTAGTGAATGTTGTTTTGAATTGGTCTTCGGGTGAGACTTCAATCTGATTGTAGCCTGAAAAACCATCAAGCATGGACAACATTTCTGATCCAGTTACTGCCTGCAGAACCTGATCCATTATGGGAAGGGGGTAGTTATCCTTCAAGGACGCTTGATTCAAGTTATGAAAATCCACGCATATGCGTATCTCGCCATTCTTCTTGCGTACTGGCACAATGTTTGCTACCCAAGTACTGTGATGGATAGGAAAAATGATCCTTGCGTCCAGCATTTTCTGAATTTCAGCCTGGATAGTACCTGAGATCTTAGGATTGTAGTGCCTCTGTTTCTGGTGAAAGGGTTTGACACCCTCTTTCAACGGGATGTCATGCTGGACGTCTTTTGGCTTGAAAGACTTTAGATCGGCATAGGACCATGCCAATACATCCATGTATTTCTTCAGTAGTTTGACAAACTTCCACTTTTCTTCGGGTGTGCAACATTTTCCGATGTTCACAAACTGCGGATGTTCTACTGAACCTAAATTGACCGGTTCGGTTTCTGGGGAGGAGTTAGGATCATCTTGCCTTTTCTTCCTAACAAAACAATCGTGCCTGTCGAACAAACATTCCAGAGAAACCAAACCTTTTGGAATTTTATTTCCTTTGAGCTGACATATGCCATCACTTCCATGTATTTCTTCGTCTTGATCAGTAACAGATTCACGGCATGCGGAAGTGGATCCTTCAAAATGAAGCTCACTGAAATTCTCTACCTTTTCTAGGAAGGCAATAAGTTTATTGTCATCATTGAATACCTGCCAGTGCTGAGAGTTGTCTGGCACACTCGGGTGAAAAACTACCTCGATGGTATAGGTGTATGTTTTCAAGCCTGGGTGAGGGAGCATGAGGGATGCTGAGACAGCTAATGAGTCGGCCATGTCATTCTGAGCTCTTGGGATGGCTTTTATTGAAAAAGCATCAAACTCCTCGATGTTGTCCCATACCGCGTTGCGGTAATGTCTGAGCCTTTCATTTTTCACTTGGTATATCCTTTTAACTTGATTTACGACCAATTCTGCATCGCCTTGTACTTTTAGGTTCTTGATTCCTCTTTCCTTTGCGGCTTGTATGCCAAGTAGCAAAGATTCATACTCGGTGGTATTATTCATGTTGAAAAACTGCAACTTGAAAGAGAGAGGAATAATTACCTCTTCAGGAGATATTAGCACGGCTCCAGCGCCGCACCCACTAGTCACGCAACTACCATCAAACTGTAATGTCCAGATCTTGTTAAGATCCTCCGCTTGGATGAGGACATCCATTTTTTCAGACTCAGTAGACAAGAAATAGTTCCCCATCCCTGATGATTCGAAGAGGATTTGGGCTTTGGGGTCATCAGAGTTAGTAACCAAGTACTTATTTTAAGATTCGGGCTCCAACGTTTGCATTATACCTTTGACGGGGATTCTAGCCTTAGACCAGTCCATATGAATCTCTCCACCAACCTCACTGCAAAAACTCCTTCCTAATAGAATTCCATATGCTACCGGAATATCGGCAACAAGGACGGTCATCTTTACTCTTTTCTCTGGGAACGCCACAAATGCAAACTACGCGTCTTTGATTTGACCGATCAACGGAACCTGCTTGGTTTCCAAGGAATAACATCTGCCAAAAGGCTTGGTAAGGGTGAGGCCCAGGGCATGGGTGACCTTTGCCGGCATGACGTTATTGGAAGCCCCAGAATCAATTATGCAGTTGCTTAGTTTGTGGCCATTGATTAGGAGGGAGAGATAGAAAGGTTCTATTTTTCCTGACGCAGATGTCGAGGCAACATTTATGCGAGATGCAGGAGTGGGAAGAATTCCTTTTGGGGAGGTCTGAGTAGTTATGACATCTTGGCTTTGGATGTATTCGGTCAACCTTACAAGCTGCTCAGGATTGGACTGAAGATACTCGGCTTCAGACATTTGGATCTTGGTCTTTTTAGCATGATCAATTATGTCAAATGCGGCCAAGGGTTGCGTTGATGAAGGAATGAGTCCCTCATTTCGTGATGGTAGGGTAGGATTACTGGTCTTGATAGGAATATGAGAGGGCTGATTTAGAGGGGAGATAGGGGAAAAATATTTCTTCGAAAAAGACTTAATAACAGGTTGAGCAGGAAGGGGACTACCTCTTTTAGCGATGGTTGGAGGAATGTTTGACACGGCCTTCTCTTTCTGCATCTTGGCAGCCACTTCTGCTTCTTTTCCTTGTGAGCGGGTGAAAACAGCATATGACTGCCCGCTTGCATATCCTTGGGTACCCTCTTCTTCATCAGATTCCTCCTCATCAAATTCCATATACCCAATAGTAGAGTCACCAGTCGGTTCACCGACATCTTGATCATCTTCACCTGGCGATGAGGGTTCTTCATAATTTTTCTCCTCTTCTTCGATTTCGGCTAAAGCATTGACCGGAGGGGCCTCAAGCGCCAACCATGGAGCAGCTACAGGTAGGCAGGGCCTTTGTGAGATGTTGTTAGAAGTAAAATTCCTCCGTGGGATATCCCGATATGAAGTGCTAGGCAAATCTTGAGCTAGCTGCTTCTTTAACGCAAGCAAGTAATTTGCCATCTTTTGAAATGCCGGATAGGATGAAGTGGCGAGAGAAGGGACTGCAACTTTAGACTTGGACGGTTCTCTTTTTAATTCACCAGATATTAGCAAGTTATCTTCAATCCGTATGGTAGCGGCTTGGGCGAGAACCAAAGTAGTGACTTGTTCTTGCAAGAGCAAGAAACTTACTTTTGAGCTCATGGCGTTCACGAAGAAACACTTCTGATTTTCCGGCATTGGCAGCATGGTAGGCGGAACTTGGTTGATTAGTGAATTGAAACGGGTGATAAAATCACGCATGGTTTCATTGACCTCCTTCTTCAGGTGAGTGATCTTGGATAGTAATGTGAACGTGTCTTCTGAAGGCTTATATCTTTCTTCAAATGCAGTCCGTAAGGTGGCCCAACTAGTAATAGATCCAGCTGGCAAATGCTGAAACCATTCCGCTGCTGGTCCTTGCAAGGTTTCCAGAAAAAGGTGAACTGACACATCTTCATGGGTCACATCCAGGATACTGCATGACATGATGAATGCGGATATGTGTGAATCCGTGCTTTGGTTTCCGCTACCATCAAATTTAGGAAAATTCTTCCAGTTTCCGTGAGGGAGCGCATGAACGGGATGTGGCAAAGTGAGTGGGCCCATAGCATTTCCCCATGGCACTGCCATTTGAACGGCTGGAAAAAGGACGCGAGCTGGAAGCACAGTTCCACTGAGCAGCAAAGCACTGCAAAGTGATGTGGATGCTCCTTGTGAGAAATGCTTCCTTTGTGGAGGGGAGACACTTCTGGATGACCGGCCAGCTGAACTTAGCGATGGGAAGCGTGCCGGTGTAACACTGAAGTTGTGCCTTTGAAGTAGATCAAAAGTAAGATCGACTTCCCCATGAGCTCTTCTGCTACGAGTAAATGGTTCACCCGCCAGTGTACCTTCCAGATCTGCAATATTTTGGAGCAAATCCTAAGACCTCTTTTTGGTTGTACTTGCTGATTTTCTAATTTTTCTGACAAAAATAAGCAGCATGTACTTTTCTAAATATTTAATTTTATCCCTCTTTTGAAAATTGATTGCGGTTTAATGACAAATGTTAACGAGGATAAAATAACGACCAACTTAGTAGGCTGATTTTCGGATCCTGGAGTTGACTTTTGGCAAGGGTTTGAAATTTTGCAAAACAGTCAAAAACTCAGATCTACGGAAAAATACAGGTTTTTGTAAAAACTCAACGAACTAAAGCTCTCTAACTAGTCCCGATCTATGGATCCGCAAATAAAATTTTCAGTTGGGATCACGTTTGCAAAAAATTTGGATTTTGAACAAAAGTTAAAATTTGCAAACAGGTAGTGACTTTTGATTTTTTTACTGATTTTCTAACATACCACTACCATAGATCTTTAGATCTGTTCGATCCCCAGTAGAGTCGCCAAAAACTGTTGGTCTGAAAATCTGTCGGGTGGACAGATCTATGGATAGACGAGCCAACAGTGTGCAGGGCATAGCCCCTCTTTGAGTCAGCAAAGTGAAACTGGTTTATTGCTATTCTACCAGCAGGAATCTGTGCAAGTCTCACAATATTCTACCTTCGGGGGTTTGGGATCTCATCCCAGTAGAGGTATTTCCAACTGTGAAAAGGAGGGAAAGAAACGAGGTGAGGAGATAGGATAGATCTGAAGGGAGAAAAGAAATGAATTCCAAAGCAGAAAGGTCAGAGGGTCTATGTTTTGGGCTGGTAGTAAACAGAGCCGAACCTACTTGCATAGACGAAAAAAGCAATACTGATGAATAAATGACAAAAAAGTAGAGATAGATTCAACAGAATAAATGCACTAAATCTGACATAAGAAAGATTAAAATGCTCATAACACACATATTCAGCACAAAGTCTTAATATTTGTATTAATGTTTTCTTCTGTTACAAAAAGCTCAAAGTCTTTTCTTCTCACTTCTATTTTTCATCTAAAAAGTATCCACTCCTTGAATACAACAAGTATCCAAGTATATATAGAAGAAGGAGAAGAGAGAAGGCAAAAAGCAACCAACAACTAATTACAAAATATCTACAAAATATCTAAAAGTCAATGTTGACTTTGGACAACTTGGTGGATGACAACATCCCATGGTGCAACATGGATGAGGTCATCATTTGTACCAACATACTCTTAGATATTTACAAAAAGGAAGCCAAGAGGAAGAAAGCTATTCATCGTCGTCTCGCGGCTGAAAGGGGGTATCTTGCTTCTGCTGTTGTTCGGGAGAGGTGATGTGGAACTGAGTCTGATATTCCATGAATTTACTGATCATTGGATGAAGTTGATCCTGGGAAGGACCCTTTGTATGATCGCTGATGACCTCACAAGTCTCCCGCTCATTTCTGAGTTTTTCAGGGAGCTTGAAATATTCATTGCCTGCCTCCATCAGGAACCCCACAAAATCACGGCAAGCCAGAAGGTTGTTGATGCATTTGGTGTCGAAAGTGGCTTCTGCCCCTAACCCTTTTGAGACGATCTCCTTAAAGATCCGAATAGTTTCGTCTGCCTTCCTCAAGGTGAATGAAGGAGTAAGCAAGCCTGGAGACATTCTTAGAACAATTTGCTCCATTTGGTGCATCGCATCCAGGGCTTCCTCCTTGACCTTGTCAATCTTCTCCAGGACGAACTCCATCTGATCAACCCGGTAATCCAACGCAGCAAGGATCTTGCTGGGTACCCTGGGGTGATCGAAAATGCCGAATTTTACCAAATCATCGACTGAGTAGTCGAGCATTTTCTGGAACGTCTCGTGTTGCAACCTAGCATGGTCCAACTCTTCGGAGATAGGTCCCGCGATCGCCTAGAGATCTTTGTTCACCCGACTGATGTTCTGATACAATTCGGTGAACTTGACAATTACCTCCTCGCTGTCTTTGAGGATCTGATCTCTCCAGGTGGAAACTGCCATACCTTGTTCACCAATTTTGGCGTACTCGTTTATCTTATCCTGGCTTAGGACCTCAGGAGTTTCAGTGGCAGTTGTAGGAGGTGCACTGCCCATTTTCTGTAGGGCGTGGAGAAGGTGTTTGTTTTGTTCTTTTAATAACCTCTTCTCTTCCTTCGCTTCTTGGAGCTTCTTGCAAAGGGCATCCACCGCAGATAGGGCCTCCCCTTGAAGACTTTCAGAAGACGTTCCCATTGTGACTTGGGTCACTGTATAATCTGTCAGAGACAGATCCTTTTTATCCTTTGAAGGATCGGGATACGCGATCTCCACTACTCTCTCTCCTGATGCACTCTGAGAGAAGTGGGTTATAGGATTTTGCTTCTTAGCCCCCTTTGCTGGGATGACGGAGAAGTCCATTGGTGCAATGGGGACTTTCCTCTTCTGCTGGCTCAGATGCTGGGAGATCCATGCTGGACTTAAGGGAATGGGACCAGAGGTGGAAGAGGGAGCAGCTGCAGTGGATGAGGGGAAATGGGTAGAGACACTTGGTGGAGGCATCGAGAGGGAGGCCGAGAAAGTGCTCATGGGAGGAAGGGATACTGCAGGGGAGGTAGACGTGGGAAAGGAAGGGAGCTGAGAGATGAGAGAAGAAATAGTGGGGGACAGCTCCGCGAGAGAAGAGAAGATGGAGGACGAGGAAGGGGGAACAGTGGAAGATGGGGGAGAAGATACGACCAAAGGAATGGTTGTTTGAGTTACACGAGGAGGGGAAGGAGGAGAGGGAGAAGGAAAAGAGGGGACCTCAGTAATTGTAGCTGTGGAAACATCTTGAGTGGATGTGCTCGTCGGAACACCTTTCGCTGCTTCTTTCTCTGGGGATACCAGACTCACAACTTGTTCTTGTGCAGCGGAAGGAGGGCTTTCAGGAGCTTCTTCTTGAGCAAAGCTCGATTCTCCCTCTTTATCCTTTCCTTTTCCCTTTGGAAGAAGCTTCGGCTTGACAGGTGCGTTGCCCAATGGGGACGTAGTGAAATCTACTCCGAGGTAGATAAGGCCATTCATTAGGCACCAGTGTTTTGTTCGCTGCAATGTTTCTTTGACGCTCTCTTCAATGGTTTGGGGTGCTTCTGTTTTGTCAATTGCTGTAAATGGCTAGTTGTCCCCATCCGTGTCAAGATACACCTAATTAACTTCCTGATCGGTAGTTTGATAACCTTTTGGAACAATGGCCACGCCATATTGAATAATCTCTGCCAAGGCCAGGTGAGAGTGATCCTTCCTTCTAAGTTCGACCTCATGATATAGGTCGATATAGATGTCCTCGATCTGTGGAATGTGGATTGGATCGAGTTTTTCCTTGGGAAGGAAATTTCTTGGATCGAAGGTGGGCCTTGCCGGGAAGTTGTGCTTTAGATTGAGCAGTTCTAGCTCTGCAAACATCTCCCGGGCCTTGGTGTGAGAAGTGCAGGTATACCTGCCCACTGTGAGGGGGAAAGGGGTTCCACCCTTCTTTCTCTTCAAACACTTCTCATGGTAGGTTATGAGCTGTCTGGACAGCTCTAACAGGATCAACTTGGGGCCATCATATCTCAGCAATTTGGTGGGCTCCCCCAAGAAGTTGGCCGCTCTGAGATAGGTGAAGGTGGGGAATTGGGTAAACAGTGCTCCCCACTTCTCAGTCGCGGTGACTATGCTCTTGGTCATCTGACCATGAGTCATATTTGGCCTCAAAAGGCAGACGATGCCATAGAAGAAAGCATCGTTGATCTTGGTAAACTGCGGGATGCTGTTCTCCAGCTTCAGCTCCGGGTAGTATTCATATATCTTTACCTGAGGCCAAACCCTGCATCGGCTCAGTGCTGGATAATCCCTCTCCGAGGCTGCAGTGTAGACTACGTAGGAGTTCATGTAGAACCTCCCCGTTGTGGTGAGTTGTTGGAGCTGCTCGGATATGGTGCTGCTTATGATCTCCGCCCACTCAAAGCGTTGATCTGGCACATTCTTGTTCATGGTTTCAAGATACCTGAGCATCCATTTGTGAAAGTAATGGGCATCAGGAAGCCCAAAAACTCTACTCAGGAACGTGATGGTATCACTCAGTTCCTCAGAGAAGTCACTGCGGTGAATAACCTATGGCCATCTGGTTATCACCTTCTTATTTTTCAAGTACACTTCGTTCATCAGCTGCATGCACTTGTCTTCATTATCCTCCCATGCCTTGGTGCAGTCCTCTTGGCTTACAGCCACAAAATGTCGGTGGTGAGGAATGCCTAGCATGATTTCGAAGTGCCGGGCAGTGAGGTTGATTATGACCTCGCCCTTTTCATTTTCGACACACCTTGTGTCTTTGTTGTAACAGCGGGCCACTACCATCATAAATTCGTATTTATCACGCTGACGAGAATTCCTCCAGCAAAGTGTAGACCACTGCCCACCATCTTGTCCATCCAAGGACTTCCTGTGACTCTCCTGGTTCTGGCCCAGAAATCTTCCATGTCAATGTGGCCAAGTTCGGAGTCTCTAATGTCCATGTCACATTCTACCTGGGACTCGGGCATTCTGACCCTCTGATATTTATATTTCATCTCTTCCTCTGTAAGCTTAGCCTTACCCTTTGACTTGGTTGGCCTTTTGCTTGATGTAGACATATATGGATCTGAGTTCAGTTGCTGATCTGCAAGAAGAAGAAGAGAAGTCCAACGCCAAAGAGCCATATTAGCTATCAGATCTTCCATTAAAGCTTTACAAAACAAGGAGTTAGTGATTTTAAGGCTCCTGGGCACAGGGCACAAGGATACTACAGGCTGCAGGGCTAATAGAATGGCACACTGAAGAAGAGCGTTACAAGGAATGAATCAGCGCCAAAGGGTGCAGGGCGTGAGGATTTTGCATATGACATATTTGTTGTTGTAAACAGGAGTGTGCCTGCGCCGTTATATGTGGTTTATACTGGGCGCAAATAATCTTGGTGTTGCATGGGGGCAGGGTGCGCTAATGGCGCATGTATTTTGCGTGTAACATGGAACTTTGGTGTGCCGAAGGGCGCAAAATTAATGCGTGCAGCACCAAAATTGTGTGCGCAAAGGGGGACTTTGGCGCGGCGCAGGGAAAGCTTGCATGGCACTATGTGTTGTTGTAAGGATGATTGCACCTGCGCCAAAGGTTTAGTTTTTGTATGGCGCAAGAAGGGCGTGTGTTGCAAGCAGAAATAGTGCACCTTAGGAACGACTATGTTTTGTGCAGCAGGAGTGGTGATTGCGCCAAGGGAGAAATGCATCCCGGAACCAACTTTTAGGTTTCTTGACTCTTCTGTTCGTGATTTTCAGGTTTTCTTGACATATTTTGATAGTGGGAGGAACACAACAAAGAGGTCTAGATCTATTTTTGAGGCAGAGCCCTCTTGGCCGGTAGATCTGGAAAGAGGGTGTAAACAACTTGGGAAGAGAGATTTGCAAGAACAGTAGGAGGGGGTTTAAAGCCTCAGATACAATGCATTCTACCTCACAAACAATCAAAACAAAACGCGAGGAGTAAGAACCACTTACCTGAAATATATAGAATGTGAGAGACGAAGTGGGGTCCATGAACATGACACGAGGAGGACGGGTGTGCTGACAGGTGCAGAGGAATAAAATTTATCACGTGTTTTCTAATTGTGAAAGTGACAGGGTGGATGCGCCTATATATAGGCAAAGGTGTAATAAATGCGCCAACCACTTTTTAAAAGGGCACACCAAAATGTGTGTCGACACATAAAACTTTGTGCCTTTTGGCGCAGATATACGCATGTCAACACGGAATTATGTGCACCTTTGGTGCAAACTAAGGACTGTCAACAGTAGATTTCGAGCGCCAAAGCGCACCGAAACATGGCGCAACAATTTTGTTGTTGACAAGAAGGCGCATGCGCCTTGGCGCATGCAAGAAAGGCACATCACGGGAAGGCGCAACAATTGATGTGTCAACACTTCAAAGGGTGCACCAAAGGAAATGAAGGGGGCACAAATTTAGTCTGTGTTGCATAGATAAAAGGTGCACCCAGCCAAAAAAAGACCAAAATGACTAAGTTCAGAGAACTAGATTTCTCAGAAAGGGATTTTATAACATTCCGAACGCTGAGGGGCCCCTGAGGAGGGACCAAGACAAAATTTTGTATGGTTACCCACAAAATTTCCCTCGTCAATTTTACGGGATAACATGACCAGGGTACTTAGTGCATGCACCGAGATGGGAGCTCTGCAATAATATATAAAAAAACGTACATGCAAT
Organism: Taxus chinensis; assembly: GCA_019776745.2. Taxonomy (NCBI): domain Eukaryota; kingdom Viridiplantae; phylum Streptophyta; class Pinopsida; order Cupressales; family Taxaceae; genus Taxus; species Taxus chinensis. The sequence goes on from CM034150.1 coordinate 38,222,636, forward strand.
CTATTTATGAAAGTATATAATGGAAATATAAATTCTTGAAGTGCAATGATAGGAGCATGGATGGTCTTTTGTCAGTGTTTATAACTAATATTGTTGGGAAAACAGGAATGTAAAATGTAGAATCTTGCACTTGAGACATGAAGTGTTTGTCAAAATTCCCTGGACAATGTAGCCTCAGGGAATGCTTCGTTTTTCGGGATATGCACAAATTGTTTTGTTGAAGCGGGTTTAGAGACTTTCAAACAAAGTACAAATGGGGGAGTTTCCAAATTCTTGTGAACTATTTGACGGAATATTAAAAGAGAGTTAGAGCCTTGTAGAATGCGGGTGAACCCTCCTGGAGAACCTCGTGCACTGCGGATGCTAATATTTACCAAGCATGGTCTCCTTACCTTCATATTATATAATTTTCATATAATTTTTTTCTTCATTTGCAATATAATAGAAATGTCAACCATTATATACTTTAATAATTGGTTATTTTAACATAGTTGTATCACAAAACAATAACACATCACCTTGTAACTTACGCGTTGCAAATAAACCCTGGGTGTAAACCTTGGACTTAAACCCACTTTCTCAGATGTTTTGGAAACTTTGTAATTAAACTAGATATATTTAGCCCCTTGAGTGGGCTAGTTGATTTTGAGTTCATTGTTAAACCTAGCTAACATTATTTGGTAAAAGTAGGTAAATTATGATTTTTGAAGACTCACAAAACAACCTTCTAGGCCCCGAAAAAAGGATGGAAAGTTTCTTCTATGTCCCTCATTATGTGGGGAGTCGCATCAAGATTTAGATTGACCCCCGATTGATCATTTTTGCTCTCTCCTCCGCCCCTCTAGTAGCCCTATTATCCCATTTTACAGTTTAGGGAGATGTTAAAAGTAGAAAGTTGGTTTTCGTTCTGGCTCACCATTTAGACCCTAATCGAAGGAACGCTTGTCCACTTTCACAAACCACTAGTATTTCTACTAGAAAATTGCTTGTAAACCTTATTTTGGGAAAAAAAAATTATAGCAAGTTTGACAAAGGGTTTTTGTAGGCCTCAGGCCACTATTTGACTAGGTCAAATTGGACAAACTACAACTGGTGGCTCTAGAAAACCCATCGCCGTTGGTAAAACGTTTGCCATTTCTGTATCCTGTAAGTTCCTGCAAATTATTTGTATATAGGAGTACGTGAAGGAACTTAACCATTATACATTTTCCCATTGGAAGACATTTTTTGAACATGTTTCCTTAGCCTCCGAGCCAAATATAGACGTTTTCGTAGCTATTAGAAAAATGTAAAAATAAGGTCGTAGGACCCTAGTCACGAGAATAAACCATTATGAAAACTATTGTTCAACGTATAAGTAACTGTAAGAAACTCTCTTGTGGCTTGTTGTGTGAAATGTGACTTTTGGAAAAATAGTGTTTCTCTCTCTTCTCTATCTCTTTCTCTGTCCTCTCTTAGATAAGAAATGAAATGAAATAAAATGAATATATGTCTCTAACCCTCTTCTATTGCATGTGAATTATTCTGATTATGTAAATGGAAAACTAAAAATGTTAATTATGTTAGTTTTAGGTGGATGTCATGCCATGACTTGTGTTGACAATGCGGTGGTGGTAGGTACTGAGACACGGAGAAAGCAAAGTGTACTAGTGAATTCATAACTTGTTATTTAGAAAAATGTAATTATACAAGTTGTAGCAACAATAATGTTAAATATATCAAAAGTATTATTATTGAAATTTTGTAATATTTATGAGTCACATGTGTTTAGGGTTGTTTGGGAAATATGTATCTAACCATGATTGTTATTTTGATTCAAAATTATGTATTGTAAAAGTTGGATATATATGTTAGATGTAATTGATTTTGACATCTTATAGTGCCTTTTCAGTGTGAAATTGATGACTAAATCTCTGGTGTGTTGTGTTATTTTCCTTTATAACATAGAAACAAAATCTAAATAAAACAGTCAACCCTGGTATAAAAATCTTGCATAACTACCTTCTCATGTGATCCTTCTTAACACGGAAAAATAAAACCATAGGGTGAACCTAAATCATTAAACTCGATCAAAAATTATAGCTTAAGGTAATAAAATCCCAAGTTTGAGGTTATCATCTTAGCCTGTATGTGTAGCAACATTCTCGTGAACCCAACAATTAGGAACGACAGGGTTAAACTTTGTCTTGGGTATGGGTTTCCCCCCTAAGATTGGTAGTCATGTGTGTAGTAAGGAGAATGTGTTCTCTTAAGGTAGTACTCCATGAGAAACCAACCTTTAACATAATGTAAAACCCTCTTGGCCCGACATATGTGTAGAGTGGAGGATGCTCGGTAGTAAAGATCGCCAACTACTCTTGAAATTCACCTTTAGATTATAAATGAACTTGACACCCAATTTTGTATATCGTTTGGGATTCTATGGTACAATGTTAAGAGTTAATTGTGGAACTTAAAAACATTTTAGTTTATTATTTGTTTGTGAAAGGGTAACCATGAGATGGTATACTAGGAGAAAATCAAAATTTAGATCTTTTTTGTAACATGTTTAAATCATCATGTTGAGAGAAACGAAATCCATGATGCATAAACTTTAATGTGAACCTTAATCTTTAAATGAAGAGTTACTCCCTCTTGTTCTCCCACTTGTCCCATTGTGAAATGAATGTATGATGTGAAACTAGGTAATCATGTTCTTGAGGAAATTCCCTAGGATGAGAGTCAGTAGTCTCATGAGTATGCAAATGTTCCTTATTAACAAATGGGTTACATAACTAATTCTACACGCTATTTGAATCAGGTTAAGTGAAATTATTTAAAGATGAATGTAAATGATTCTAGTGGATCCTATGTTTTATTTTCCTACCCATGAGAATATTGAGTGTGAATCCCCTTTAACCCCTCTCAAACAAGAGTGTCATCATGACAAGAAGTATCAAATTTACTTAGAGTTACATGATGATTGTTGGAGATAATGGTGTTCAATCACTCTAGTTGTGACCTTAGTAAGGTGTGTAAAATTTATAATTGAATGTCTCCTTGTAACATGCATCTAATACTTAATTTCCCAGGAATCCAAACTTGGTTGAGTGTGAAATCATACTCCTTAGGATCTTAGTGATTAAGTAAAGGACATATGACACATGATTATCAAATATTGTAAATATTGCTTTAGAAGGATTTTGAACACGTAAAATTTTATAAATTTTGCATTTGAACCCCTTTCCCCCTCTTAGATAAATGTGTCCCTTAGCATGTTGTAATGGGTTACCATGTGCTTCTCATAAAGTGTAATTTTTTCCCCCATCCATGAATTCTTTTGAAGTTAACAGGTCGTGGAGCCTCTCTTAAGGGTATTGGTGAAAGAAACGTTGATGCCTATTTACTAAATGATTTAAATAGTTTCTTGGAAGAAATTTGAGAAGCATATAGTTGTTGGGTTGTCTTGTATTAGGAATTTAATACTTGAGTGTTTTAGAGCAATGAAATGAGTTGTTTTGTGCAAGGTCATCACTCCTTATCGTCATGAATCCCTAAGTGTAAATTATGTATCATTTGAATTAGAATTGTTCTAAATTAATGCCAATAGTGAGACCAAAGTGCAATGTAAGTGTGAAGATTTTAAGAGTAAATGATATTTTGGGTTAGGAATAATGTCATACTTGAAGTCCTTACAACTCAACTAGACATTTTCATGTTGTTAAAAATAAATATGAATTGCTCTTGGTGAGATCAAACTTTTGAGCAGACAAAAGATATGTATAAATCTAAATAAAATTTCTTGATGTGAAAATGTTGAATGGATTCAAACAAGTTATTGAACTATAGCAACTATAACAAAAAATTAAATATACCGTGATGGAATAATGTTTATGGGAAGAGGTATCTTGAATCTAAATATCCCTTAAATCCTAATATTTCTTCCTTGACTTCACGTTAGTTTCCCTTGTGTAATAAGGGTAAAATTTAAACATCAAATAAACATTTGAGAAGAAAAACCTTAACATAATAACGAGAGAATTAGGAATTTTGCATGCATTTTAGAATAAGGAAAATAATTATTTAAGTTATAGAGATTAACGTAAGGGATAAATGTCCAATTTAAGTGTTCGTATTGTAAGTTGAATGTTAAATGAATTTAAGAATATGTAGGTGGAAAAGGAGAATTTATCCTTGCATGAAAAATGCTCTTGGAATTTTAATCGAAACTAAGATGTAACCATGGTAATGATGTGTTATGGAGTTACCAATCCTTGGGTCCCCTTTTTGGCTGGGTTATTGCTAGTATTCCTTCATTAGGGAAAGTTTGGCATTGATATGTATATGGTGTTATCATGTTGTCTATGTGGGTTGGTGTTTTTTGTAATTTTCTTATGTGATGTGAAGTTGATCTATTGGATCCTATGTGGTGTTGTGTAGTGAGCATTTAAAGTTAAAAAACAAATTATTATGTTATTTTTAATGTTGTATCTGTGTGTCAAATTTGTGGGCGTTACAGTTCACAACACTGAGTAGATGACACTGAATAGATTGTTTATGCACCCTAATCCTTTGAATCCCGTGGTTCACAATCTTTCGCAGTCACATTTTCTTCATGGCCCTCAACTCTGTTGGTTACCATTAAGAGCTTATGCATATTCAGTTGTGTATCACCATCTTTTAGTAGATTTTCAATGGCTTCACGGGCCATATTATCGTCTGTTGCACAGTCGGTTGAATCGGGAAAAATGTTTAGAGAATCAAGAACTTTTTTGTGCTATTTTAGGAGCATTTAGAATTCATTTTAAGTAGCCATAAATATTATATATGTTAGGTTGTGGAGGCTTTTTTTATGTGTGAAAGTGTTGAAGACTGTACACTAAGACTACTGTACACTTTTCATGTATCCTCATCGGGGTTCAGGGTTGGGCTGGGCCTCGAGTGGGGGTCTGGGGGTGGTAGCCTCTGGTAGTAGGGGTTTGGGGGTGCAGCCCCTAAATTTTTTTTGGGCGTAATTTTTTTTTTGCCTCGAAAAAACGCACCCGACATATCAGGAAATGTGCTCTTCTCATATGGGTGAGATTTTTGACCCATAGGTTTTTGGGCTAGTTTTGGCCCATGGTTTTGATACCCACAGTATTGTAAAACTGCTTAAGCAATTGCTTACTTATATGGTTTTATGAATATGGTAGGGATAATAAAAAAAAATTACATATGTGCTTTGAATTCAGTTGTGAATTCTGTAGAGTTTGTTGAGCATAGCTCCAAACGGATCTGGGTATTGTATTGAGAGAGTGGTGGCTTGTAATAAAATCTGAGCAAGTGATTCTTGGTGGAGGTAGCCCAAATTGGGTGAACCACTTTAAATACTCTCTTTTTGTTGTATTATTTTATTCTGTAATTTTATTTGAGATATGTAATAATTTCTGCATATTAGTTTCTACTGTTGCGATTCTGTGATGGATTATTCTGCATATTTTATCACTTATATCCTAACAATCAGTATCAGAGCCTGGTTTGGTTTGCTGAAGTGTTAAATCACAGGGAAAGTTTTATCTTGAGTGGGAGCTATGGCAGATGATGGAAGATCTAGGGTTGATAAATTCAACGGGTAGAATTTCAGTCTTTGGAAGATGCAGATGGAAGATTACCTTTATCAGAAGGATATTTATACTCCACTATCTGAGAAGGTGAACAAACCCTCGAGTATGACAGATGCGGAATGGGATTTGATGGATAGGAAGGAACTTGGGATAATCCGGATGTGTCTTGCATCTTTGGTATTATTTAATGTTTCAAAGGAAAAGACTACAAAAGAACTGATGGATGCATTAGGGAAGTTGTATGAAAAACCCTCTGCCTCTAATAAGATATTTTTAATGAAAAATTTGTTTAATAAGAAGATGTCTTAGAACGGTTCAGTAGCAGATCATCTACATGATTTCAATATGGTTGTAAATATGATAGCTTCGGTTACAATAGAATTTGATGAAGAAGTTAGGGATTTAGTAGTTCTGTACTCTTTACTTGAGAATTGGAATAGCTTGGTAATGGTTGGTAAGCAACTCAGTTCCAGCTAACTCAAAGTTGAAGTTTGAGGATGTTGTAGGGGTGATTCTAAGCGAGGAAATGCGAAGAAAAATCTCTGGTGAATCTTCTACTTTAGGGAATGCTTTGACAATGGAAACTAGAGGGAGACAAAAGAATAGAGGAAGCCGTGGAAAATCAAAGGATCGGGCAAGGTCAAAATCCAAAAGTAAGATAGTATGTTGGCACTGTGGAAAGTCTGGGCATGCAAAGAAGGACTGTTGGGAGCTTCAGGACAAGAAGAAACAATAGGAAGAAAACAAGGAGGCAAATGTGGCAATGGGTAATGTATGTCAGGATGCTTTGATTCTTTCTTTTCACAATATTACTGAATCTTGGGTTTTTTAGATTCGGGGGCTTCTTTCCATGCTTCTCCACATAGGCATTATTTTGTTGATTATGTTCAAGGAGATTTTGGGCATGTTTTTCTTGGTGATGATGAGCCTTACAACATAGTTGGAAAAGGTTCTATTCAGGTTAAGATGCAGAATGGGAATACTTGGCTATTAAAGGATGTCAGACATGTGCCTACATTAAGATGAAATTTGATATCAGAAGGTCTGTTGGGAAGTGATGGTTGTACTGTGATATTTACAGTGGACTCTTGGAAGGTTACCAAGGGTGCTCTTGTGGTGGCAAGAGGTAAGAAGGTTGGAACCTTGTATTTTACCACTTATAGCACTAATGTTTGTAATCTTGTGGCTTCAAAAGTAGATACAACATTGTGGCACTATAGGCTCGGTCATATGAGCCATAAGGGCATGGGATCATAAATAAGGATTTGCCTAGATATACAGAAACAGGTTTGGAGTTGTGTGAGGACTGCATATATGGGAAAAAGAAACAAGTAAGGTTTCTCAAGGTTGGACCTACAAAGAAAGAGAGTAAGTTAGAGCTGGTGCATTCTGATGTGTGGGGGCCAACTTAGGTATCATCTCTTGGGGGTTCAAGTTATTATGTTACTTTTATTGATGATGCAACAAGGAAATTTTGGGTTTATTATATTAGAAACAAATCTGATCTATTTGACACTTTTGTTAAATGGAAAGCCTTGGTAGAGAATGAAACAGGTCTTAAGCTAAAATTTCTTAGGTCAGATAATGGAGGGGAGTACTCCAGCAATGAATTTGATGGTTATTGTTCTAAGAATGGAATCCACAGGTAAAAGGTGGTTCCAGGAACTCCACAGCAAAATGGGGTATTAGAAAGGATGAACAGAACAATAATGGAATGTACTAGGAGCATGAGGTTACATGCAGGACTGCCTCTTTCTTTTTGTGTAGAAGCAGTGAGCATAGCTGTGTACTTGATAAACAGAGGACCCTCAAGTGCCTTGGATGGAGGCATACCTGAGGAGGCTTGATATGGTAAGAAAGTTGATTATTCATTTCTTAGAATCTTTGGATGTGAGGTGTTTGTTCATATAGACAAGGATGATAGGACCAAGCTAGAAGATAAATTAGAAAAAATTACTTTTGTTGGTTATGGTGGTGATGACTTTGGATATAAACGTTGGAGTATTAAGGAAAAGAAAATAATTCGATCTAGGGATGTGGTCTTTAATGAGAAACTCATATATAAGGAGCAATTATAGGAAAATAGGGAAGAATCCAAGAAAGAATATGCAATGGAAGAGGATCTTCCGGATGGAAAAGTGACACATGAATCAGTTCAGGAACCCCCTAAACAGGAACCCCAAACTCCTATATTGAGGAGGTCTTCTAGGGTAAGAAGAGAACTTGAACATTTTTCTCCTTCTCTTTATTGTTTATTACTCACTAATAGTGGAGAACCAGAGAGCTTTGATGAAGTAATGCATGTAGATGCCTAGAAGAAGTGGGAGCAAGCCATGGATGAGGAGCATCAAACTCTCATGGAGAACGAGACATGGGATTTGGTGAAGCTACCTGAAGGCAAAAGAGCATTACAGAACAAGTGGGTGTTTAGAGTCAAAGAGGAAGAAGGAGGCAAGAAAAGATACAAGGCTTGGTTGGTGGTCAAGGGTTTTACATAGAAAAAAGGTATAGATTTTGATGAGATTTTTTCTCCTGTGGTAAAAATGACTTCTATTAGAACTGTTCTAGGAATAGTTGCAACAAAATACTTGCACTTAGAACAACTTGATGTAAATACTTCATTTCTCCATGGTGATTTGGAGGAGGAACTATATATGCAGCAACCAGAGGGCTATGAGGTCAAAGGTAAAGAGGAGATGGTGTGTAAACTAAAGAAGAGCTTGTATGGCTTGAAACAAGCTCCACGTCAATGGTATAAGAAATTTGATAGCTTTATGATGGAGCAAGGTTATATTAGATGTCATTCTGACCATTGCATGTATACAAAGAAATTTGAGGATGGCCGTTATATTATCTTGTGTCTGTATGTGGATGACATGTTGGTTGTAGGTAAAAACATGTAGGAAATAAAAGTACTCAAGAAGCAACTAAGTGAATCCTTTACTATGAAGGATTTAGGGGTAGCAAATCAAATCATTGGTATGAGGATATCTCGAGATAGAAAGGAACAGAAGATGACTTTATCTCAGGAAGAGTACATTAAGAAGGAATGGAAGTTGACTTTATCTCAGGAAGTGTACATTAAGAGTACCAATAATTTACCAGTTCTCTCTAAATACCTGTGCAAAAACTTGAAACAGAACAATAACTCTGAGATAAACAAACAACATTTGCTCAAGTAGATAATTTGTACTAATATGTAAAGAACAAATGACTTGTATGTATGTAAAGGCCCCATGCTCTTTACTATTCTAATCCCATGAGGTAGAAAAACATCATTGTTTCTTGGAACGATTTCCCACAACTTCAAGTTGATTACATAGTTAGAAAATAGTTCACTCTTATTTACATATTGTCTTCATGTTTTATTCCATCTTTTGTGTTGCAAGGAACGACCATATCTCCTACTATAGCAATTGGAAAATATATTATGTGCCAACAAGAGGGACTTTCAAGATGGTATTAGTATTTTGGTAAAGCGCAATACATTTATTTTTTAATTTTTGTTAATTTATTTTGTAGTTGTATTGTGTCTTCACGAGTGGAAGATAGGGTTTGTGGGTGAATAAGTTTTGGTAGTTTATAATGGTGATTTTTTTTGTGTGTTGCAGGGTGGATCCTATCCTTTTAGTTGAATATTTTTTGTTTTTTCCCACTTGGAGAAGTGGATTTTAAATTGGGCATACAATCTCCTGTAGTCGGGATTTCACTGGTTCTCAATTTGTGCTTGCAGACGACCCTTTCACTAATTGAAATGCTTCATTATTTTAGTATGCAGACACCCTTGTAAAAAAGGGAAGAACACCCTTTTCAATCCTTTTAAATGGTTGGAAGTTGATATATATGATTCATTTTGATAGCATGATGGATATTTTCCTATCAAAACCTCAACCCGAAATCTTCCAAAATAATTGAGCAAAAAATGCATCCACGAGGTTAGGACAAGGTGCTATCACAATTCTCCAATCTCAAAAGATTCAAGAATAATTTGAGGATCATTGTGAATTGAAAATTATTCTCAATGGTTTTAGGGATTAGGGTGGAAGAGACAAACATATCAATTCATGTCTAGTTTCATCAGGAGTCATATGAATTATTGGGGAATCCTGCAAGGTTCCTAGGTAGTTGAATTGGCTAATTGTTTTGAGGGTTTTCCTTTAAATAATTACTTTAAAATTTGTTATGGGTGTGGTGAATTAAGGTTTATTCCTTGTATTGATTGTCATGGAAGATTCTAGGTTTCTAAGGAAGATGATAATTTCATGATGATTATGTGTTTACAATGTAATGGGAATGGGGTTTATATAGTGTCCTATATACTGCTCCTGTGAAGGAGTTTGTTAAAACTTCCTTTACTAGTGTAATTATATTAATATTCATTAATGTTAAAGGTATTGGACATGATTTTCAACTCATATTCTTGTGCTTCTAGACATTAGATGTGTTGATTCTTCTCAATCACCTTTACCTATGAATTCAAGAAACACACAATAAATCAGATCTGTTGGTTCAACTATTTACCCTTTTTAACATTTCAAAGATAAATGAATATAGGATAAGGGATGAGATACTTAGGTGTCTCCTTTGGGTATCTTGTGTATTCTATTTTTTATGACCATTGACAAGTTTTGGTTAGAAACATTTCCTTTTTATCATAGGACTAATATTAATCTATCTATATATACTAGATACATTTTGTTTTAATTCATATATCAAAAATTTTACAAGGAAAAAAACATGGTGTTCTACCCCTGTAAAATTTTAACTTGTTTTTAATGAGAAACTACAAATTATTTTGTTCTCAAATGCATAGTTGATAATGAAGGGATGAATTGATTGCTCCATTTCAATTTCATTTCACAGTTACCTTATCCTTTCTATTGACTTGTGCAGAAAAATTATTAATAATCGCCTCTTTCATTTGGGTAATGTATTTTACAAAAAATCACTTTTTTTGATTTCTCTTTCTTTAATAAAGCTTTGTATGGTGATTTTGCATGTCTTGATATAAAGTAGATGAAGAGTTTTTTTTTGGTCCTAGCCTCCAACATCCCAATTCCATTATGATGTTAATTTATTTACCAAAAGAGTTTAATTGTTTTCTTTCATTCGAAGTGTTGATAGCATTTTGAAAATAGAGAGAATTGGCTTAAATCACATACAACAAATTAAGGTTATGCTATACGGTTATCCTCATCACATGTTGCAATGCACAATGCACAAGACAATCACAGTCATGTGACCTTGATGATGACCATTTTCTACATAAACTTCTACTCTGTATTAGGAAAAAGGTTATTCTGACATCTAACCTCTGGTTTTGGCAGGCCTTGTTGATGGTTCCATTTGGATTTCAGTATTCATCATCTGCAATGCAGGTTCAAGTCTACTAGATCTACCTTCTTTTATTGTTTTACAGTTTGAAAGATACATTTATCCTGCATGGGACCTTCAAAATCCTTTCCACATTCCTATCACATCCATTTCCCATGGCGCCTCAAAGGAAACTTTCCCTAAAGATGGCTAGGGACCTCACAATGCATATATCTCAAGGCCTAAATTAACACATGGTGACTATTGACAATGGTGATGTTGAATACCACAACCTTACATTCATAATTATTTCAATACTATGATTCCTATTTAACCCTTTGTATCTACCCATAATTTTATTTTAACAGGTGCTCCAAGATGTAAACACAAAATCATGCACTTTAGGCATTATTTAGCTCGGTCTTATACTACTATTTATAGGGTTCTCAAGTGAATAAACTACTAATTAATCCCACATTTTAGCCATCTTATTTTTATATTTTATTTTTTCATTCCCGCATATTTTCCTATATATATCCACTTGTTTAACAAATGTCCCAGAATTTTGGCCTAAAGGCGGGTGCCCAGGCCTATGTTGTGGCACCCCGTGGTGCCCTGATCACACCTGGGGTGCCCCGATCCATGTTCCACTTTCTTGCTTATTTTTTGGGTCTTTCTAGCTATTTTTCATCCTTATCTTTTTCCTCGTCGTCCATGTCAGGGTTAATTATGAAATTAGAGAAAGAGAACCCTATAAATATAAAGTTATGAGACCATAATAAGGGTCCTAGCATCACATACCACTATCAATCTATCTATAGTTACATCCATTACATCACTTGCATCCACATAGTGCCATGCATGAAGGCTAGGAGATCTACATCAACACACACAACATAGGGGGAGGGATTCTATTCTATTCCATGTACACATGTTATTATATTTTTATATAGTTATTATTTCTCACTTATTCACAAAGTGCGACTGACACAAGAGCACCTAGGGCATGAAATGTACACACACACACACACACACACACAACAAAAATTCATCCAGTTCTGAAATGTAGTGCAACTCTCAGTGATAAGACGACTAGTTTGGTAGCTGAGGTCAATCCGACCCATTCATTATGCATATTTTATTTTTCTTAGGGTTTTGATAATTCCTTCTTTCTTGCGGTTTTCATTTCATTATTTAGCACATTCGACACAACCCAAAAGATTTGATGTGACAGATAGAGAACACTTTGGGAAACCTTGTGACCCTGTAAAAACTAGATTCATAGTTTTTACAAAGACTAGGGCACCAAAGTACCTTCCCAAGCACCTTAGTTTTCTTAGATCCTCTAGATCTTACCTTTTCAGGACTTCTGAGTGTTTTTTCTTGCTCCTAGATTTTATTATCAGACCTGTGACAACCTATAACGGTCTTCTATAATCAGCTAAGCCATTTCTCCCTTCTTCCTTGCATATCTAGGGTTTTATTTCTCTTAGTATAATTATTGGTGATTATTCCATATTGTTTTAGTGCATTTATACATCGTTTTAGTCCTCCTATATTAGATTAACTAGTGGCTATACTTCCCGTAGTTTAGTGTAATTTTAGATAGTCATAAGATAACAATTGACACATATGTGTCGAGGCACAATTTAGAAGAATAAAGACTACTTCAACTTCAAATATCCTTACAAATTTAAAGCCATATCTTCTCCCTCCACACACATTATTCCTCCCTCCTATTCTCCTCTCATGTTATTCCACTATTCAATTTATCATTTTATTCTACACACTTCCAGTTCCTTCTCTCCACTCACTTTACTATTTTAGAACAATCGTTTCCTCCCCTATCAGAATGTCCATTGCACCTTTGCGCTGTGATTGCTAGCTAAATATATTCTTGGAGTTTTCTTTATGCAAGAGTGTTGGGAAGAAGGCTATATGCTAGTAAATCAACTGATAAGGTATAATTGGACTCCACAACTTGCATAGGTGTCCTCTTATTATATGCCAAGTTTGAAGATTTAGTTTTAGGAATAGATTTCCATCAATGTAATACCCAAACATATGCCTACATAAATGGATTTAGCAAGTGTAAATCGAAGCTTCATAATTGTTCCCAACATCCTCTTACCATGTACCAAAATGGGAACTTAAATTTTTGTGGGTAACCATCAAAGAATTATACAAAATGTATTTTTGACAAATGTTGTAGTTAGGAATGCTCGATTGATATGAATTAAAAATGTGGAAGTTTATATATAAGGAATGTGAATTATTTGACAAAATTTCTTAGAGATATTTCATCTCATGGAATACATTGATTTCAAAATAGAAGACATGAGAACTATTTGATAAATGCCTCAAAAATATGTGGTCTCCTTTCCTGTTATGATGGTAGGGCATACACAAAAATGGGTTTATTGAATTTTTAGACATTTATAAACTTCAAGGAAAATATTATTTTAAGGTGTAAAGCTAGACTCCACAACCTCTATCAACATACTCCCAACTTATGCCAAAATGGGAGCTTCAGAGTAGGGTATGAACATACGTCAAATTATGTGGAACAAATGTTTTGGTAGATGTTCATATTTTTTTACAGTTTATTTAATCTAGAATTTATTTTCACAAATATGGTTGGATGCCATATCATACATAAATATACCCTGGACATTTGATGTGTAGGCAAACCCCTTATAGTTATGCCCCAATACCTCTATACTTACCTTGGATATCACCAATCATGTGTTTGATCCCTTCTACATAGAAAAGTTTCATGGGAAAGACATGACCAATACTCCAATAGGCATATGTTAATATGAAACAAAATATTCTAGGATATTTTGAATCCAAGAGGCATGTCCATGATGGGAGGAAAGGGAAGTGACACTAGTTTTATGTCTATAATGGGATTTAAACTATGGACCATCTTGTCTACCTAAGGGTGCTTATGTAACACTTCCCAGTGTAGTTACATAGGAAACAATTAATGCCCAAGAAGTATGTAGGCATTCAAATTTTGAAATTCACTCTTTAACATTATTATTTTTTACAATGCAATCTTGCTAAGATAAATACAACCTTCCAGTTCCCACTTAGCACATTCTGAGGTCTCTTTTTTTTCTTATTTATCCTTTCATGCAATAACATGTCGTCAAATTCTGAGAACATGATTCATTAAAACCATAGATAAACATCAAGAAACAAGTTACAAACTTGATATTGCATGTTTTCCATCCTTGGTCAAGGTCATATAGTTTGGTTAGGATATTATATTTGGTCATGGATGACAAGTATGGTCTTAGACCATCATGTTCTCCAATTGTTCTTTTAATTTCATATTCTTTTTTGGGTCTTATAATCCCTTTAGGTCATATTTTCTTAAATAAATCACCTACGGAACCCTATATAAGCAAGTAAACATCACCTTATTTTCCAACCTAGAAATCATATGGCACCATATTGATACACTCACTTCCAGCACTTGTAAAAGGTACCAAGGTCTCCTTAAATCTTGAAATAGCACACCTACATTCATTAGGGTAACAACCTCTATAGGTTTAAATATTATTAACAGGTCAGACATTAGTCACTCTCATCTACAAGCATTCAAACATCCCTTCCCCAATAATTTTTGCAAGACCCGACTCAACTCAAGCATTGTTAAAGATGGTTGTAAAATATCGTTGCATTCATTCATATATCACATGTTAGGTGGAGAGTGATGTGAAATTTGATGCCTCTTTAGGTTGTTTCCAATGGTAATGTTACAAGGGGTGCCCACAACCTAACTAATATTTACTTTATAAGAATTCCCATCCATGGTTATGGTTTGAGACATCATTAAAGATGTTTAGAGAGCTTTATTGCATGATCACAAATTAGGGTTTGACTGTGACAAACAGTTCTAGATAAGTGACCATCTCAAGATGTTACAAAGCCCAAATCCAAATATGTATAAGACTATACAGAAGTGTTAGGACTCTATGGTACAGTCCAGAAAAAGTTGTAAATTTCCATACCAAATTAGTTCCCATTCATGACCTCTAGAATGAATCATCACTACATTCAAATCTTCTTATTTCAGTAGTGTATCCTCCCAAACTTCTGAGAATCATTTATGATCAGCTAAGTGCACTCATTCCTTTGTGTGTTCAAGTTTGTATAGAATATTTAGCATATCAATTACAAGTATTGATGAGTTATTTTAATATTGGTAATTAATGTTGGAAGTTAATTAATCATAAAAATCATGTGTTGTTAGCCCTTACATTATTTAGTGTACTTAATTCACCAAAATCATTAGGTTTCACATAAATCTAATTAGGGTGTAAACATTTTATTGAACATGACATATGATTCAACCTTTGTATTCACCTCAAGGCTTGATTATGATCTTCATTTTTAATCTTAGTGATGTAATTCTTTTCCTATCTATCATCATGATTAATCCTCACCTTTTCTAAAGATTTCCTTTTACCTAGGGGTTCTCAATCCTCCTCCACTAGGAGATATTATTTTTGGAAATATTGTCATTCATGTTAAAGGAGTGTTGATAAGTATCTTATATGTTATAATTTTATTCATTGATATTTACAGATGTTTACCTCTTATAAAAAGATGATTCAGTTTGAGTTCTAAATGTCAGATGACAAAAAAACTATTTTATAGTGTTCCACGAGTTTTTTATAGTGTTATGTGGCTTTTGTAATGTTTTACATGTTTCTGTGATGTTCTATGGGATTGGTATGTTTTTGCGGGTACCTGTGTGTATCACGGGTGGTTGTGCCTCATGTATTGAAGGATCATACTCAAGTGTTTTACAGGTTTGAAATAATACAACTCAATAAAGGATATATGTCGCACAACAAAGAGAAAGCCAAAGAAGTTAGGGAGTATTCCGATACAAAAGGGGACTACTATGGAACAAAGATAAATCTCCATAAAATACATAATCATTTGTGATGGTAATGAAATGCCATAAAATGAAGAGAAAATAGGGGAAGTCTACAGGAGTCTTGAAAATTTTCAAACTTCATTCTAATAAGGATGATTTGAGCGGAATATTCGAAGGGATGTCGACTCATGAAAAGTCATATCTACTCATGAAATGAACATGGTACATAAATGAATTCAATTGTTGAATTCAAAAGGTGATCATGATATTATAATGTTGTTTTGAAAAGAAAAAGAAGAGAGCGAGAAGAGAGGAAGGATTAATGAAGATATATAAAGAGGATTTATGAATAAAGAGGAAGAGAAAACTTAAGTAGATTAGAATTTCAAGCTGTTGAAGAAGAATGAAGAGTGAGCAATGAATAAATCAAGTGTAAAGTGCGGGTTTAAAAAAATAGTAGGAAGAAGTGAAGAATAATCTAAATGATACCATCAGGTTGAAGAAACAAGTATAGTAGGTGAATTTTTTCATTGATGAGGTCAATGCCTCACATAATTGTGTTTTGGTGACAAATCAAGATGAGTTGGTGTTCAGCCTTGGGGATTGGTGTCTCCAATGAGTAGGTGATGATGAATCAAGCTGATTTGGTGCTTGGTATGGGGGATTGGTGTCTCTAGTAGATTGGTTCCTACAAACATTTGTAAAACAATTAATTTTGTGGCTAGATTTGGACAGTAGCTCCAAGTAGTCTTTTCTTTGTGATTTTTCTCCTGAAATGTTTTCTGTATAACAAGGACAGAATCCTGTAGAATTATATTAATAAACATAATCCAATACAACAGTGTAGGCTACAATATTTATACATATTGGATAGCCTGGGTACAAACAAATATGGAGTTGTAATTATGCAACAACAAACTAAAGTACAGTAGCTTCCAAAATACATCTGGGAAGCACAAATGAATAATAACATAATTGTTATAACAACATAAAAATTATACCCATGAATATAATAAGTCAACTATGGTTAATAAAACCATATAAAATTATACAACTAATTAATGTAATAATGTTATAATAATAATTAATTAATAATTATAATTAATTATACAATGAATACTTGAAACTAACATGACTAAGTCTCTGATGCCACAACTGTGATGAGGTAGAGTTCTTAGCCACAAGTGCCTGATCATTTCTGTGGACAAAATCAAACTGGAACATGCTTCCCACATTGGAGACTTTTGTATTTATTTTCAAGCCTCATGATTTGTCTCAAATTAAACATGTTTTCTTGTCGGAATGACTATCAAAGTAAATTTTTAAGTTGTGATCAAGGAGTTTACTAACTGAAATCAAATTTTTAGCCAACCCAGGGACATATAAGACATTTTATAGTCTACATATGTGTGAACCAAGGGGTAGAAAAATGTTCCCAATCCCCTTAACTGTATATGAAGAATCATCACCCAACGAAACATGGTTTTTCAAAGGCGTGTCCCTCATTGAGGTAAACCAGTCTTTGTGGCCAGTCATGTGTCTAGTGGATCCTAAATTAACATACCAGACATCACTAGATGATGTGGATGGTTCACTTGATCGAGAAGTGTATAAGAAGTCTTCATTATTTGAATGCTCTTCTTTCTCAACAATATTTCCTTGCTAATGGGATCTTCTTTTCCAATTACCCTTTTTATTCCCTTGATTGTAGTTAGAATGTCCCTTGTGAGATTGTTGTTGTGGAGGTTCCGAGTTACTTGATGAACATTTCTTGTATGTATTATATCAACAATATTTCAACTCATGTCCTCTTTTACAGATTAGACATTGCTTCTTCTGTTGTTTTTCCCCTTGATGTTGATACTGATTCTAATGTTGGGAATTTTTATAGGAATTAGGTTCTCCTTTACCTTTTCCTTTCCATTTTTGATGAGAATAAATTTCATTCTCCTCTTCATCATCCTTGTTATGCATGGCTTCCTCTTGTTACAGTAGGTTTACCAGCTTGTCAAACCTAATTGTCGTATTTGACACGTTTAGTGTTGTTACAAAAATGTGATAAGAAGATGGGATTGATCTCAGAATAATGGGAACGAGAGCATCACCTATGATCATTTCTCCCAGGGCTAGAAGTGAAGCCCTCAACTCTACAGCTCTTCTTAAGAAAGATTCAGTTTTCTTATTCTACTTGAACTTCAGTGTGTGTAACTGAATCTACAAATCTAGTATGGCATTCTTTTTTTTGGCCTCATATACTGTGTTCAACTTATCCTATGCTTCTTTGGCTATTTTGGCATCTCGAATGTGGGGTTACACATCGTCAGAAACTCCAAACAAGATGATGAGTTTGGCCTTCTTATATGCTTTATCAAATTGTCGTTGTTGTGTTGTATCAGTTGTTGATCTAGTCAGAGTACCAGTCACAACAGGCCAAATCTCTTCAAACTCAAGCTGTGTCTTGATGTTTTTCTTCCATGTAGCATAGTTATTTCCTCTAAATAGTTGTGAATCTGGAAGAAAACATTTGGGGGCATTAGTGCCCATATTGCAAAAATTACTGACAGGGTTAGGCTCTTATCACTCCTGGTATAAGGTATCCCAATCTATATACCGCCAGTCTGATATACCAAACCTTTCTATATACGCACCCTTCTGATATACCTAACGGTTGTGGAAGAATCTCGCCATTTATATATACCCGGTGGTATGTGAAAAAGACATTAACGTACGTGAAAGAATTTGATACGTGGTACCAAGACAACACTGAAAGGGTTCTGTGTGATTATTGACACTGGCTCAAAGAAATATCCTCATATGTGTGTGTAACTTCACTATATACTCGGATAATTTCTCAGTCTAGATTTATGTTGTGCAATCATTCACACACACATGGGATGGCTCATAGTGTGTGCATTGTGACCTTATTACTCCTCAGCGATTTAAAGGGTCGATGCCTAGATGACGTTGTTGCAACTATATTAGGTGTTAAGTACATTAGTAGTCACGAAAACTTTACCCGTAAGTGCTTCCCAGAGGCACTGTATATACCAAATGCTACGAATGAGATCTAGGATCTTGTGAGTGTTATAGAACCAATTTTTACTATTTTTTATTACAACTCTCTACCAGTTTATGAGCAGTTACAATATTTGCAGTTGACTACGGAAACCTGCAAATTAGTATAATATATTGAAGTATGTAATTACATTCAAAAAAATTTAAAAAATTGAATGGCAAGCAAAAAACAAAATTTGTTTTTCGGGCCCTAGTTGCCTTCAGAGCCCAAAACGATCCTTTATGCCAAAAATTGAAAAAACAATAGTTGAAAATGCAATTTTTTGGTGTATCCCCTTTAGAAAATGTTGCTTGGAATGAAAAAATAGGCCTAATAGGAGAAAAACAAATTGCCCTAAAATAGGGTTTTTCTCACTAAAGGTTTAGGGGTGGTTTTAGTTATAACTAGCGGGTTGGAGGAGGTTTTCTAGCTAAATCTGCTGCCAAAGTTGGTGGTTTCTCCAAATTTTATGCTAAGCTTCAAAATTCAAAATTTTTGTGTTAGGGGTGGGGGTCGAACCCCAAACCTCGTCCACCCAAGTCTATTGGTCTAACCACCTTGGCCGCTTGTGCCTTTGATTAACAAATTGAAGAAAATAATATTTAATAAAGATAAAATTTGACTCACCTTTTGAAAATGGTGACTTGGCTGAAGTGGAGCTCTACGTGGACTACGAGCTTGGAGGAGGGAGGTTAGGTATTTCATATGCATGAAAACCAGATCTTCTTCTATTGTTATCTCCTCATTTTGCTTTCCACCGATTTTTATTTGTGTTGCATCATTTTTATTTAATTACAAGTTCTGCGTAAAGGATGGCTTGGAAACTACTAGACATGTTGAGAATGAGGAAACCAAAGACAATAAAGTTTGGAAGGTGAAACAAGAGAAAGAAACAAACAAACAAAATCCATGATTGTTCAGAAAATTTTTATGCACACAATGAATAAAATCAGCGGTACATTGGTAGTGGTTTCTCAAGTTACATGACTAGAGACAAAAGTAAGTTTCTCACTTTGAAAAGGTAAATGGAGGTACTATAAAATTTAGAGACAATGTCACTGCAAGATTTTTGGTTTTAGGGGCTTCCTCACCTATTGAATTCCCTTAACAGATCCAATAACCATAATGGAAAAGGATTTACCAATGATGTCTGATGTTTTTTCCTCAGCATAATCGATATCCTTCCTTAGTCATCTTGTTTTCCCACCGCTACCACCATTCTCATATGCGACTGAATAGGCATTTTTGACCACCACTCCCTCCTTCGACCTTCCTTTGAGGGCTCAGGCTTCCCATGCTCAAGTTATCACTAGTCCCGAGTGTAAATTTTTCATCAATGCAATGAATTTGTTTAGGCTTAGGGATCTTGGAAGGGCTCGCAGAAGTCATTACACTAGTCCATGATAAAGAAATTATAAGTACAATTAGGGTTTGAGAGACGATTTGAATTATTTAGGTTGACTTATAGTTGTGTCATTAATAAATCTGAATTGAGTATCGAGTTTTCAATGTGTCTAAATAATCCATTTCATTTTGGAATGTGAAGAGCTAGGACCATACAAATTAGGGCAGGAATGTACTACAATACAAACTTGATTTGTATGGTTTTAGACATGTGACTAGTGTGAATTGGGTGTTCCTATTCGCTTCACCCTCACTT